>CM047816.1:16038542-16215537 GCA_026214975.1 Gentiana macrophylla | reverse complement strand
ATTTGTCTGTCTCATATACTTTAACAAATAGTTGTAAGACAAGTGGAAGCAAATTTGAATGCCAAAAAGAGGTGACCGACAAAACAAAGCTTGTGGAGAGAAACAGAGAAAACGTGAGGAAATCTGGCCAGTAAAAAGAGATATGCAATAAAGGGCAATAGAGGGGAAGCTTTAACTCGTAAAAAGCGGCAATTTACCATCGATAAAAGAAACAACGAGGACTTAAGAGCGATGTCATTCCCTGAGTCCACTCCGACCCAATTAAGGTACCATGTTGTGTACTCAAGTCTCAAGGCAAGATGGAGCGAGTGTATGGCAAGCAAGTTAAGATTGTGGTTAATACAACTTGATTCTCTCACGAACGCACTATCACGATGACTAATTCCATCATCCACACGACACATTGATGCATGATAAGCAAAGTGATTAATGGGAGCTAAGGACCAGAGCTTGATATATGTTTCGCTAAAATCTTTATTGAATACGGGGTAGTTCATGGGATTGCTTTGAGGTACATTCCGCTCATACTCGGCCATGGACGAGCGGTAAGGCTAGTAGGGGTAGTTGATGACGGTTAAATAATCCATCCTATGACATCAACATTCTATCCATTATGAGCTAAAAAATAGTTGTTTTGACTCCATAAATATGGAACCATTTGAGTTGAATATCATATGTTGGGTTCGTGAGTCTATAAAACCCACTTAGCATTTATTTTCCTATTTCAATATTATCTCGCATTATTTGATTATTTTCAGGATACGTAAATATTGGCTGAGCAACGTGGGATTCAAATTTGGAGTGGATTGAACGTAAAGGAACGAGCCTCAGGGTATTCCGTAACCTTCCAAGTTGTCGGTCAAGAAAAGGATAAAATTGCCCTCGGTTTACCGAGGAGGCCCACTTACTTACCGAGAGTCTAGATCCTTCCAAAACGTGTTTTCTGACTGCGGGTAGAACTATATGTTTCTAAGTCGGTTTAGATAGCTATAAATAAAAGGCTTTCACTGTAACACAATGTACCCAAATTATTCAAGAAAAAATTATGCAATAAAAGTTCTTTGTTCTTTATTTTATTTATTTTATGAGTTCGTCGGAGAGAGACGAACGAGAAGTCGCCAGTGAGAGATCCGAGGAGATCTACGCCATCTTGAGGGTATGATTTTTCTCAGTTTTTCCAAGATGTAGATCTATCGTTGTTCTATTCTACTAGTATGGTTTAATTGCTTATTTAGTTTAAATATGTAGTAGTTAGTTTATTTTATTCCCATGTGTTATAGATTTAATTCGTTGGTAAAGAAATCATGAAATAGCGATTGGCGCTTCTTCAAATCGCATGACGGTCTATATCGCTGATCTCAATACCTAGTAAATTACTAATTCATGATAATCGGCACACTATGTTGATCGACATATTTAACTTACTTTGTTTTTAGCCTCGATCAACTATTTGCATGTCATCGTAAACTAGCATGAAATACGGCAGCGCTGAAGTGCTATGTTTGACATTATCTTGAATGGACTTCCAGAACGTGTGATGGCCAAAATAGTGACAAATTCAACTTTAATCGGCAAAGTGTACCGAGTCGGATGCACCATAAGTAGCGAGCAAGGTCGATCCCACGCAGGAATCAATCGAGTATCAAAGCCGCTGGACTTAGTTTAGGTCAATCAAGATGTTTCAAGTTTAATTACACTAAAACAAAATATAAAACTAAAAGATGCTAAAAGCAGAGAGAGAGACATAGCCAAACCATGATCCAATTGATTACTTTCACCCTCCAATTGATTAGCTCGAACGGATCAACCAACCTACCAACCTCTACTTATATTGACTCATTCATGGGTGCAAACTCCTAAGCTTAGTGTAACGACGCCATACAACAATCGAACACCCTTTGCCCGGTCTAACAATATCCGCTTTAAGAATTTAATTGACCGGAACAAGATTAACGCACTAGAGTTGCCCGATTTCACAACCGATAAACCTCAACTACCTAATCGATCTAAAACAACTCACCAATTGTAAATAACGATCTTAAAACCCTTTTCCCACACCCCTTCGCAACATACATTTATAAAAGTGGTGTGTGAATTCATGAACTAGGTGTACAAGCCAATTCAAGCATTAAGAACAAGTTTTAAGACATGAATTCATCAATATAACAACAATTAAAACACTACCCATTCCTAATTTCATCAATTAGAGGGTGATTTCTTCAATTTTCACATAATTTGGCTATGAAAAGTTTAGCTACTCATAATAAAACTAAAACAACAATCAAAGATAGACTTAAAGCCATAAATGAAAGAGAACTCAAATTAATTACCAAAATCGTGGAGAATCGGAGTTTACATCAAGCTTTTTCAACACCCATGTCAATTGGTAAAGAAGAAGACCAAAAATCGTAAAATCCAAGAGTAGAGAAGAGAATTTAGCTAAAATCTAAGCTAGATTGTGTTTAATTTAAGTAAAAATGATGAAAGAGTGAATCTAGGGGAAGAAGAATGGAAGAATTCGACCTAAGGCGGGAGAAAAGTGAAAATCCAAGTGTAAAAGTTGTCTCCAGCACGGCTAAAAATCTATGCAACCCGTATTTATATTTTCCTGAAAAAATGCAGAGTGTCATTTTGGCGCACTCCAAAGTCTTTGGCGCCGCCCCAAAATCGCTTCAGCTGATTCGCTAACTCTCTCTGTTTCACTTTGGCGCGCCCCAACATCTTTGGCGTGTCTCCTGCATTTGTTCTGACTTAATGTACATTCTCGCTTCAACTTCTTATGCTCTCAACAGCCTTTGGCGTGGCGCCAAACTCCTCCAGCTCCAAATTCTTCACTTTTCTATTTTCTTCTATCTCCAACCATTGGTTTCATCTTTATACGCTTCCACGCCTTGTCTCTCGGGCTCATGGAGCACCTAGATCCCGGCGGCCACAACATCTAACACAAACCGAGCATAATTCCACAAGATAGATATTTCAAAAGGGCCAAAACATCGTGAAATGCCGAGGTTTTCCATCTATATGACGGTTTACCCCATGGTGGACGTGTAATGCGATTTTGCCCTAAATAAGGTCTAAAACTACCCGAATGAACCAAAAGTGCCGTAAAGTGGAGTTGAAACATGCACCGGAGCATAGTAAAGTTGACTCTCATCAACCACCCCACTTAGCATTTGCTCGCCTTCGAGCAAAATGATGCTCTAAAAGAATCCAATGAGTCAACGTTACACGCCAGGTCAAGTCAATCACACATCAAAGACAACCGGAAGTAAATGAGTGAATGCATACACTTAACCCTACCTTATCAAGCAAACGGGATGTGGAGTGTGTGAATAGCTTCTCCTACATTTACCACGGATACCGTTTGGATTATGGATGCAGTTAAAACGACTACACCATAGGCTCATACTTCATAAGCATCTCCACTAATCGGGCCAACCGAGGCTAAGTAAGGTCAAGCAGACTTGCACGGTTGTAACGTTAGGGCTGTGGACGGGCTAACCAAGGAAATTTCTGGGAATAAACAACAAAGAGATAAAACGAGCAAGCTTAATCACGGGGTGTAAACACAAAACGAGCTAGCTCAACCTTCTCTAGCTCAAAATGAAACTAAACATGATCCAAGAAATAAATGCCATATCGCACTATGTCTCAAGTGTAACGAGGCAAAAGCATACAAGAATCATGTTTCTATACTAAGAATTCATCCCAAACACCAACATCATCTAACAAATCAACAACATAAGTCTTAAAACGCTTTTGGTTTTCTTTGACTCAACCTTTATTACACTTTTATTGACTTTTATTGCAAGCTTTTTGATTGATTTCATTTTCTTTGACTTTTCTTCTTTTTTTTCTTTTTTTTGAAATTAGTAAAAGCAGCAATATACGCTTTAAATAGGTTTGAGTCAAAGGCCATCACATACATACAATATAAAAATGAGAGCTCATACCCTCCAATCGTGAAATAGCTCAGAAACCAACTCCTCATACATGCGCATTCTCTCACACCCCACACTTGCTTTAGCAAGTGTGCTCGAAATGAAAATATTAAGCTTGACTCGTAGGTGTCCAAGGGAACGAGACCACAAATAAGGCTCAAGGGTCGGGTAATTACGGCTAAATAACGAAGGCTAAATGTCGGACGGGGTCTAACCATCCTACCAAGGCTTAGGGGTTACCGTGGGAATATGTCACGGGATGGCTATTTGGCCTCGTTAGGTCAAAGAAATGCCATAACTATCGTCCCAAACTCTACCAAGGTCGGCCTTTCTATTTCTGGCCTCGGTTAACGGTATGAGTTCTAGTAGCCGAATTGTGCCTAAGCCTCTACCATAATCGGTCACTAGTTACCATGGCTCATGAAATCGGGTTACACGTATGTGAAAATCCCATTTCCAAAATAAGGTAGTAAGTCAAGTAGCATGTATTCAGACATTTACTATACCGCTTACCCTATCAACGTGGACGACTCAACACACGAATGTAACATCAAAACCTTGTAAAATTTTAGAAATTGCTCAATTTACTCAAGAAGTGACCAAACACTAAGCATACAACACAATGGCTCAAAAGGAATAATGAAATGCAGAATAATAGCTAAGCCTACCACCCCCCACTTTAAATGCAACACTCGCCTCTCAGGTGTGAATGAAAAGGAAAGAAGGCTTAGCTTAACCCGGCGTAGTAAGGCGCTAAATGGTGTATAGACATATCCACTTAAGGCCCATCATCGAATATCTCGATGCAAGAGAGAAAACTAAGAAACGCATGCACGGGGAAATGCCACTGCCACAAGCAAGTGTTTACAAACATCGAGAGATAATCAAAAGCTCAAAGTCACATACACTAGTATATGAAACCAAAAGTACCATACTCGGATCACATGAGATGAAAAGATAGTAAAAGCTAAAATAACCATCCATGCATAAAATAAAGGCCAAAGTGATACCAATCCAAGTACGTAACAAAAGGAAGAAGAAATAAGAGAGTCAAATGCCCTAAAGGGCTTACATCTCCAAAAATAGTCAAAAGAGACAGACTCAAGATTAGTCTAAACGTAAAATAGCCAGGCAAAACAATAAAGCTCTAGACTCTAGTCCCGAGTCGACTCATCTAGCAAGTGCTCAAGTCGATCTGGTGGAGGACTCTGAGCAAAGCAGAACCCTCGTGGTCGGAGCAACTCTCAATCGTCCTGACCCTCCTCAAAGAGTCACGAAATCCTACCTGCATCAACCACTACATCTGCGTTCTCAGTCACACTCAGATCGACGTGTTCCGCACCCTCCTCGCCTCCTCTCAAGAATCGCCATCGTAAGACCCCGAATCATCACCACTACCATCACCACCCCTCGAACCATCATCACTACCATCACCAACCTCACCGCCTCACGAGTGCAAATTTCTCCTAGCTCCTCTCAAGAAACCAGCCCGGTGAGGAAAGTATCCAGCCTCTCCAGATAGACATAAGAAGCATGCAGGATCACGGAGAAAAGCGTGGGATGTATGACCACCGTGAAACTCAGGCCCTGACAATACTAAAGAAGGACAAGCCTCGATCCTCCGCCCACTCCTCCGTGCAGCAGCGGCAAAGCAGATACATGTGTCGCTTCAAAGGTGGAAAGAGTGAGGTGGGTGGAGCAGTAAGATCGGCTACGGGTGGCCTAGAGCCCCTGAGGAAGAAGGGTGTTCGAGAGGTGCACGGAGAGGACGTGGCTAAGGAACTCGCTTCTAACAATCCAACCCGACTTCTTCCCCACCGGGCCTCATCATCATCATAAACGCGACTTGGACACCACGGGCAAGCTCACAGATGAGATGTGGAAAGATAATGCTCCTAGAACGGTCGTGGACGGACATCCTTGAAAGACTCAGAAATAACCTTACCGACATTGATTGGAAGATTGCTATGTAGGCATTGACTAAGTCAAAGTCGGGAAGCTTGAGGTTGGTGATGTTCTCACGAGGACGGAGACGGCTAAGGACAAAACGTGAAATGACTCTCGAATCAACTCGCCACTCGGGGCATCGATATCAAGCCGACACTGAAGTTATCGAGGTTCCAAGCGGACTTGTGGACAAAGGCTAACCTACCTTCCTCTTGGTGATCCACCCCCTAAGTCTCTTAGCCTCAAGGACGGCTTTGTAGTCGGCCTCCTCGGTACTTCAGGGATAGAAAAGTGAGAGTTAATGACCTCGTGGAGAGAAAGGGATATCAACACCTCGGACTATGACTACACCCTTCTCAAGATCAACCACCGAGAAATTACCCCAAAACTCACTAACGATGGACATATTGGGTGGATTGATGCAAGCCATGAGTTTTTCCCCACTTATGGTTATTAAGGTTTCGACAAAGGCAATCGCGACCGAGAAGTGTCAATGGCTCGCCTTCAAGGGTGGCATTCCTTTACGGTAGACTTGCATGTAATTCCGGTAAGCTTGAGTGGAGGTAAACCGTTGTTCTAGCGGAGAGGGTCGTCTGAAGTCGAGGGCCCCAGAGGGTTAGAACGAAAGTGGCGAGGGACTATGGATAGTGAGAGGGGCTTGTCCGGTTCGGGCTTTTTCTCGGGTTGGCCTTGGCCTCAGCTGTAGCTTTAGCCTGGCTTTGCCTCTTGCCTTTACCGGAGGAGGAAGCTGGTCGAGGACGCTTGGGTGCCATAAGCCCAAGTTTGAGATCAAAACAACACCAAACAGCCCCAAAAACAGAGAGTTTGAACCCCAAAACAACAAAGACCACCACCACAATACCAAAACAACCACAATCCCACAACAAACCAAAATTAAATCACCAACACATCCCACCATCATCAAAACAACCACGTGTGGTGGTGAACAAACCAAAATCCCAATCAATCCATCACCAACAACAACAAAACAACACAACATCAACACAAACACACCAACACGCCCACACACCACCCAGCCATAGCTACCAACAAGCCAAAGCAAGAAAATGGAGCAACAGTAAAACCCAAATTAGCTACGTGTTGAAAAACAAGTCGAAATTGTGACTCCTCAACCCTAAAATTCGAAAATTGACAAGGGAATCAAGCCACAATTACTGATGAGAGCCAAAACGAATCGTAGGAGGGATGCCATGATCGAATTCAAAGAAAAACGGTTGAGGGTCGGCCGGAAAGGTTGCTTATCCGGCGCACGGTGAAAGAACGAACGCAGCAGCAGCAGGCTTCCGACTTTGAGGGGAAACGAAGGCCGTAGAGAGAGAGAGATTGATTTGAGGGGTGGAGTTGTGGAGCCCGGAGGAGTGGATTGGCGCGGCCGGAAGGAGAAATTACGGGTGGAAATGGCGATTCGGGTGGAAGTGGGGGAGACGACGGACAAAGAACCGATTTGGGAAAGAAGAAAGAATGAAATAAAAGTGGGTGGATTTGTTATAAAAGCTGTGTTGTTGGCGCACAAGGTGAAGGTGGGCGTGGCGCTAAATGAAAAGAAAGCACCGAGCACGCCGATAGAACTTGGCGGGCGCTAAGTTGATTACGCCAGATCCCGAACAGAGGCTAAGCAGATAATCGTTGGGTTTTGGCGCCGCTTAAATGTTGTTGGCGCGGCGCCAAAGTGTTCAGGCCCCAAAACACAATTTTTAGGTCAAAACTCCCAAGCAAAACACCTAGATCACCTCTAACACCCAAAACTAAAGAAAACAGGGAAACAAGGCTGCCTCCCAAGCGCTTTTGTTTTACGTCGTTGGCCTCGACGGAATGACTTATACGGTGTCAACTTTAGAGTTATATCAATGACACAAAGGTGGAATTGGTGGATAGAAAGAAGTTTGATGGAGTTATACGATTTGAATGCCAAGTTTGTGAGGCCTTGACAAGACTCACAAGGTCCCACACAAGGGACGGGATCCTTAAGGAGAATAACCTCGAGTGCCTCATCGAAATGTAACCTTTCAGACTTCTTCAACCGAAGGCCATTTGTAACAAACTTCCTTTGGTTGGGTGAATGATTTCGACGGCACCGGAGGGGTAGACCTTAGAAACTACATAAGGACCCGACCACCGAGATTTGAGTTTTCCTTGAAAAGGTGAAGGCGAAAGTGTTATAAAGTGAGGACTTCGCTACCTTCTTTAAATTCTCGAGGCTTAATAGCTCTATCGTGAAGTAACTTAGTCTTTTCCTTATAGTCCCTCGCACTCGTAAGCTCTAAGGCGAAACTCATCTAACTCATTTAACTAGCTAACCGCCTCTCTCCTACTAGACCCTCATCCAAGTTTAGGAACCGGTAGCCCAATATGCCTTATGCTCAAGTTCTACGGGTAGGTGACAAGACTTCCCATACACTAACATGTAAGGTGACATACCCATGGAGTCTTAAAGGCAGTTCTAAGTGGCCCATAATGCATCATCTAACTTATTAGCCCAATCCTGTGGTGTGAATTCACTGCTTTCTCAAGGATACGCTTAATCCCCCCGGTTACTCACTTCCACTTGGCCACTAGTTTGGGGGTGATAGGCTGTCCCTAACTTATGCTTGACCCCATACTTGGCTAAAAGAGTGTTGGAAAGGACGGTTATGGAAGTGACTACCGCTATCACTAATGATAGCACGTGGTACCCCAAAACGAGCAAAGATATACTTTTGATGAACCGGATGACCACATTTCTATCATTAGTGGGAGATGCTATGGCTTCACCCATTTTGACACATAATCACACGCAACCAAGATATACTTATTGCTATACGATGACGGATAAGGTCCTATAAAATCCAACCCCAAACATCGAACACCTCACACTCAAGGATAGGCTTTGGGGCATCTCATTTCTCCTAGATATCCGACCTACCCGCTGACAAGCGCCGCAAGCTTTCACATAGGCATAAGAGTCTCAAAGATAGTTGGCCAATAAAACCACTTTGGAGCACTTTGAGAGCGGTTTTGTCCCCTCAAGAAGATGACCACCGCTTCCCGGTCACGGCAAAACGAGAGGATGTTCCAATTTCGCTATCATGGACACACACCTACGAATTATGCCATCCGAGCACCTTCTAAATAGATAAGGGTCATCCCACAAGTAAAAACGAATGTCATCGCGGGAACTTCTTGGCGTTGGTAGTCCTTAAACCAGGATCTATATAACCGCAAGCAAGGTAGTTCACAAAAGGAGCGAGCATCACGGGTCACCATACCCACCCCGCGGGCTCACGAGCATTCCTTTTCATCGGTAGCATTGCATCCACTACCATCAATCGCTTCATCCGGGAATGACTCATTAATCTCCTTCTCAAATCTTCGCACCTCCTCATTTAATGTCATAATGCTCAAATGATCCGCCACCACATTCTCACAAATTTCTTCCGATCTTTAATTTGCACGCCGAACTCTTGAAGAAGCAAGATCCACCGTAATAAACGGGTTTTGCCTCTTGCTTAGCAAATAAGTACTCAACGCAAAGATGATCGGTATGCACGATCACCTTAGATCCAACTAGATACGATCAAACTTTATCAAAGCAAAGACAACGGCAAGTAATTCCTTTTCGGTCGCGGGCATACTTGACCGCAAGGGGTTAATGTGTGACTAGAGTAGTAAATGGGCTTAAATATCTTATCAACTTTTCGCCCTAAAACAGCCCCTACAGTAGTTGTCACTAGCATCACACATAACCTCAAACTCACGGACCAATCGGTGCAACTAGAATCGCGCGGTCACTAATAATCGCTTAAGCATGTGAAAGGCATCGACACACTCTTGAGTGAATATAAAGGAGTGTCTTTGTGAGCAAGAGTGTGAGTGGCCTAGCAATCTTAGAGAAATCCTGATAAAACGCCGTAAAAGCCCGCATGACCAAGAAAAGCCCGGCGGTCTTCTGCTCATGGGGCGGGCAATTTTTCAATTGCCACAACCTTGGCTCTATCAACTTCAACTCTTTACGTGAAATCTTATGGCCTAACACTATGCCCTCTTCTACCATGAAATGACACTTTTCCCAATTAAGCACAAGATTAGTGTCTTCACACCTTGCAAAACTTTATCAAGATTACTCAAACAATCATCAAAGGAGTCTCCAAACACACTAAAGTCATCCATAAAGACTTCCAAGAATTTCTCAATCATGTCCGCAAAGATAGCCGCCATGCATCTTTTGAATGTCATGGTGCATTACACACCAAAGGCATCCGCCTAAATGCAAAGGTACCATAGGACATGTAAAGGTAGCTTTTTCTGATCCTTTGATCAATGCAAATTTGGTAGAGCTACTAAAACCATCGAGAAAACAGAAAAGTCATGACCACTCAACCTTTCTAACATTTGATCGATAAAAGGCAAGTGGGAAGTGATCTTTCCTAGTCGATCATTCGGGCCGATAATCAATGCAAACACGATAACCAAAGTGACTAAGCTTAGTAGGATCATTTCATTGTTTTCATTAGGTTGAACACCATACCTCCATTTTTAGGCACCACTTGGGTAGGGCTTACCCACTCGCTATCCGGAGCATGGCGTAGATGATTCCATGCTCCAAAGATTTTCACCACGCCCCACGCACCACCTCTTGAAGGTGTGGATTGAGCCTTCTTTGACATTGCCTCACCGGCTTCACATCCTCCTCCAATATGATCTTGTGCTTGCAAACCTCGCTAATACCCTCGGATATCAACCATCTTCCACCCAAAGGCTTTCTTATGCCTCCTTAGCACTTTCATTAGCTTTTCTTCCCGCAAAGATGTTAGTGCCGTAGAAATAATCAAAGGTAACAAATTATCGGACTCAAGAAAAGCATACTTAAGGTGCTCCGGGAGTGGCTTTAATTCCAAATCCTTTGGTGGCCTCGACAGACGGCTTCATCTTCTCACTGTTGAGGCCAAGCTCTAGATATTTATGCCATGACGCCTCAAGAAAGGGTGTTGCCTCCAACTCACAAGCCGCTTCTCTCAATTCTTCGTTATCATCATGAATTGTGCTAGACTTCATTAAGCACTCTCCATTGGCTCTTGATAACCCCCTGCGTGTTAGCAACCTCGAAACACAAGAATATATAGATTCAACTTCATCACATTCCTCAATATTATCATGGGGGTACTTAATGGCATCAAACACATTCATAGTCACACTCTCGCCTCCTACCCTCATAGTGATATCGCCTCTTGGCTACATCTACATTAGCACTTCCAAAGAGCAAGGAAAGGTCTCCTAGCAAAAGTGAATTCCTAGGGTCCTCCGCAACATCTAGCACAACAAAATCGGCCGGAACACAAACTTATCAACTTGACTAACACATCCTCTAATATTCCCATAGGCCTCCTAAGGGTCCGGTCGGCCATTTGTAAAGTCATATTGGTCTCGGTTAACCTACCTAGGCCCAACCTCTCATAGATACTCCTAGGCATGAGATTCACACTAGCACCTAGGTCACATAAAGCTTTTGGAAATCTAATAGAGCCAATGGTGCAAGTGGATAGAAAACATCCGGGTCTTTCTTTTAAAGGAAGCTTGTTTTGAAAGATCATGGAGCATTCTTCATTTAGGCACACCACCTCATCCATCTTGGCCTTGTTGGACAATATCCCTTTCAAAACTTAACATACGTAAGGCATGTTAGCTATAAGATCAACCAAAGGGATATTTATCTCAACTTCATGCAAGATGTCAAGGAACTTGTTTTGACTCTTAGATAACACATCCTTCTTAGGACCTCAGTGGAGAAAAGGTAAAGTGTTCAAATCAAACGGGTAGAAGAAGTATTCATACCATTGCTACTTGTACCTTCCTTTGTGGATTGAAGTGGTTGTGTCCCCTTTGCTAGTCGCTGGGTGCCTCCTCAACTTGCTTGTGAGCTTCACTAGCATGCTCTCCAACAACTTGATCTTTATTATCACCTTCTACCAAATCATCCACTTTGCCTTTACCATGATCTTCAACGCTTTTCCTCACCCCAATGTCATTACCAATCACCTTGCCACTTCTTGTAGAGATAGCATTCACACCTCTTGGGATTTCTCACGGTGTTACTCGGCAAGCCTCCAACCAAAGGCGGTATTAGCATTTTCGGTCAATTGACCTACTTGGGTCTCAACGCTCCTCAATGCCGATTGAAATGTGGTGGCATTGGTCCTAATGTCCCTCAACTCCTCCCTTGATCTCGAGAGTTCTTCCTTGCTCTTGAGAGTTCTTCCTTGATCTTGCAACATTCTCCCATGCTCTTGCAATGTCTTGTTAATTTGCTCCAAGAGAATATCGGTAGAACTTTTGTGGAATAGAGCTATCAAAGGGGGTTGAGAATAGCTTCCCTTGAGAGTAGTTTTGATGAGCATTCGGATGTTGGTAAGTTCCGGTTGTTGTTGTTTAGGAGCTTGATTGCCTTGATAAGAAGAACTTTGTGAGGCCTAGAGGATTGCCCTTGATTCGACCACGACCCCAAGTCAAATTAGGATTCTCCTCCAATTCGTTGAGCTCCTTGAAAATCATAGTTTTGACACGCCTGCCCCACATAATTAGCATCATAGGTTGTGTGTCCAACATCAAACTCAGATTCATTGGTTCAATCACCGGATTTCCATAGGTGGTGAGAGGGTTAAAATCCATTTGCCCCGCATTCAATTTCCCTAATGCGTAGGCATTCATCAAAGATTGTTGCAATGAATTCGCATTAGCCACTAAGGTCCCGGCTTGAGGTGCTACTTGAGCTTTCATTGGCACAGTTGTTGGTGGTGTATTTGGAGATGTGCAATTCATAGCCGAATGTTCACCACCACAAAGTTGACATAACCGGGCCTTCTTGTTCTCTAAAGCCAAATCATCAACTTTTGTTCCATAGCTAACACCTTGTTATGCCACTCGGAGTTCCTTTCGGCTCATCTACCACGGCGGTCACAAGTGGCTTTTTATGCTTTAGTTGCTTTTTCCCTAACTCCATTGCCTATTATTCTCACAAATCCTCTCAATGGTGGCCAATGCCACATCCGTGCTACATCCATGATGGATCCTCCACATGCCCCATTCAATTGTTGCATTGAACTACCATCCAAATTTCGATAGAATAGGTGCACTTGATCCCATGCTTCAAATCCATGTTGAGGGCATTTTCAGAACATGGTCTTGAACCGATCCCATGCCTCAAATAAATCTTCACCCAATAGTTGCTCAAAATTGAGATGTCGGACTTCAAGTCAAGAGCCTTCGATGGTGGAAAGTACTTGAGCAAGCATGTGCTAGCAACTTGTTCCCATGTGTGAGAGAGTCATGAGCTAAAGATGAATACCACTCGCCTTCCTTTTAGAGCAAAAAGGAACAAAAGTAGCCGAACCGCTCTCACCAACCCCATTTATCTTCACTGCTTTGCACACCTCAAGGAAATTATTGATGAAAGTGTTCGATCATCCGTCGCTTTCCTTCAAATTGAGCATTATCTCCAAGTAAATGCCAAACATGTTGCCTTATTTCCAAGTTATTAGCCGCAACGGCCGGTACTTAATCAGACTATGACCCGTGGTAGCCATCGGTGTCACATAATCTCTACAAAGCCTCACCGGTCGATTTCCGCTTGGTTTACTTGAGCTTGAGGTACATATGGTCGAGGATTCACTATGGATTTGGTTGAGGATTAGCTTGAGGGGTAAATTGTTGAGCATAATGGATTGGCCATTTGAGGGAATTGGTTCATCATGTGGTTCATCTGCGGGATTCATCATAGGATTGAATTGGGCCATTTGCATCATCATTTGTTGATATTGTTGAAGGAATCGGGGTCCATTTGTGGAGGTTGTTGTGTTTGAGGGATTTGTGGGGTTTGAAGAGGGATATTGGTCCTTTGTTGAAAGTGATTGGTCAATGAAGGACTACGCACAATATTCCTTCTCTGTAAAGGTTCCATCCTTGGGAGAGAGTGAATTGGACGGTTGACCTTGATATTGAGTAGTATCCCTTCTCAAACGGATTCACACTTCTTTCTCGGTCCATACTCGGTCAAACTCAAGATCTTCATTCCCCGAGCCATACTAGAAGTCTCGAACTAAAACTCTCACTTTCCAACTCTTGAGTAACTTCTTCAACTTGAACTACCTTGTTTCGCAAGGCGCTGCGGTGTTCAGCCAAAGCCTCAATCTCGGAATATATGGAAGTAATGGTTCCTTTGAGCTTCGGTCATACACTACAAGGAGCAAACAACACAAAACGGTAAAATAAAACAACCTAAGCCTAAATCTCCAAAGGACTTACGAGATATCGATCAAACCGGCAACGGCGCCTAAAACTTGATGGCCAAAATAGTGGAAACCAACTTTAATCGGCAAGGTACCGAGTCGGATGCACTATAAGAGAAGAGCAAGGTCGATCCCACGAGGAATCAATCGAGTATCAAAGCCGCTGGACTTAGTTTAGGTCAATCAAGATGTTTCAAGTTTAATTACACTAAAACAAAATATAAACTAAAGATGCTAAAGAGAGAGAGAGACATAGCCAAACCATGATCCAATTGATTACTTTCACCCTCCAATTGATTAGCTCTGGAACGGATCAACCAACCTACCAACCTCTACTTATATTGACTCATTCATGGGTGCAAACTCCTAAGCTAGTGTAACGACGCCATACAACAATCGAACACCCTTTGCCCGGTTCAACAAATTCGCTTTAAGAATTTAATTGACCGGAACAAGATTAACGCACCAGAGTTGCCCGATTTCACAACCGATAAACTCGTTACCCAATCGATCTAAACAACTCACCAATTGTAAATAACGATCTTAAACCCCTTTTCCCACACCCCTTCGCAACATACATTTATAAAAGTGGTGTGTGAATTCATGAACTAGGTGTACAAGCCAATTCAAGCATTAAGAACAAGTTTTAAGACATGAATTCATCAATATAACAACAATTAAACACTACCCATTCCCAATTTCATCAATTAGAGGGTGATTTCTTCAATTTTCACATAATTTGGCTATGAAAAGTTTAGCTACTCATAATAAAACTAAAAACAACAATCAAAGATAGACTTAAAGCCATAAATGAAAGAGGAACTCAAATTAATTACCAAAATCGTGGAGAATCGGAGTTTACATCAAGCTTTTTTCAACACCCATGTCAATTGGTGAAGAAGAAGACCAAAATCGTAAAATCCAAGAGTAGAGAAGAGAATTTAGCTAAAATCTAAGCTAGATTGTGTTTAATTTAAGTAAAAATGATGAAAGAGTGAATCTAGTGGAAGAAGAATGGAAGAATTCACCCCATGGGAGAAAAGTGTGAAAATCCAAGTGTAAAAGTGTCTCCGTAATGGCTAAAAATCAGGCAACCCGTGATTTATATTTTCCGAAAAAATGCAGAAAAGTCATTTTATGCGCGCCCAAAGTCTTTGGCGCGCCCAAAATCGCTTCTGTTGATTTCGCTTAACTCTCTGCTTTCACTTTGGCGCGCCCCAACATCTTTGGCGTGCCCAGACTTGTTCGTTGACTTAATGTACATTCTCGCTTCAACTTTGGCGTGTCTCTAACACTTTGGCGTGGCGCCAAACTCCTCCAGCTCCAAATTCTTCACTTTTCTATTTTTTTCTATCTCCAACCATTGGTTTCATCTTTATACGCTCCACGCCTTGTCTCTCGGGCTCATGAGCACCTAGATCCTGGCCACAACATCTAACACAAACCGAGCATAATTCCACAAGATAGATAAGGCTCGAAAGGCCAAAACATCGTGAAATGCCGAGGTTTTCCATCTATATGACGGTTTACTCCCATGGTGGACGTGGTAATGCGATTTTGCCCTAAATAAGGTCTAAAACTACCCGGAATGAACCAAAAGTGCCGTAAAAAGTGGAGTTGAAACATGCACCGAGCATAGTAAAGTTGACTCTCATCAACGGCCGATCAATGTCGATATTGCTTAGCGGGTTTATGTAATGAGTTAGAGCTCAATATCGACATCTCTAGTTCTTTATGTGTATGGGCTATTACGGACCAATTAAGGAGGGTAGCATGCATATAGATTGTCTACTACCATTGTCGGAGTAGATAAAGGTGAGTTGTACCAGAAATGAACAATGAATAAATTCATCAATGGGGAGGATTGTTGCATGTGTGGGGGGAATAACTAATTATTCATAATTAAACTAATACCTTAGAAACTCGTTTTTGCTTCGCTTGAACATGCATAACCTTGTTAGTTTGAGGCACCAATTTCTCTACTGTCTATATTATAGTTGGTCGTAGACCATATTCGTGACAAGCTCAATCTTGATAATTAGACATTCTTATGAGTCTCTGTGGGATCGACCTTGACTCGTCAGTACTCTATTACGATAGACCTAGTTCTATTGCTAGTAAGTGCTTTGCACGCGATCAAATTTTAAAAAGAATGACGGAAATTCTCTTCAAGTCGCCATTATGGGTTTCCTAATTGCCGGACTTTCGAGCCACTGAAGGAGGAGAATGAAGAAAGAGGGAGCGGTTGTACGTATTTGTGCAAGGGCTTATGGTTTTGGTCAACATTTTATCTTTTGTGTCATCCCATTGTCTCAAAAACATGATAAATTTATGTTCTACGTGGCATAATAATCTATGTGTCATGCATGTGGTATTCATGTGTTTAAATTTAGTGTAATATGGATTTTGAGTTGACGCAAAAACAATTTGTCGTCTCAAAAGTATATGAAAAATTATGCGCCAAAATTGCCGCCAATAAATGCAAAATCGTATTGAACTTTTAGCGGCAACATTTTCATGTGTTGTCTCAAATAGTGTTTTTCCACCAAATATTTATCATAGCGGGAGAGTATTTGTGTCAATGTTGTCTCATATAATATCATTTGTGTCAACGTTAAATCAACTGTATACTAGGTGATTTATTTTTGGTGGTTTGACGACCCACCAAATTTTAATATTTAGTGGGTAGTCAAACTACCAAAGATCAATCCTACAACCTTTATAATAGATAGCAGTAAGAGGGCCAAACCCAATAAGTGAACATGTTGTATTTAATTCTCTTAAAATCAGTAAAATAAAAGATATTTGAGTTTTTATAACTATTTTCTATGAATAAAAATGGAAAGAAAGTAATGAAAAATAAACTAAAAAGAACTCCAGCTAACTAATTATTTCTCAATTTCTACGATTGATCATCGACTCAAGGATAACTCGTTAAATTATTAATAAATTGGTTATAGTCAACGACAACCGCCAAGTGACCAATCTCTCCTAAATTCAATAATCAAGACACGTCGTTAAATATCTCTAATCGAAGACACCCCTAGACACGGTCATGAGTTTGGAACCGGCCGAAGCATTAAGGTTTGAGAGACCCAATTCAAGGTATTAATCCAACCGACTAATTTTAACCTAGATTATCTATTTCCACAACAGAGAATCCTACGGGCTACTTAACCGGGTGTGAATTGTTGTTTACCACTAAAAATCCAATCTTTTATGGCAACCGCTTAAGTTGGATTTTGATACTAGATCAAAATAAACGCTAATCATCACGCGCCAACAATTAAACTAATAATTCTAATTTCTAATGTAAATCGTAAAATGCATAAATACTAATACTCAAACGAGGAGAAAACACAATTAGATCTCACAACCATACGTAAATCAAGGATTCAATAATCAATTAACTGAAAAGAAAAATTAACTACTCATAAAATAAAAATATAATCTACATAAAAAAGAGAGTACAATAGTACCATTATTCCATGAAAGAAAATTGCCGGGTAACGTACAAAGGAGATGCGCCGCCCTCCTCTCTCCGTTCCCAACTATTTCGAGTTGCCTTATTCAAATATAAAACCTAATCTAATAATTTTCTGTCCTTCCCTTCTCATTTTGCTCCTGTACTGCATACATAAATGAGTGGAGAATGTAAATCAGGGAAGCCCAACTTTTTAATCCTAATGTCTTGAAAGCCTTATTTAATAATAATAATAATAATAATAATAATAAAGGAAATTTAGGATTAGGACATTTTCTATATTTTTTTAATTAACAAATTCTAGTTAACATTTTTATAGGTAAAGGACATAATTAAATTTATATGACTAAATTGCCTCGATTAACATGTTCTTATCTTTTAGCTTTTGAAGAGAAACTCAATGTCGGCTCATCTTTATCCCTTTCAAGAAATCAATGTCGGAGAAAAAATTTGTTCGACGGACTTCAATCGTGAATCTTCCATTGTTTCGCTTCCTAATTCGGGCTGCTCGATCATCTAATTGGAAGGATTCGTCACTGCAGATCCTCTATTCATCGTGTATGTTTTGGGAATTTTTTTCTATGTTATCGTTTCAAAAGAATTGTAGATCCAAATCTGAATTTTGTAAGTTAAATTTCGATCTTCTAATGAAATTGAGCATAAATGCGAGTTTGTTAAGTTTAATTGCTTCTGATCCTCGACTTTGATGTTTAATTTCAATACCGAGTATTTCTTATGAGAAATATTCTCGATTCATCGCTTATTTTCTCCGATTCATGTTTTATCTCAATAAAGGAAATGTAATTTTGAGTTTTATAAGTTAAATTTCAATCTTCCTAATGGAATTGAACATAAACCGAGTTTGTAAAGTTTAATTTATTGTTGATGTTGAGTTTGATTTTTGTTTTACATATATTGTGTGTTTTATGAGAAATAATATGATTCAATCGATGATTTTCTCTCGATTCGCTTGTTGTGTAGGTTTTTGAAGATGGTATTCTTATTTGTACTTACAATGGAGAGTCATGTGTTTTGAAAATCAAAGAATTTGATACTCACGTAGTATTAAGCTTCAGATATGTGAGAGATGGAGTTCATTGAGAGAAGACATGATCGCTTGTATTATTCATTACCCGAACAAGCAAATTGTTTTCTTTCAATAATGAAGATGTTGAAATCATGTTGTCTCGTGGTTCCGCTTGCTCAAAGGCATCACGGTACAGCATATGTTGTTTGTAATGGTTCCATCAGCGTTTCTAGCGTGGCTTCTACCGTGGCTTCTACCGTGGCTTCTATCGTGGGCTTGTACTAGTATCAATCGCTTACATCATCATCTATTATCAACTCATGATGAGGAGATCAATTTGCTTCCTACGCTTTGTCCTCGGAAGGAGAATATGCAACTTTCTATCAATCGATAAGTGTGTAGAATGTGTTGGTCAAAATTTGTTGGTGGAGCAAATGATTTTAGGAAAGCATTGTGTAAAATGTCCTGCTCACAAGTGGGTTTGATTTCATATACGTTAAGAATGATGATAAGAGGATTATGGCAAAGGTGTGCAAAGAAGAATGAAACAGCCGTGTGCTTGGATGGTTAGTGCGTAAAAGGAAATTATTAATGGATTTTTTTATGTTAAGAAGATGAGTTACATACATGTGGTACGCCATCGCGTTCTTTCAAAGCGGCATCGGATGAGTTCATCTTTGGTTTGTGATTTGGTTTGTAATGAAGTTCGTGGATGATCCTCAATAAAGCCTATTGATGTTAAGCGCCGCCTTTTTCAAATCATGGTCCGCTGTTTATATTACAATTCTTGGACCGTATCGAAAAGTCAAGAATGCTCGCTTGGTGACATGAAAGAATCTTTTAATTTTTAAATTCATATGTGTCAAAGATTCGTGAAACGAACCCTGGCTCTTATGTGGTATTGGAAGTTGATGAGGTTTCAAGTCGGTTTAAGAGGTGTTTGTTGCGCTTCATGGTCAGATTGAGGATTTAAACATTGCCGCCAATGTCGTGTTTGATGGAGCTCATTTGAAAACACAATTTAAAGCTCACTTTTTGTCGGCAGCTATAAAGATGGTGATCAAGGCATCAGATTCATTCTATGGCTAGAGTTGTGTTATTGGTTTATTCATTTTTTTTTCTGCTTTTTTGTGTTACTTTATTGTCTTTATTACTTGACATGTTTATATGAATCGTTTCTTTTTGTATCAGCTTGTACCGCTTGTTTTTTATGTTGTTGACTCGGAAAATACCGAGAACCGGCATTGGTTTTTTATGAATTTGAAGAACATAGTTGATCCCACTCAGCTTAATTACGCTTATTTCGGATAGAAATATCGTTTAAGAGATTCCGTGCCTATTGTTTTCCCAGATTCGCACTCATGCTTTTGCCTTTTTCATATTAAGTTGAATTTGAAAGACAAATTTAGGGGTTCCAGATTCAGCAAGGGTTTTAAGAAGCGTGATGGTTTATCTTTTGCGCACAAAGGTGCTTATGCACCAACAGCTTGAGCTATATGATAGTTTGATGAGTGTTATGTTACAAGAGGGTAAGACAGCTTATATATGATTTCTTTATCGCTTTACTCATTAAAGATGGACTAATGCTCATTTTAAAGGCATGCGATATGGTGAAATGTCTTCAAGTGCAGCAGAATCATTTAATTCGTGGGTTTCAAAGAGAGGCAATTACCCATATGTAATATGATTGATGCTCATGCTTGAAGATTATGAAACAAATTTCGTATGTTTCGCTTAATTGCTTTTGTGTTATGTATTTTAAATGCTTTTGTATATTTTTACATAATGAGATGAATTGATTTATTTGTAGAACGAGGTCAAATTGTGCTTCATGGAATTCTCGCAATATGCCCAAGTATAGACAAGATATTAGCGTATTCATTTGTCGCATCTAAGAATTGGATTATCATCAATTCAAGTGGTTATGTATTTGAAGTGCTCAATGCCATCTTGTATGGTCGATCTTGAGAATTTTACTTGTTCTTGTAAGTTTTGGCGCTTGAATGGTTACCCATGTGATCATGCGGTAGGTTGTATAATGAAAGTCGGGTCTCCCTTGCATGATTTTGTTGATGTTGATTCGCTCGAGTTCATACGCTTGTTATGAATCGCAATCCATCCATTGGCGCCGGTTTACGAGCAAAGCAGGATTCCAATGTTGCCGCTTTTACCTCCTATTTCAAAGAGGCAACCCGAAGGCCAAAGAAGAGGCGAATTCTTCTGTGAGGTGAATCAAACGGAAATGATGCGCGGTCGGTGCCATAAGTTGGGGCATCATAATCAAAGGACTTGTGTTGCTTCGTTATGATGTAGATGACATTCATAACTATGTTATTCTAGACATTTTCATATTTTAGCTTGTGCTTATTATTTTGCTACTATGTTGCTTTTAATTGAGTGACTTATCTATTGACTCTTATATTTTACATTGTGGTTCTATACATCTTGGAGGCCCTAAGTCCCATACAAAGTCTATGAATTATATCTTTGTGTTTTATGTATTTTATTTGAATGTTCTTTCCTGTTGTGTTTGTAGGATTGGTGCATTATTGTATTATATGTTATGTACAAAATGAATGCATGCAGAGAATCTAAATTGATGAATGCATGCAAACAATCCATATTGATGAAAAATTCACCAAACTTTTCAACCCAAAGACATGGTTAAGTGTTGTGTTGGCTATACCAAAAAGAGCTTTGTCTATACCATCCGCCAAAAAAAGGTTGATCCCAATCATGCAAGAAATATGAAAAATTCACCAAACTTTTGTTGTAATGAACTTTGTTTTGTTTTGAGAGTTGGTTTTATATTGTTACAACATTTTTTTATGAGTTTCACTGTTGAAATTCACTAGTGAATATTAAAAGTGTATTTTTGACTAACAGTGAATTTTAACAATGAATTTCAAACAAACAAATTTTTCACAGTAGGAATATAGTAACTGAATTTATGAATCAAAATTATACATTTACCAATCAACCAATATACAAAAAGAAAAGAGAATACTTAATAATTGAAATATGTAAACATTGATTGAAATAGTTCTCCGGTAATTCAAATCTTGTCCATAGTAATTCAAATAATGTCATTTTAGACGTATATATAAGAAAATAAGCAATAGGTTTCACTTGGCATACATATTAATATTGGTGTTTGTGCTAATATGAAGATAAGTTGTGTAGATCCTTGGCATCTACACATTAACAAACTATGTTTGCCAACATTGGAATGTTCATCTTATTAGATGTAATACTATTTACTAAGAAAGCTTTGAAATCTTGTAATCGCATCGTTGTTCCATTTCTTGTCAATTACGATTAAGTGCAATTTGGAAGATGTAATACATGACATATATTGCATACTATTCCTCGCAAAATTTTGGCATTCACATTAAACTTGTCACCATTATTTCAAGACAAAAGGATGTAAATAACATGACACAATACTTACGAATCAAGAAGTGTAATGAATAATACTTACATATCCGATCCTTGTTGTGGAAGCTTTGTAACCTTCTTGATTTTTTTGGCTTTTAGTTTATCGGATGGACAAAAGCATTTCCACAAGTATTTTTGCTGAAAATTAACACATGTTTAACAGATTTGATTAGTATAGAAATTTTTACTATAATATTATCAACACAAATACAAATAATACTTACAATGTCAAGTGCATTTTTCTCAAAGTGGTCAACAAAGACCTTCCGGCTAGCCAACGAGTTGTACATGTGCCATTCTCCTTGTTCACCCCAAGCAAATGTGAGTAATATCCAATGATATGATTCATCCTTCGTGACCGACAAAGATAATGGAATGAGAATATTTTTGCCTTCTTCCGTGATGTGGTTTCATATTATCAACAAAATGATTTGAGTAGTTCCTCATTGTTTCATATTTCTTGCAAGACGCTCGCAATGAATCACCATTTTTTGTTATGTATTATACACAAATGTTACACGCTGATTTTTAGTAAATGCTTCAAAGGTATATTGCAAGTGAATGGTTATTTGTTATAACGACTATTCAAGAAATTTTGATCTCACCCAAGTTGATGTCGGCAATATGTGAAATTCCTTTCGACTTCTTCATTTCGGCTTAGCATTGTTGCAAATGCATCTATAACCTGTGTAAATGTACATGTCATTCGTTAGTTGGTTTCTTGTAATGTTGTTGTATAAAATAGTTAGATCGAATTGTTTACCTTGTCTCGCAATGAACGATCCTCTAGTAAATTCACCATGTCATGGATAAAGTGATTCTCGTACCACTCTCAATGTCTCGCCCATACTTCCCCCGAATGGACAAAGTGAAAACATTGTTCGCATAATTTTATTATCATATAAATCGAATAAAATGTAATAAGAAATATGTTAACATCGTTACTTACAATCTTCCATGTTTTTTCATTGTTGTGTGTAACAACCTAAATGCTTCTTCGGTTATTTTCGCCTACATGTGTAAACCAAGCTTTCTTTTTTTAAACCGACTTTCACAAATTTTTCCATCCTTTGACATCTTCTATTGCAAAGCCTTCATTGGTCAAGTCCGTAGTTTCGCTTTTTCTTTCTTATCTTCCGATATACAAAGTCATCATCCTTTCTTGTCGCTCGCTTCTTTCTTTCAATGCTTTTACACGTGAACTTTGCTTCACTGTATTTTTGTACTTGCTTAGCATCCGTGTTTCCATATTGTCGTGTCACCGCATGCATCGCCGATTCTCACTTCTCGTGATTAAGAGCATCAATTTTTGTCTTTGTTCCTTTATTTTGCTCTCATACGACTTTTTGATTTCTTCAACGCATCCAATCTATTCTCAGAGGTCACTCACGGTTGAGTTCAATTCGTAAAATAGTAGCTTTTTTGTGCGCTTCATCCTCAAGATGTTTCACTTTTTTCTCGTCGACTTGTGTTCTGGGCTTGTCTCGATCTCTTCAAACACATGCAATCTATTCTCAGAGGTCACTCACGGTTGAGTTCAATTCGTAAATAGTAGCTTTTTTGTGCGCTTCTCATTCTCAAGATGCTTCACTTTTTCTCGGCCGACTTGTGTTCGGCTTGCATTATCTCTTCAAAGGGCTTGATCACTACTCTTTGTCATATGGTGTTCAAATTCCTCCAATCTTGATCTCATTTCATTTACATGTTTCAAGACCGTGATCTTTAATTAAAGCATCGAAGTGAAGCTAAAAGTCCAAAGATTTTCTTTTTTTTCGCATCGGGCCAACTACACCTTTGTATACCTCCTCCAATTCATTGAAATTATTGATTTGATCTCATTCTCCTTTCCTCAAATTTTTTCGCTTCACAAGCACCACCTGCTCAGCTTCTTCGCTTATTCTCGATTTCTTCCTTCCGCTTGCTTATCTCATGCTCTTTTCGCCTCCAATTTTCTCAACTTTTTCTTCATCCTCTTAACTTTTGCTTTCAAACGCTCGCCTTGTCATCCCTTTCCTACATTCATGAAATGTTGTATGTTATAAAAGTATATCCAAGAAAACAATTGGCCGAAAAAATGCATGCTTTTTTAGCTTTTTCATGAGATTCACTAATGAAGACTGAGTGCTTCTCAATAAAGTGGATCTCAAACTACAAGTTGAAATTTGATAGTGAATAAGAAGGAATTAGACTTTTCAATTTAAACAACATCAACATGAATGTATGTAAACAAAGTGAATAAAATAGTAAAGTGAATTTCCATTAATATTTTTCAACTTATCGAATCGACTCTTTCACATATCTCTCGATATGCATAAACAAAGTTGAATGCATAAAACTTGTCGCTACAAAACAAATTTTAACAACATCACCATGATTGCATGTAAAAGTGAATGCGATTATAGCAAAGTGAATTCATATCACAACAAAGTTAAGTGAATATCATAAGCACATCATAACATATATATTGCACAAATCAAACAAAATATACAATGAATACAGCTTTGTATACATTCATTTGTATAAACAGTAATTTCTTTAATTTCTCACTAGAAAAGCAATAGAGGTGATGGATTTTCATCCAAAGAGATTCAATGAAACATAGCAGTTGAATGTGAGTACTAACACTTGTCGCAATAAAAAGCCTAACAATATCAACATGATTCCTAGTGGCTCTAAAAAATGCTTATGCTTTTGTAATTTTAATTAGATTCACTAATGAAGATCGCTTAGTGATTCTCATAAGTGGATCTCAAACTACAAATAAATTTGATAGTGAATAAGAAGGTACTGCATGACAAAATGAGATGAATATATAAAATGATTTATCGATACAGGAATTATTACAGTGAATTAATGTTATTGTTAGCCGTAATTACCTTAAGTGTCTTCTCAATAGAATCTCTTTCTTCGCTTTCAACTCCAACATGCCTTGACATTCGCTCAAATGGATCCTCATCCATGAAATCTGCATTTTCTTCGTAATGATAGTGTCATTTTGTTGTTGCTCTTCCAATTGTGTTATGTGTAGGGAATCCTCTCGAGATGGTTCATCCATGAATTGTGCATTTTGTCTTGCTCATGCATTTCCCACCGTTGGAGTTTGATTCTTAGTTTGAGTTGTTGCATTGAATGTCATCTTCAAAATCTGAGTCGTAGTGCAACCGGATTCTTTGTCAAACCGCATCGCTTGTAGCTCACCGGTGTAGGCTCCAATTCAGTCCATATGACCTATGTATATATTTTTAAAACAGTTGAATTGTGTCGTTGAACGAATGTAAATGTATGGCATGAAATTTCATTTGGCATAGGAGATGCGCTTACACTTTGATTAGGCAAACCTATGATTGTTGCCTTGTTCACAAATTTGTTCAATGTGCTCAAGTCCCACTTTGTGCACCTTGGAATTCTCGAATAATGAATTGAACTTGTATCCTCTTGGTTTTCATGCTTCATTGATCCTCCTCTTGTCTTGGCTTCACTGCTTTATCATGCTCACACATCCAATACTACAATAGAATAAGAAATTGTTAATATGCAATCACATGTAATAAGAAATATTTTGAAAAACATAAAAATTCTACCAATAGTGAACTGGTGCATCCATTCACCTCAGACGAGGCTTTTTGCTTTTTTTTCAAGGCTCAGACGTTGTGTCATAGATGGCGTAAGACCAATCATAGTGTTTCAATGTGTCCATGTTCTCCACATATTTCACATAGGTCCATGCAATCGTCATTCAAGTTGTTTGTAGAAGAAACATGCTTGAAACATCAAAAGGCACAAAGACTTAACAAAGGTCTACCACACCGTTGCATCTTCATTGTCCACAAGTTCTACTAACTTTTCCTTCATCATTTTGGTCTGTTATGTTTTGGGCATTTGGGAATACTCTATCTCGCAAATTCAGATTTGACCTTCTTCCCGTGGTACTTGTCAACTTTAAATGACCATCCATGATTCCAAAATCAGCTTGATATCACTCCCACGTAGTCGACAACATCCTCTTCCAATTTTGATTCCTTTTTTTCGTGCACGATATGGTTATGATGTTGTCCAAAACTTGGTCCTTCGCTTGTTGGAACATATCTTGTTTTCGCCAATAGCTTTGAAGAAGAGCTTAAAAGGAGTTTGTCGTGATAATGTTCCCGTGGTTGCTTGTCAAATTTGTCCGTATGTCGCTGTATGCGCCCAATAGATATGAGATGTCGCTTCAGATTGACTGCACTCGAAAAAGTCAATGCACTACACATTTTTTGTTAGTGAATTTGTTTGGCTTTGAATCACATTTAGAGTCATGATTATGAATATCGATGCATGTACAATCAATATTAGTTGTAGTGAATATTCTTAGTGAATCAAACATTCAGAACATAGGTGATAAAAACGCTTAAGCAATCATGTTAAAGTCAAGTAGGCATGACAAGCAATGAATGAGTTCAATTTAAAGAGGATCGTGAATTCATGCAAACAATGAATAAGTTGTAAAGTGAATGAGTTAACATTCAATACTTGTTTTAGTGAATTTGCTTAGTTAATCGTGCTTTTACAATCTAAAACACAAAAGTTGAGAGACAGGGTAGAGAATGATCTACGTTAATGTCTTACAAGTGAACCAATCTTCACATAATAAGTGTGCTATGGGCAAACATACTCTATTATGGCAAGGTTTAGTGTGTATTATATGAATTATGTTTGTAGTGAATATTCTTAGTGAATCAAACTTTAGGATAGAGATGCTAGAAACCGCTAACCATGATTATGATAAGCATTTATGTTAAAGCTAAAGTAGTTGTGGATGACAAGTAAGGAATCGACTTTTTGTATTTAAACATCAAAATGAATGCATGCAAAATGTTGAATAAAATAGTAAAGTGAATTTCCATTAATATTTCTTGACTTAGTGAATGAGACTCTTTCTACATATCTCTCTCGACATGCATAAAATAGTGAATGCTTAAAACTTGTCGCTATAAAACAAATTTTAACAACATCAAAGATGATTGAATGTAAAATTGAATTCATATTATAGCTAAGTGAATTCATATTACAACAAAATTCATGAATATCATAAGCACATCATAACATATATATTGCACAAATCACCCAAAATATACAATGGATACGCTTTTACTACATTCATTTGTATAAACAGTAATTTCTTTGATTTCTCAATGAGAGAAGCAATCGAGGTGATAGATTTCTTATCTAGTAGATTAAGTGAAAATAATGTTGAATGTGAGTACTAACACTTGTCGTAAGAAAAATCTAACAATATCAACATGATATTATAGTGAAAAATTCAGTTGAATATTATAGTGAAATTGAGTAAATCTTCACTAAAACAACAATGCAAATGACATAAATCTCGTGATAGGCAACGAAGTGAAACAGAATAGTGAATTTTTCGATTTATTACTTACTTAGTAATGCTTCCATCGCTTTTTTTTGCTTCCAGATGCGCCGCCTCCTCGTTTCTCGAAGTTCGATCTTGTTTTTGCCATTTCAATCGCTTTGTTACCTCGAAAATATGAAAGGAAGATGAAAAGGTGAAATCGAATCCAAATTTTTTGAAGAACTTGAAATTTCGAATCAAGCTTATCTCAAATGGTAGTGAGACAAAGATTATCGATCGAGTATAAATCGCTCCAAAATTGAGGATTAGGATTTCGCATCTCGAATTCGCTCTTGAATTGGAAATCGTTACTTGGAAATTTGCTTCGAGTTGGAAATCGATGAAATCGAGGGAAACGGCTTTCGCGGACCCTAATTTTGGCGTGAATGTATTCAATCGAGTAAATGGACGGAATGATGACTTTTTGTTTGATAATAAGGGTAAATAAGTCTTTTTGACTGTAATTTTGTCCTTGATGCAACATTTTTTGAAAGTTGTCCTGTTCTCTAATTTTTTTTATACTTTTGTCCTTTTGGCTCATTGCCCCTAATAATAATAATAATAATAATATGGGGGTCTTTTAGTAGTAAAAACTCAAAGGTGAATAAAAGATCGAAAATTCATGATTGGTTTTAATAGAGTCTTCTTCTTCATAAGTCGATCCCGACATAGGTAAAATCGAAATTCTCGGATCTTGAAACGCCGCTATCTTCAATTTTTCACAAAGCTTCCAAAATCGCTCTATAAGTCTTGAAATATTCTATCATCGCCACGGGCTCTTAAAACTCGAAAATCGCCCAAAACATACCAAAACAGAGCATCTCACGACAAAATAGATATAAAATAAGCACAGAAAAATCCCATAAAATACGGTCTCATTAGTACCTCGCTTTGCTTCAACGTGTTGACGCAAAAATGCATCTTTATGCGTCAACGATGTGTCGACTCCAAAACTTTTGTGTCAAAAGGCCCAAATTTTGAAGTGACTATTTGGAGAAACGGTTTTATGAGCTAACGGTGCTCAGATTCAACAACATGCGGCGGATATGGTTGAATGTAAGCAAACCAAAACCATGTTGATTGAAGATTACTACAACCGATTGATGGGTTGTATGATTTAACTTTCTCGCTAAAGCCTTTACATGCCTGTGAATGGAAAATTTGTACATGTGATGTGGTTAGCAAATTTATTGCTGATAGGAAGAAGAGAAACTCCATCAATTCTTGATAGGAGTTGATGATGACCTTTATGCAATGTGCGTACTAATCTGCTCTCACAAAGTCCAGCCCCGGACGTGGACCGTGCATACTAAGCATTTCTTCAAGAGGAACGGCCTCACGGTACGCCTCGACTTGACTGTGCGCATTTAAGCATTTCTTCAAGATGAACAGCCTCACGGCATTTCCGTGGTAAAATCAAAAAAAGAGAGGCTAACGCCTTTAAATTACAGGATAATCGGTACAATGGAAAACCCGAACGATGTGACAAATCGGTTGTATTGCTCTCATTGCAAAAATCTTGGCATGAGGATAATACTTGCTTCAAAATTCGTGGCTACCCGGAATGGTGGAATGATCGGCCTGTGGTGGAAAGGGTCGGTTGGTGTAGATTACGGGAAGGTCAGAATGCAAAAAGCATGACGAGTGTGCGTACAATGCCGACGTCGTAAAGAAAATCAGAATAGTGAAAGAGACTCTGAACGGTGGTAATTTATTGAATTATTTTTTTCCAATGATACAATAGAGAATTTATAGGCTTAGATTACTTAGCCTCTAAGCAACATTTATTATAAAGATCATATGTAATCAAAATACAATCATAAGAATCATTTAACATTAATTATAAGAATTATTCTGCATTAATGGTGTGATCAACTGTATCTTCAAATTTTGTCTTCTATCACCCTCCCTCAAACGAGGCCGGGTTTAGAGGCTGAGTTTGTCTTGGCATACTTTGGAGGGCATCTCCACTCCGGCAGGTCTTCCGGAGTCCATAGTTGTGATTTTTGAAAGACATCTCCACCCCAGATGGTCTTCCGAGGTCCAATTGTGTTGTTTTGGAGGGCATCTCCACCCCGGTGAGTCTTCCGGAGTCCATAGTTGTGATTTTTGGAGGGCATCTCCACCCCAGATGATCTTCCGAGGTCCATAGTATTGTTGTTTTGGAGGGCATCTCCACTCCGACGGGTCTTCCGGAGTCCATAGTTGTGTTGTTTTGGAGGGCATCTCCACCCCGGTGATTCTTCCGGAATCCATAGTTGTTGTATTTGTATTTATGGAGGGCATCTCCACTCCGGAGCACGTCTTTTTCGGCTCTTCCGAAGTCCATTAGTTTGTTGTATTGAAAACTAGTGGGTTGATTCTGATTTCGGCTTCCAAAATTTTGATAGCTGGATCTGCATCGCACCTAAGAAAGGAGACAGAAAAAAAATGCCAAAAAAGGAAGATCTCATAGAGAATAATTTATTTATATAAATAAATCGAAGAAAATACACTCTTTTGAAAATGAGAGACGGACGACCCAAGGAAACGCAGATGAAAGACGGAACAAATTTTTTTTTCTGAAACTAATTTGCACACGACATAATGAATATAAAAAAAATTAAAAATATATATAAAAAGAAGCTATTTGGGTAAATAATAAAAAAAGGACGACTTATAGGGATGAGGAAGCAGGGTGCAAGAGAGTTTTTTTTTTCCATCAAAAACCTGCACTGATTTGGTGAAAAAATGGTAGCTGCAACTGATTTGATGAAAGAAAAAGGTATTGATTTGGCTGGTGATCAATGATAGTATTAATTTGGTTGGGAAAAAGAAATTGGATTGATTGGCAACATAAATTGTCTAATAGCGAAGAAGGATCAAAGTAGGTTCACCAACGTTAAGGCACTCAACCCCACTGCCTCTCGATACCACAAAGAAAATCGTAATAATGAAAGAGACTCAAAGGTGGTTTTTTATTGAATTATTTTTTCCAATGATACAATAGAGAATTTATAGGCTTATACTACTTAGCCTCTAAGCAACATTTATTATAAAGATCATATGTAATTAAAATACAATCATAAGAACCATTTAACATTAATTATAAGAATTATTTTGCAATAATGGTGTGATCAACTGTATCTTCAAATTTTGTCTTCTATCACGTCGAACGGTGGATATAGAGGCGGAGGAGCTTCTTTGGGTGATCTTAGTCTGAAGCAGGTACAGATCCTTCTCAATTTGGTAAATAACCAACAACAGGACCAAATGCTTGGTAAGAACTCTTATTTACCATGATTATTGATACCGTGTATCCCACCACGCCGCCAGCAGCGCTCGTGTTTTATTTCTTCGAAAACATTGTTGCTTGTAATGTGGGTCTTCCGGATGGAAAACAGGCCTGGCTACTAAGGCAGGAAGTGTACAACTTGTCGGGCGGATTGACATTAAAACGTGTTTTACTTGTGCCTCAATTACAATGCAACTTAATATCGGTGTTTAAATTGATAGATGACTCAAACCGCTTTGTCCGATTCACTAGTACTTTGTGTGCTATACCGACCGACACTGGGATCCCGATCGGAGCCGGTGAGAGAAAGGATAAACTCTACTACTATCAAGGGATTCCTACAGTATGCGATATATTGACGGTTCCGGAAACTAGTGAATTTGAGTTGTGGCATCGACGCATGGGGCATCCATCGATAGAATCATCAAAATGGTACCTGCTGTTAGTTCTAGTAGTGCTAAAAATCTTTGAATAAAGCTTATGATGTTTGTCCTCAAGCTAAAACAGAATCGTGATAGTTTTCCCATAGTGAAAATAAAGCTACTCAAATATTTGAGTTGATTCACTGTGATTTATGGGGACCATACAAGACACTCTCTACTGGGGGTGTTCATTATTTTTTAACATTAGTCGTGAATTTTCATGGGCAGTTTTGGGTTTATCTGTTACATTCCAAAACCGACGTATCCAAAGCTTTCTGCTCCTTTATTTCCGTGATTGAACGTCAATTTGGGGTGACTGTTAAAATAGTAAGAATTGACAACGGCACAGAATTACATTGCATGCTGCCTTATTTTGACGTACATGGGATTATATTTCAGGCTTCTTGTGTTGGTACCCCACAACACAATGGTTGGGTGGAGCGCAAACACCAACATATTTTAAATATCGCTTGTGCTTTACTATTCCAAGGCAATCTTCTGGTATCTTTCTGGGGAGAATGTGTCCTTAGTTCCATCTATTTAATTAATCATACTCCCTCCCGGTTATTAAAAAACAAGACTCCTTATGAAAATCTTTTTGGAAAATCACCCAATTTCGATGAATTAAGAGTGTTCGGTTCACAGTGCTACGCCACAATCAAAAATCTCGGGCGATAAATTTTTATCTCAAGCTAAAATGCGTGTTTATTGGGTACCTCATGGCAAAAAGGGTTGGAAATTATATGACCTTGCAACCAGAGAGATTTTTATATTTTGAGATGTTAAGTTTTATGAGAATGAATTTCCATTTGCTACTACTCCAAATAATAATGTTGTTCATACAAGTGAATCGGTGCCTAATAACCATGAGGGTGTGCACCTTGAAATTTTGGCTGATGAGGAAAACAACTTAGCATCCAGCAAGGATGTAATATTTAATGAGGAAAATTGGGGCAATCATGTGAAAGAACAACCGGTGGATGCAACTGTGCCCGAGCCTCCTTTGGGTCGTGGGCTCTGAGAAAACGCCCCGGCTGGCATCATGATTACGCCATGCATACTGTACATACATTGAGTCCATCCCACATCTCACCATCTCCATCCGGGGCCTCGTAATCCTTATCCTCTAGCACATTTCGTAAATTACGATAAATTTTCTTTGCGGCACCAGATATTTCTTGCAAACTAAAACAACCGGCGCTGAGCCACGAATTTTAATATGGCTATGAAAGATGTTGGGTATAGAAGCAATGCAGAATGAAATCCAGGATTTAAAGGCCAATAAAACGTGGGTGATGGAAACATTACCTCCCGGAAAGAAAGCCCTCGGTTGCAAAGAGTCTATAAATTAAATATCGGGCTGATGGGACAGTTGAGCGTCTCAAGGCTCGACTTGTAATTTTTGGCAATCGATGATTGAGAGGTATCGACATAACGAGACTTTCACCCTTGTTGGCGAAGATGGTTATCAGACGCACCTTATTAGCCGTGGGTCGCCGCTAAAAACCGGGAACTACATCAAATGGACGCTCATAACGCTTTCCTTCATAGAGATCTTCAAGAGGAAGTATATATGAAACTTCCTCCCGGCTTCACTGCTCAACAATCGGGTATGGTTTTTCGCCTTCAAAATCATCCGTATGGCTTTGCGACGGGCCCCGAGGTGTTGGTTTGCTAAACCGAGGCTTCTCTCAAGCAATAAGGTTTTCTTCACCATATTCAGATTATTCTCTTTCACTTTCCGTCGTGGTCACACTCACTTCAATGTGCTCGTGTATGTTGATTATCTCATTATCTTGGGAAATGACTCTTCCGCTTATTGCCACATTCAAAAATACTTGCATTCTTGTTTTCACGTGAATGACTTAGGCATCTTAAAATATTTTCTCGGTATTGAGGATGCAAGGAGTTTAGAAGGAAATTTCTAAGCCGTATAAATTATACCTTGACATTATTGCGTATGTTGGTTTGTTAGGTGCTAGACACGCCGGCTTTCCGATCAAGCAAAACCATAACCTAGCTCGTGCCCAAGGCCCCGCTATGAGGATCTAGAGAGGTGCAAAGTGTTAGTGGGTCGCCTCATTTATTTGTCTTTCACGTGCCTCCGACTTGGCTCATATATTGGCTCAATTTATGCACCAACCGAGACAAGAGCATTGGGATGCTTCTTCATACCGTGTCTTATTTGAAAGGGTACCTGTGTCGGCGTATTCTTTTACGTATGGATAGTGATTTATCTTTGACCGTTGGTGCGACTGATTGGGCCTGCTGTCCTCATGACGATCTCTCACTCATCGTTGGATAGTGTTCCTTGGTGATTCCTCGATTTCTTGGAAAACAAGAAACAACATACGGTTTTCAATAATCACCAAGTCGAATATCGCCGATGGAAGCAAAGCTATATCAGATTGACCCGCTCAAGGCATTGCTTGAAGCCTGGGGTTGCACACCCACGCGCGATGCGCTTGTTTGCGTGATAGTCAATCGGCCTTGTATATTGCACAAAATCCCGCTTTTCATGAGCAAACAAAGCATATTGAAGTGGATTGTCATCAAGTCCGGATGCTATCCAGGTTGGTCTCATCCGCATCGCCACGTGTCAACAACCGAGCAACCGGCCGACATGTTTACTAAAGCATTAGACACCGCCGCTTTTCCCATTTACTCTACAAGTTGGGCATTTGTGACATCCATGCTCCAACTTGAAGGGGTGTTAAGCCCTATCTTGATACTTTGACCGATTTAATGTAATTGATTGTATAGAATATTTTTAGCATGATTGTAGGCATGATTTATTACTTAGCATGATTGTAGGCTTGACTAGTCGTGATTATATGGGCTGATAGTGAATCAACAATTATATATATGTATCGAATTGGTTCACAATGAATATACGGAAAACCATTCCTCGATAAAGATAGTGGTGTAGTCCGGTGGTTTAAGATGAGGAGTAGAGATGTTATGTGATCCTTTTCTTGAAATAATTTAAGTGGCTAGCTAATAATTAATAGCTAACATAATCGCCAGATAAAAGCAAAAACATCATGATAATTCTTGGTAAGACATTTGGAAATATCGCAATGTGTTGTATGGTCAGTCAATGTCCGCCGAACAAACACACTAACGGGACTAGCCCGGGACTACTAGAGCGGTTCTCTCATAGGTTGCACCCCTGATGAGTTCTTGGTGCTTCTAGACCAAGTGTGGTTCTCTTGAATGCATGATATAACAAAGATAAGCTAAGCTAGAAACAAAATAGGTACCTCACAAAGTGTTATGAGCATAAAGTGATCTTTAGAAGTTATTCCTGTTACATAAAGATAACCTTTAATAATAATTTCATCCCATTACTTTCCTTTCATTATGAAACTCGTTATTCAATCAATAGCTTCTACCTCTTGTTAAGTGCGCTACATATTTATCCTTTTTGCATGTTTGTATGTTTCCCCTTCCCGAGAATATATATTTGTAGGATGACGATGATGATTATGAGGATATCGAATGAGTTATGTGATGTTTGGAGATCTCAATATGCTTTTATTTCTGTTTTTATTTCATGAGACTTGAACATGGTTGAAGACTTGTAGCATTTTATCTTATTTGGATTTTAAGACTCGTGTTGTAAGATAATTTCCCTTTGGTTTGTAAGACTTTTCTTTGGATTTCGTACATTGTAAACTTCTTTTATTTCACTAGTGGACAACATCGATTCTCGTTTTTAGCTTTTTGTATGGTTTACTCGAGTCTTTTTATGTTCCGCGTTCTTTACTCGTGATACAATGATGTATGATGTTAGAGATAATGACATAATATTCTAGATATAGAAAATTAGGAAAATAATTGATTGTAATCAATCTCATTATGGTTATTATTATGTTCACATTATGACTATTAGTATAAATAGCCTACTATTGTATTCAATCAAATTAATGAAATACAATATCTTTTTCTATTATTCTATCATGGTATCAGAGCTCTAGACTAACGTCTTTTCGATCCTGAGCAAACTTTACGAAAAAGAATGTTTGGGTGGGGGTTTGTGACATCAATATGATCAAACCCTCACCCCTCCCAAGTTTTTTTTTATATTTTACTTCTCTTTTACTTCTCTTTTCTTCTCGAATTTCTTTTTCCTGCTTGTTCTTCGGCCGGTCATTTTTCTATCTATCAACCCTCCTCTAAAAATCAGCACTTTAATTTCTTTTTACCACTATCTTTGCTTTCTTATTTCACAAGTCTCACCTCCTCCTCTCTACTTTGCTTTATTTCTCGCTCTTTTTTTTCTTTCTTTTTTCTTCAAGATTCATACATCCACATGCATATTCATGAGATTCGCGGACATGGTAATCTATTGCACCACCAACAACCGTCGGCTTTTCTTTCCCGTCCACCCTCCCTCCCGCCACCCCTCTTCTATTATTATTGTTATTATTATATTAATATCAAAATAAATAAATAAAAAACAATAAAAAAAGGAAAAAAAAATTATGTCATTATTGTTGATCCAACCCCGTCAACACCTAGTTCATTTTGTTTAACGGTGATGGTCTCCCAATCAATTTCTTTTTCTAAGCCCCTTTCTTTCTCATGGTCAAATTCAATTGTTTCTTGTTTCATCAAAGCAGCTCTGACTTTTCACTTACTTGATTTGCTCTATCGTTTTTTATTTTAGGGTATATCCCTCAATTTATTGTCTTTTTAAGGGTAAATTCCTCCTCATGTGTTTTTTAGGGTATATCCCTCCATTTATTTTTTTTTCGGGTCTATCCCACCAGCTTTTCTTCAAGCAATATCAAGTTGAGAAGAAGTTGATGTTGATTGATATGCAGAGTTGTCGCAGACACTCGTGACTCAAGCCATTCATTATGAAGTCAATCACCATGTTCGCTGCACTACCATGTGATTGCGGGCGTGTTAGAGATAATGACAGAATATTCTAGATATAAAAAATTAGGAAAATAATTGATTGTAATCAATCTCAATATGGTTATTATTATGTTCACATTATGACTATTAGTATAAATAGCTTACTATTGTATTCAATCAAAGTAATCAATATGATCAAACCCTCACCCCTCCCACATTTTTTTTAATTTTTTTTCACGTTGATTTTTTTTTTCTTCCTTTCAAAATAAACATGGTCGATTCAAAGGCTCCGTGGCGCCAAAATTGCAAGTCGAATTAGGCTCCCAACAATCCTCCTTCTTCATCGCCGCCCAGATCATTCAAACTTCGTCGGATTCTATGGTCAAGCCTTTTCAACCCTCGCTGCACGATTTCACAATATATAGCAAAGATTTCAGCCCGCCAAGCAATGCCGATATTAGCACGGCCTTCCGCAAACGCTGCTCATCTCCATGCCCCACCAAAGCCTCTGGCAGCCTCCTTGTGTCTTTCATATTTTTTTTTCTTATTATTTTTTTTAATTTTTAATAAATATATCAATCTTGTCATTATCTTATCCACAAATCTATATCCACCCTCAACTCCTTTCTATTTTTCTTTTCTCCACCTTTACCCTGCGCTTCTTTTTATTTTTTGTTAGGGCATGGCCCTCCGCTCCTTTTATTTTTGTTGGGTGGTATATCCTCCACTCATTTATTTATGTTAGGTACGACCTCCAAGCCTTTCTTTCTCGTTAGTGGTATATCCTCCACTCCTTTAATTTTGCTAGGTACATCCCTCCAACTATCATTTTTCCTTTAGGGTATATCCTCCATGCTTTCTTATGACTCCAATCTCCATGTTCATTGCATTACCATGGGATTGCGGGGCGACAGAGATAATGACAAAGATTGAAGATTAATTGCTACCATATCTTTGGATACGCGCTAATAATGATGATTGATTGTCATTTGATATTATTTGATTCGCCTTTATTATTCACTTGTTGGCCAAGTATATTGTCCTATAAATATTGTAATCGCTCTTCAAGATTATCAATACAATCAATTATCGCTTTCTATTATTCTATCATGGTATCGAGCTCTCAGACTAACGCCTTTTCGATCCTAAGCAAGCTTTACTTAAAAGAATGTTTGGGTGGGGTTTGTGACATCAATATGATCAAATCCTCACCCTCCCAATTTTTTTTTATATTTTACTTTCTTTCTTCTCGAATTTTCTTTCCCGCTTGTTCTTCGGCCGGTCATTTTTCTATCCACAACCTCCTCTAAAATCAAGAATAGTAGAATGGGATATACTACTATAGATATACTATCAACCCTCCATGTATTATATCCCATATTCTACTATAGAGATAATGACTGAATATTCTAGATATAGAAAATTAGGAAAATAATTGATTGTAATCAATCTCATTATGGTTATTATTATGTTCATATTATGACTATTAGTATAAATAGCCTACTATTGTATTCAATCAAAGTAATGCAATACAATATCTTTTTCTATTATTCTATCATCCCATATCTTTTTTCTATTATTCTACTATAGTATATCCCTCCATGTATTTTTTTAGGGTCTATCCCACCAGCTTTTATTGATATGGGATCGTGGTATCGGAGGGTTGACAGATAGGAAAATGCTGATTTTTAGAGGAGGGTTGACAGATAGAAAAATGACCGGCCGAAGAACAAGCAGGAAAAAGAAATTCAAGAAGAAAAGAGAAGTAAAAGAGAAGTAAAATAAAAAAAATTTGGGAGGGGTGAGGGTTTGATCATATTGATGTCACAAACCCCCACCCAAACATTCTTTTTCGTAAAGTTTGCTCAGGATCGAAAATACGTTAGTCTATTATTCTATTATTCTATTAAACAATTATATCTACTATTTGATATACTATCAGATAAAAGATATGGGATAATGGTATCAGATGTTATTCTATTATTCTTTTGCCGTTATCTCTACTATTGTATGGGATAATAGTTTGCTCAGTAATGTTATATACATTCTATGTTATACGTGCCAGATGTTTTTATTCAGATAAATACTCCGTATCCGAGAACGGAGCTTTAAAAAAATAGGTATTTGTTTATAAGGACTGATTTGGAGACTTAATTAGGCACTTAGGACACCTAAAAAAGATAATCGTTTATAATGACACATTCTATTTAACTTTCCTAAATTACCCCTTTCTTCTAATCTTTTTATCACTTTGTAAAGCCAGCAAACCAAAAAGAATATCAACAGCAACAGCCTATCAATCTCTCATCTCTCGATATATAAGATTGACGCTCTCAAACCAAGGTGTAAGATCTCTCAATCTAGCAACCTAGATATCTGACCTATCAACTCTCGTTATGTCAAGGTTAAAAATCCCATCTTTCCTATGGTGATCTAAGGTTTACACCGACTCTCGTCATACGGTAAACATCAACAACAATTCATCTTTCGATATTGATTGCATAACACATAAGCATAGAAAAGATACAACTTTAATCAAATTCACAAAACAAATCTAGATTGAAAAGAAAGAACTCATTAAACGAATTCACATGGTTTGAACAATTGCTCAACTTCTCCAAGCATTCAAAGACAACAAAAGCAAAACGAAATAGAAAGCTTAAGGAAAACAAGAAAATCGCAACCCCAAATTTCTCCCGGCAGGGGGGGGGCCGCTTAGGTTTTCTCCTAATGATTGTGTATCAATAGGTCTCAATAATGTATGATTAGTGGTTGAAATACGCGCCGCTATTTATAGAAAACTCGAGGCGGCGGCCGCTAAGTCGGTTTAAGGACGCCCGCCCACTCCTCCTGACGCCGCCCATTCTTCCTCGACTTGCTTTAGACGCCCATCCACTCGGGCCGCCCAAACTCTCTCAATCAACTTTCTTTCACCTGGACGCCAAACCAATATTCTCGACGCCACCCGCATCGACGGGACTTGACGCCGCCACCTAGACCCAAATTCAAATCTTCAACTCTATCTCTTTTCTTCTAGCCAATTCCATCCTTATCTCTTCTATCATCAATATAATTCGACTCTTATCTTTTTTGATCATCATTTGAGCATCAAACATGTACCTATAACACATTAAAACATCGCAAAACGTAATATCATTCAAATAATCCTAAAATCATAATTAAAACACCAAAATTAACCTATTTTGCTTAATAACTCATTAAAAACCTCATTTACTCAATAATTCCATTAAACACTGCTTCTTATGCAAATTATACAAATATGAGGGAAATTATCATAAAATATATCAATATAAATCATATAAATTCACCCTTAACAACTCCCCCACACTTAGCTTTTGCTCGTCCCGAGCAAAACAAAACTAAAAATTAGGCTCAAACGAAAAATGCATATCTCGCATAATATAGCATAGATCCAATAAATCGTAAGTTCACCATCGTGTGTGTGCAAAGCCATAGAAAACTTCCACTAAATCCAAACTTGAGAAACTCAAAGCAAAACCACTTAATACCCCTCGTAGACTAGCAATAAATGACACTCATAAGATGTACCCTACAAACGTAAGATATCCTGAAAAGGATGATCGAATATATCTATGGCCTTTCAAATACTCAGAGGATAATCCCTACAAAGATATCTATCGCTTTTCACTGGGGATAAGATAGACGATAACTCGCCTTATATCCATTTCATACCAATTCTTCATATAAGTTGATTTACTATTTCACTTTTAAACGCACATCGAAACGAATCGTTGTCTCGTCATAGCGTAATAGGATATTCGAGATATACCCTACCTTACTCCAATCATAAGGCAGCTTTTTTCGATTGTCGTGAGCTTTTGGTCATCATAGTGGTATAGACATACGTGGTATACCCTATCGCACTCAAATCATCGACCAGCTTCCGACACACCCAATTAATACATTTTGAATTCAACTTTTTCATTTGACAATAAGTTACGTGTTACTTATCACATTCAAACCTTAGATATTCACAGTATAACATACTTTGGATCTAAATACAAACTATCTTAAATCTCAAGATATATACGTAGCACTAAGCACATGACTTATAAGAAAACAAAGATCACTCGTCCAAAAAGGGGTATAACTTTATAAATTAGCTCATCGTTCACTATGGCTTGTGAAAAATAGATCTCAGGTGAAACAACTAACTTATCAAACATATGATATATAGCTTGGATGACTATAAAAATAACGAACATTGAATTGTATTGCCTACTCGGGACGAAACAAAAACAAAAAAAATGTCGAAAATTTTGAAAATTCTAGCTCATTTTTAGCTCATTTGCATAGAAACATAATAAATCAAGCAAATGATATGTAGATACACCAAACCATTCCCTCCCCCACACTTAAATATCAACATGTCCTCATGTTGTGCAGAATTAAAAAGGGACAAAGTACTTAGTTGATTTGGTAATGATATGAAGATTGGCTGAAGAAGGATAGATAATCGATCCGCGGTTCCGAGGCACGAGATGTCATATGTATTCCTTTCCAGATTCACTTCCAAGGCTAGCTTAACAAAAACAGCTAAGAATGTACCTGCACCACTTGAAAAACATGGCAGTATCTCGGGGAACACGGGGGAATATAACAAATCACTAAAATATAATGAAAGACAAGAGGTAAGCACATGATATAATTGCTCAGATGGAAAATTCACCACACGAGGAAAACACAGGACACCTAAGCGTCAAATAAGCCACAGAAGCTTACAATACAAATATGGACCACATGTGCATACAGAAATAATGATAGAGGACACTACAAAGTAGCGGGGCTAGGTGCACTAAAAAGAAAAGAAAAAGAAAAAAACAGAATAAAATACAATGCAACTAAATGATATGCAACTATACTAAAAAGGCAAAACGAAAATAAAGAAAATAAACTAGCCCAACTAATTCCATAGATATCACCCTAATCTAAGCGAGGTCAAATATATAAACGTCTACTAAATAACGCCACGTGTAAGCAACAAAATTCGATTATGCAAAGCCACGTAAGCTTGCCATGTGAAGTGTAGACGTGTTTTTTAACAACCCTAACACCCTAGATAGACGACAAAAAGGAACAAAGATAAGTCAAATTTGAATCACATCTAACTAGGTGAGTTACTCAACATGGACTGCAATAGATGGAAAGAAAACCATAACGGTGAAAGAACATGACATCTACGCATATCAGATAAAAGCCACAGAGGCTCACAATAAAACATCCAAGTCGAATAATGAGGCATGTATATAAAAATTAGAGGATAATATATAGACGAGGTCAAATATATAAACGTCTACCAAATAATGACAGTTTACGATAAACGACAGTACTATTCATTACATGCAGTGTAGACGCGCCTTAAGACTCATCAAAGGTGATAGCATTATGGAGAACCAACAGTTAGCTATACTAAACAGATATAACTCATAAGAGGCAATGGTAGCAACGAAAAACCGACAGTAGCTACCCATATGAGTTACAAAAATAACAAGAAAACACATAGGTCTCAAAGCTCACAAGATTCATCACAACGATATGTAGCATATGGAAACCGACATTAGCTACTAAATAACAATAAGAACAGTTATAGCATACGAGAACCGACATTAACTATAACATGCATGGATGAATCATCAATTATTTAACATGGATCCATAGATGGAAAGATGTACACATGCAAGTTCATAACATCTACGTAAAAATAATTAGCCACGTAAGCTCATATGAAAGTATCCACGCCAAATAATGAAGCATGTATCAAAAACAAATTCTATTCACTAGAAATTGACACAATCGGACGGACGCTCACCAATCCGCACGGACGCCTAAATCATATTCGTGGCGGACGGACGCTCGAGCATGCGCACGCCCGCCCGTAACTACATAGAGCGCACGGGCGCTCGGGAAAAAGGCAAACGCCGCTTGACTCTCTAAAACATAACAACGCTGAAGCGTTTTGGGACGGACGGGCGCTCACTTACTATGGACGCCCGTCTGACTCAAATAGAAAAAACAAAGCACTCGACCCATACCGTAAGACAAAGAAAGAACCCGTAAATAACCTAATATCATATCATTAAAACAAAACCCTAGTGTTTATTGAAAACAAAACTATGAAACCTAAATTCACGCTTTCATAAATTGAGTAAAAAGGTTTTTCACATTCGCCAAAAACTTGTCACGGATTTTATCTAACAAAACAACAAGTAATAAAATTTATAAACCGTATTCCCAAGTGTGGATCAGAGCATAGCGATTAATACCGAGTCGGTCACAGGAATCGGGTATCTAGTTCATTAATTTTCCTAAGGTTGTTACTACTAAAACGAAACTAAAAACGATAAAATAAATCGACAGAGGATTGTCACCCAAAGCCGTGAAGGATAAAAGCGAAATGAAATCTAAACTATAAACTATAAAATAAATAAAGAAACAAGAAGATGATCATGGTGATTAAACAATCGAACAAGTAAATATTCCTCCGATCCGCAACCCTTAATTTCCTCTCTAAAGTTATCTTGTGATGATTTAATCAAAGATGTGGTCCACCTAACGGAGGTATGAATTCTACTACTCGTAGATAATTCGCCTATCAATCTCTCATCTCTCGATATATAAGATTGACGCCTCAAACCAAGGTGTAAGATCTCTCAATCTAGCAACCTAGATATCTGACCTATCAACTCTCGTTATGTCAAGGTTAAAAATCCCATCTTTCCTATGGTGATCTAAGGTTTACACCGACTCTCGTCATACGGTAAACATCAACAACAATTCATCTTTCGATATTGATTGCATAACACATAAGCATAGAAAAGATACAACTTTAATCAAATTCACAAAACAAATCTAGATTGAAAAGAAAGAACGTGCTGAAACGAATTCACATGGTTTGAACAATTGCTCAGCCTCCAAGCATTCAGCACAACAAAAGCAAAATGAAATAGAAAGCGAAGGAAAAACAAGAAAAATCGCAACCCCAGCCTCCCCTAAGGGGGCTGGGGCCGCCTAGGGTTTTCTCCTAATGATTGTGTATCAATAGGTCTCAATAATGTATGATTAGTGGTTGAAATACGCCGCTATTTATAGAAAATCGAGGCGGTCGCTGAAAGTCGGTTTAAGGACGCCCGCCCACTCCTCTCCTGACGCTCGTCCATTCTTTCCTCCGACTTGCTTTTAGACGCCCGCCCACTCGGGCCCAAACTCTCTCGAATCAACTTTCTTCACTCGGACGCCACCAATATTCGACGCCACCCAGATCGACGGGACTTGACGCCAGCTCACTAGACCCAAATTCAAATCTTCAACTCTATCTCTTTCTTCTAGCCAATTCCATCCTTATCTCTTCTATCATCAATATAATTCGACTTTATCTCTTTTTGATCATCATTTGAGCATCAAACATGTACCTATAACACATTAAAACATCGCAAAACGTAATATCATCCAAATAATCCTAAAATCATAATTAAAACACCAAAATTAACCTATTTTGCGAATAACTCATTAAAAACCTCATTTACTCAATAATTCCATTAAACACTCATTTCTTATGCAAATTATACAAATATGAGGGAAATTGTCATAAAATATATCAATATAAATCATATAAATTCACCCTTAACACTTATATTGAAAGCCACGGTGTTAAATTATTCTTTTGTACACAAAAGCTCAAACCTATCTGCGAGTCGATTTTGCAAATCCCTACTCCCAATGCCCTACTCAACTTTTTTTCCCTTGTAAAATAAGGGGTGTTGAATTATCATCACTTATGTCATCTCAATTTCCTCGTTTAATCCGTCTCTGGTGTGGTGGCTAAGTATTATCAGCTCTGCGAGATATGTTCTTGGTGAGTTCAATCTGCACATCATGTTGGTGATTTAAGTGTTACCATGTTCATTTATGTAATCGGGGTTTGGTGCAAAGATGGGTGAACTCGAATGCTATAATGTGAGCTTGGAGGTACGGAGTGTACGCCATATAAGTATTTACGAGTTTACTTGATTTAAAATGATCAAGTATAGTTCGGGAAAATCACTTAAAGGATCGAAAATCCACTTAAAGGACCAAAATTCAGAATCTGAAAAAAAACAGTGACAAAGTGGCGTAACTGGAAAAAACAGTGACAAAGCGGCCGATCACACACACAGCGCTCACTGTGAGAAAAATTTGTTCATAAATTTGAACAAAGTTTTGGTCGGTTTTTTGGTTTCACAGTCGCCACAAAGCCCACTGTGGGTCCCAAATTCAAACAAAGGTGACTTTAAATTTCATCCTTTTCAACTGATTTATGTATGTAACTTTTTTCCAAAGGTTGCATACATAAAAAGGTTGGTTTTCCACCAATATATATGATCTTTTTAAGTGCTTTAATCTAAGATACAAGATAGAACATAGCACATTCATCTTTGAGAGTTTAAACACTTTGCAAACTATCTCCAAGAGCATTCTTCATATTTTGTGCCTAAATTTGAAGGGAAAACGTAGTCTTATCTCACAAAAGTGTTTGTGTCACCCTAGGCATTTGAATGAGGGCAAATAACTTTTGTAGGAAAGTGTATACACGATTCTACGCCATATCAAGCAAACCAATTTTCTGCGCTTTTAGTTTTCTTTTATGCTGACATTGTTGTTGTTATCCAAACCCCAATCTTTCTAACAATCTACAAAATTTATTAGTTTAACAATGTCAAGTGTCAAGGAGATGACTGCAAATTTTGGGAAGTTGGAAAAGTTCGATGGAGTCAATTTTCGAAGATGGCAGAGAAAGATGCATTTTCTGTTGACAACTTTGAAGGTGGTGTATGTACTAAGTACACCGATGCCGGAAGTGTTGGAGGACGGACCTCTGGAAGAGTTGAGGAAGAAGAACAAGTGGGAGAATGATGACTACATTTGTAGAGGCCATATTCTAAACGGTATGTCCGATGCTCGCTCGATATTTACCAAAATGTTGAATCGCCAAAGAACTTTGGGATTCTTTAGAATCTAAATACATGGATGAAGATGCATCTAGTAAAAAGTTCTTGGTTGGTAACTTCATGAAATATAACATGGTTGATTCACGCTCGTAATGGAACAAAGACAATGAACTTCTTCGCATTTTGGGTCAATTTGCACAAAGATAAAATGGAAATGGATGAGTCTATTTCTGCTTTCTAGTATAATTGATAAATTGCCACCTCTTGGAAATATTTTAAACATTTTCTCAAACATAAGAAAGAAGAATTATCTCTGGTAGAACTTGGTAGTCACTTATGATAGAGGAATCTCTAAGGCGCAAGAGAACGGTAAATCCATGGGTAAAGAGGTAATGGATTCGACTTCCATAAATATGGTGGAAACCGGGAAAGTTCTCAAAAGAACCAGGAAGAAAAGAAAAGGGCAATCGCCTCAAAACAACGGTAAAGATGCCAACAAGAAACCGAAAGGTGCTTGTTGGGTTTATGGGAAAGTTGGGCATTTTAAGGTCGATTGTCGATTTGGCAAAAATCGTAAAGGGCCAAACAACAATTCAGGGCAAGGGTCTAAAGACCAAGGTGCTCCTAAACATCAAGGTCGAATATTTTTGTGGATTTAATTCGGATATGAATTATGTACCACCGTTTTCGAGGCATTTTATGTGCGCAGGATGATGATGTTGCTTGGTGGATTGACTCGGTGCGACAAGGCATGTCGCAAGGATCAACGTTGGTTTAAAGATTATGAACCGTTAACGATGGATCCATGCTTTTTTGGGAAACGAGTCAAAGGCCGCCATCCGTGGAAGAGGAACTCGTTGTTTTACCTTTTAGTTCTCGCAAATTTGTAACTTTAAAACATGTACTATTTGTTCCGGGATCCGGAAAACTTAGTTTCGGAAGTTTGTTATGTAAAGATGGTTTTGAACAAGTCTTTGAGTCTGAAAAATACATTTTAAGTAAGTGTGGTGCATTTATAGGATTTGGTTATCTTTGTAATGGTATGTTTATGCTTAACATTCAGCATGATGTTGTGAATAATGTTTGTATGAATCATGATGTTAATGTTTCTGTTTTATGGCATGCTCGGTTAGGACATGTTCATTACAAACGTATGTTATTAATGTCTAAACATGATTTTATTCCATCTTTTGATATGAATATAAATAAATGTGATACATGTATGTTGAACAAAATTGTTAGACAGCCTTTTCATGGTGTTGAAAGGTCGTCTTCAGTTTTGGATCTTGTCCATAGTGATCTATGTGACTTTTGTGCTACACCGTCTTTTGGCAACAAAAGATATGTAGTGACTTTTATAGATGATTGCACTCGGTTCTGTTATGTGTTTTTACTTCATTCTAAAGATGAGGCAATCGATAAATTCAAAATCTATAAAAGTGAAGTTGAGTTGCAATTAACCTCTAAAATTAAAAAGTTGCGTACCGATTGAGGTGGTGAATACTTTGATCCAACCTTTTTCGGGTCATGTGGAATTATACATGAGGTAACGGCGCCTTATACACCGCAGCAAAACGGTATAGCGGAAAGGAAAAACCGTACTCTTAAAGAGATGGTTAATTCCATGCTATCTTACTCAGGCTTGAGTGAGGGATTTTGGGGAGAAGCCATGTTAACGGCTTGTTATTTGTTGAATAGAGTTCCTAATAAAAGGAATCCTATTACCCCATATGAACTTTGGTTCAAAAAGAAGCCAAACTTGAGTTATTTACGAGTTTGGGGATGTAGGGCTGTTGTAAGGCTCACCATGCCTAAGATTAAAACCTTGGGTGAGAGAGGCATTGATTGTATATTCATTGGATATGCTATGCATTCCAAGGCTTATAGGTTCTATGTTATAGAGCCTAATGATTCAGTTTCTATTCATTCTGTGATTGAATCAAGAGATGATATCTTTGATGAAAATCGGTTTTCGTCTATACAAAGACCGAAGGATATAACTCCTATTAATGTTGGAGTGGAGAACAATAATGATATTAGTTCTCAAGATGAGCCTTTGGAGCTTTAGAAGAAAAAAGGGCTAGGAAAGCAAAATCTTTGGATCCGACTATCAAACTTATTTGGTAGAAGGAACAAGAGATGAAGTAGGATTCCAATATTCATATTGTTATAATATTGATGAGGATCCTAAGATGTTTAAAGAGGCTATGGAGTCTCGAGACGTGTCATTGTGGAAAGAAGCCGTCAATGATGAGATGGATTCCATAATGGGAAACAACACGTGGATCCTTGCGGATCTTCCACGTGGTTGCAAACCTTTGGGTTGCAAGTGGATCTTTAAAAGAAAGATGAAAGTTGACGGCACTGTCGACAGGTATAAAGCCAGATTAGTAATTCAAGGCTTTAGGCAGAAGGAAGGTATTGATTATTTTGATACCTATGCACCGGTTGCTATAATCTCTCAATAAGATTGTTGATTGCATTGGCAAAGCAATTAACAACTGTAATCCATCAAATGGATGTTAAGACGGCGTTCTTAAATGGAGATTTGGAAGAAGAAATGTATATGAAACAAACGGAAGGTTTTGTTTTGCCAGGAAATGAGCATTAGGTTTGTAAGCTTGTTAAATCATTGTATGGTCTTAAACAAGCACCTAAACAATGGCATCATAAATTTGATGAAGTTATCTTGTCTCATGGATTTATGATTAATCAATCAGACAAGTGTATATATAGCAAATTTGACAATACAGGTAACGGTGTGATAATTTGCTTATATGTTGATGACATGTTGATCTTTGGAACCAACCAAGATCAAGTTGACCTTTGCAAAGCATTTTTGTCATCAAGCTTTTCTATGAAAGACATGGGGGAGGCAGATGTGATTCTAGGAATCAAGATAAAAAGGAGTGACAAAGGGTTCTCTTTGACACAATCTCATTACATTGAGAAAGTGTTGAAGAAATTCAATTGTGAAAATTCTACTCCAGCCAATACTCCCATGGATCCTAATGAGAAACTCATGCCTAATTCGGGAAATCCGATATCACAACTTGAGTATTCTCGGGTGATAGGATGTTTGATGTATGCTATGACTAGCACACGTCCAAATATTGCTTATGCGGTTGGAAAGCTAAACAGGTTTACGAGTAATCCGAGTAGTCATCATTGGCGTGCGGTAACTCGTGTACTAAGGTATCTTAAGTTAACCAAGGATTTTGGCTTGACTTATGTTGGTCACCCTTCTGTAATAGAAGGATACTCGGATGCTAGTTGGATATCCAATGTAGATGATCATTCTTCTACTAGTGGTTGGGTGTTTTTACTTGGAGGAGGTGCCATTTCATGGGCTTCCAAAAAGCAAACATGTATTACTAGCTCGACTATGGAGTCCGAGTTTATTGCCTTAGCTGCAGCCGGAAAAGAGGCTGAATGGTTTAGGAATTTGATTTATGAAATTCCATTGTGGCCAAAACCAATATCACCCATTTCTATCCATTGTGATAGTGCTTTTACCTTGTCTAAAGCTTATAGTCAAGTGTATAATGGTAAGTCGCGACACCTGGGCGTTAGACATAGCGCGGTTCGTGAGTTGATCACTCATGGGGTGATTTCGGTTGTGTTTGTGAGATCTCAACATAACTTAGCTGATCACTTAACAAAAAGGTTGGCTAGAGACTTGGTACAAAAGTCTGTAATCGGGATGGGTTTACAACTCATTTGAATCTTGGTGATAGGATACCCAATTCCCTTCTAATACAATGTTAGAGGCAGAATTCAATGTGGAAGGCCTATTATCTAGATTTGAGCACGTGATATTATCCTGAGGTGCACGATTATATAAAGATTCACCTATATGAGTATGAAGTTTGGCCGCTTCAAGGAAGTTCCAGAGTTGGCTTTATATATGCTCATGAATGGATATGGATACAAGGCCTGAATAATTAGTGTCAAGAATAAGCTTTTGGAGTTATATTAACTCATGTGTATGTTATCTTCATGTATTTAAAATGTGTAAAGGGGTTCAAAGCTTAGACACACCCCAATACTCGAATATTTGAAATGTGTAATATTACTATGTGATAATTCAATCTTTGTGACATTATCATTGATGCATGAGTTGTTATGTTTTGACTGTTCTTCAGCTAAACCAAGGATTACACTTAAATGGGGGAGGATTGTTGGTGATTTAAGTGTTACCATGTTCATTTATGTAATCAGGGTTTGGTGCAAAGATGGGTGAACTCGGAATGCTATAATGTGAGCTTGGAGGTACGGAGTGTACGGTCATATAAGTATTTACGAGTTTACGGATTTAAAATGATCAAGTATAGTTCGGGAAAATCACTTAAAGGACTGAAAATCCACTTAAAGGACCAAAATTCAGAATCTGGAATCGAAAGTGTGACAAAGTGTCGTCATTACCACAGCGCCTCACTTTGTGAGAAAAATTTGTTCATAAATTTGAACAGAAAGTTTTGGTCGGTTTTTTGGTTTCACAGTGGCACACACAGCGCCCGCTGTGGTCCCAAATTCAAACAAGGTGACTTTTCATCCTTTTTCAACTGATTTATGTATGTAACTTTTTTCCAAAGGTTTCATACATAAAAAGGTCGGTTTTCCACCAATATATATGATCTTTTTAAGTGCTTTAATCTGAGATACAAGATAGAACATAGCACATTCATCTTTGAGAGTTTAAACACTTTGCAAACTATCTCCAAGAGCATTCTTCATATTTTGTGCCTAAATTTGAAGGGAAAACGTAGTCTTATCTCACAAAAGTGTTTGTGTCACCCTAGGCATTCAGTAAGGGGCAAATAACTTTTGTAGGAAAGTGTATACACGATTCTACGTTCATATCAAGCAAACCAATTTTCTGTGTTTTAGTTTTCTTGCGTTTTCGACATTGTTGTTGTTATCCAAACCCCAATATTTCTAACACATCACCTATTTGTTAAATGTTTCTGTTTACTATTGTCAAGGTGGTCCAATGCTGTGGTTGTGCCGGGTTTGACTTATGATGTGCTTATAGTGGTGGTGGTGGTGTTGCTAGTGGCGGTGGTGATGATAATGAGGACGTGTTTCCGAAAAGGGACGAGTGTGTGGTGCAGTGGGGGAACCAAGAGACCAGGGTTATAGAAGGAGTCCATATGATTGTTGTGTCTATCACAACAAGTTGAAGGATGGTTCAATCGTCTATCTGGTTCTGTATATGGATTATATGCTGATAGATGCTATGAACAAGTCTGATATTCAAGATTTGAAGAATTTGCTCAAGGCTGAATTTGAGATGAAGGATTTAGGGAATGCAAAGAAAATTTTAGGGATGGAGATCTATAGAGAATGGAATAAAGGGAAGTTGTTCTTGTCTCAACAGGGGTATATTGAAAAAGTATTATCCAAGTTTGGCATGTCAGCACCCAAACCTATAGACACTCCAATGGCACAAAATCTACATCTGTCTGCTGTGTCTGCTCCACAGTCAGCTGAAGAGGAAGAATACATGTCAAGGGTTCCATATGCTAGTGCAGTGGGCAGTTTATAATGTATGCCATGGAGTGTACTAGGCTGATTTGGCTCAGGCAGTCAGTGTTGTCTATGGGTTTATGGCTCAACGTAGAAAGGAACAATGGAAAGTAGTGAACATGATATTTTGGTACCTTATAGGCACATCTGATATTGGACTCATTTATGGAGGTGGTACTCAATATTTTGTCATAGGATACTGTGATTCTGATTATGTTGCTGATGTGGATAGCAGAAGATCTATGACTGGGTATGTGTTTACTTTGGGTGGTTCTATGGTAAGTTGGAAGGCAACTTTACAGGGTAAAGTGACATTATCTACTACTGAAGCACAATACATGGCACTGACAGAAGCAGCAAAAGAAGAAATCTAGTTAAAAGGCCTAGTCAATGATCTGAGTCTGTATCAAGATCAAGACAGGGTGTATTGTGACAGTCTTAGTGCAATATGTTTGGCTAAGGATCAGGTTCATCATGAGAGAACCAAGCACATTGATGTTAGGTACCATTTTCTAATGAATGAGAGGAAGGTCGAAGTGGAGAAGATCAGCATTGATGTTAATCCTGATGATATGTTCACTAAACCAGTTCCATGAGGCAAGTTTCAATTGTGTCTGGACTTGCTGAATATCAAAAGCTGTTAATCTGAATCTTTGAATACTCAACTGAAGGTGGGGGTTTTGCTGAGGTATTCAAGTCTGAAGACAAAGAGGAATTCTGGAATTTGGTTATGCATCTGGTCAGTTTGCATGAAGTTGAAGTCAAGGTGAAGATTTGTAATGGTGACTTAAACTATGATGCTGACGTTGGTCAGCAGAGTATGATACTCTACTGAGTCTATATGGAAACTATGGTGATCAGCAGGGCATGAAGATTTCTGTTGAGTCTGGTGTTCAGCTGAAAGGGGTCAGCAGACTGATCATCTGTTGAAGTATGCTGAGTTGGTTCTCAGTGATACTTGGGGAACACGTCTGCATGCATTTCCGGTTTGGATCAGGTTACTTCTGGGGTATTTAAGTCATTATCTGGTTTGGCTGTTTAGTTGGTTAGGGTTTGATTCCCAAGGCTATAAATACCATCTGTATTTGTTACAAATTGTAACTTTTTCGTGATAATAAAATATTCTCGTTTGTCCGTGGAGTAGTCGGCATATTGCTGGAAACTACGTTAAATCTATGTTCTTCTTGTTTCTGTTTTTGTTTACTTGTTAATTGTTTATCTTTACTCACAATCACTATCGCTTTTTGATCGATCCGTCATAACAAATACAGACTATAGGAATGATAATGCAAAGAGAAGTCATCACTCATCATTGTTTAGCAAGGTTATATTTTCAACTTCATATGTTAAGCTGCACTTTATTTTTAATAAAATTTCCATGCAAGTTTTATTTTACCGGTAACTAAATCAAGTGTATATGAAAAGGTAATTAAATCAAGTGTGTATGACGAAGAGAGAAAACAACATGGTGGTAAAGCAAGACAACAAACCTCATTTTTCCCATAGAAAAACAAAAAAGAAAAAACACACAGAAATCATTACTCTAAACTTTTCAACCTTGGGAAAAGGCCTACAAATTATTCTTTGAGAGGGTGAAAAACAACCCCCAAACATGTAGTAAAGTGGAAATTGAAAATAAGGAAAACAGAAATGCTTGAAATTGAAATCATCCGTTGTCGTTGTTGTTGATGTTGCCTTTTATTAAGACCACATCAATGATCGAGTCCCTCCTAGCTAGTCAGTGAAGATAGAGTTCTCGTACCTCAAGCTGCAAGTATGAATGGTATCTCTTATCGCTTTAATGTTAGCTCCATAGGTTAAAGGACATGTAGCATCAATGTAGTCTCTTACCTTTTGAAGGCACCCATGACAAAACCGAGTAAAGTTACATGTAATGTGGAGGTAAACAACGTCGCTGTCACAACCTGTTCCTATATTTGCTGTACATGTATCTATTCGTAAATCGTGTTTTTCATCAGACTCCATTTGCAACACTCCTTTAGCAAATATTAATTCAAGGTTCTCCTGAAAGCCACTTCCCCATCCGTAAGTCGCATCATTGCATTCTCCGCTATAATCATCCGACGCCTTGCAACATAGGCCGCCAAGCATTAATGCCCCTAATATTAGAAGATATAAATCAAAGATAGAACATAAATGCCAAAAAAAGAAATAGAGTTGCTATTTAGTTTAAAATAAAGTTTGATAGTTTGATTTAAATTTAGGTTAGGATTATATGAGATTTTATCATTATTTTTCATTTATTTTGAACTTAGTTTTTATCTCATTTCCTCTCCTATATAAAGAAGGAGAACCTTAACAAATCAGTCAATCCAATAAAAACGAATAGTTCTGAGTTTTATATTATGCCGGGCTTCTGATTTTCTTTACCTAACACGAAGAAGAAGAAGAAGACGGTCACCGGGGTTGCCTGCAGCATCATCTTTTGAGATAAATTAGCCATTACTAAGTTGTGTATTTTACAACTAGTTTCTTGCTTAGCAGTTGGTATGTTGTTATGTTTCTTCTCCATCATCATGCGGCTATATATACATCATACATCAGTAATCTTAATTTAGCTGGCTAGGTCTCTCAAGTTTGAAAATGTCTTTTTTAATTTCAGTCAAACTCGTTTAATTTGTAACATTCGAAAAGATTACAATGAAAACGTACCGTTTATTTTAAAAGGGAGATTTTAAAAACATATGCACTTTAATTGACCATCGAACTGTCATAACTTTGGAAAGCATATACGTTGAAAATCACTTGTTTTCAGGGCTGGCTATGGCATATTTTGGGCTTAAGCCCAAATCCCCGAATTGAGTTTTTTAGTTGAAGTTGTTTTTTTCAAAATAATTTGGATAATAGGGTCAAAATTGAGAAGTCTCAACAATTAATTAAGAAGTCTCACACAATGATTAATCATGAAAAATTATTTTGTATGTTTTTATTGTGTGTATTTTATGTGGATATAAAATATGTGGTGAGATGATAAAGGTGTAAAAATGGTGTAGATTTGAGGAAGTAACTCTATCACTCTCCGGTTGGAAAACGGAATTAGTCGAATTATAAAAATTAATTTTGTTTCCTACTATAAAGATTCAAAAGTCTGATTCGTCCGGCAATCGGCATACCCAAATATTCCATGTGACCGTCTTTCGTGTTGTTTGCTTCGATCATTGGAAATGTCGCATCTTCCTTTTGGTTTCTGCTATCAATGAATGTGTCTATGCCGCCTTTAAAGCATAAATAACTAAAAAGGATTAGTGATTCTCCGGCCTAAAGACCAAGAAAAAGTCCAACCATTTATTTCATTTTTTGTGAAAATGAATGTCACAAAAAAGTGAGATAAAAGATTATATTTTATATGATATATTAAAGAACATCATATCAAAGTTATGATGTGCGAAGGGTCAATTAAAGTTATGACAGTTCGAGGGTCCACTTTAATTGACTCTCGAACTGTCATAACTCCCATTTAGCTAGCTAGGTCCACTCAGTAATCATATTCAAAAGAATCCAATAACACGGATAATAGGGTCACAATTGAGAAGTCTCAACAATTAATTAAGAAGTCTCACACATTGATTAATCATGTAAAATTATTTTGTATGTTTTTATTGTGTGTATTTTGTGTGGATATAAGTATAACATTACTTGATCCGTGTTTTATTAGCGGCATCAATTCATTTTTGTTGAACTGTCCATAAACTAAGCTTTTTTGGCAGAGATTGTGTCATTTTTTGTTATCTTTTGGCAGAATCAGTCCATCAAATGTATAAAATTAAGATTAAATAAAACAAATGATTTGCAAAAAAATTTAAAAAAAGGCTTTGTATTTGAAAATCTATATCTATATTTATATATATTTGAAAGAGTGATTTAACCCGATTACACAGAAAGATCCGACCAAAGCCCAAAAAAGAACCACTCGAAGCAAATATAAACAAAGCAAAAATACCAAAAAAAAAAAAACGTCCAACAATCTGCATCTATATTTATATCTAGGGGAAAAGGGTCACAAGGACAAAAAAATTAATAAATGGGTCTGGAATGACAAAAGTAACATTTTTATGATTATAAAGGACAAAAATCACAATTGTTACTTCACGTGTTAATATTACTTTGTGTTTCACAATTGTTACTTCATATTTACTCTATTCCACATTTGTTACTTCATATTTGTTACTTCATAATTGTTACTTTTGTCCTGATTAAATTACAGTTTCCTTCTATCCCGATTTTTTGATAATTTTATCCTTCTGGACAAAAATCTATTTATATCTATCAAGAAATCTAAACAATAATATTAAAATACTTATTATTGTTTGAATAATAAAATACAGCATAAACCAACCATACAATATTCTCCAATGCCAACCAAACAAAAAAATCTAAACAATATTCTGCAATGCCCACTTAACAAAAAATCCAAACAATAAAAATTTATAATAAATAATAAAAAAAAACTCAAAGCAGAAAAAAGAAACTTGAAACGATCTTTCTTTTTTTAATCTGAACAAACAATCCTAACAAATTTTAATTTGAAGAAACATATAAATATTAAATTAATTAAATACAGGATAAACCACCAATCTAAAAAGCCTCATCCCCTCCCTATAAATATATTACTAAAACACATATGACATATTAACTAGACATTTCATTCAAGCCAGGTATAAGTTATTACTGTTCCCTTCATGTATTTAATTATTCATTTTATACACTATTAATTGGGATGATACTTTCATTACATTTACGATAAATCAATCACATGCAAATACATCTTCTGAGGTATACAGTTCAAACACAACACAACATTTGAAAGAAAAACGTACGCAATTAAGAATTTGGGGGGATGGGGCCACAAGGACAAAAAAATTAATAAATAGGTCTGGAAGGACAAAAGTAACATTTTTCATGATTATAAAGGACAAAAATCACAATTGTTACTATAAAATTGTAACTTCACGTGTTAATTGTTACTTCATATTTGTTACTTCATAATTGTTTCTTTGTCCTGATTAAATTAGTGAGGTATGTGAAAGAGGCAGAGACATGTGAGGTGGTTAAGGATGATGATGTTATCACTGAAGAAGTTCAGGTCGAGAAAAAGGTTGAAGATTCAGTTTGCTATAATGAGATTTCAGAGTTAGAGGAGCAAGAGATTGATTGGCCATCTTTAGTAAAGCCACTGGGAGAGTTGGTAATAGTTAATATATCGGTCCCGGATTACTACATTCGTCCACTCTGTGAGGATGAATTTTCTGCGGTCCACTTTGTGTACTCCCCAATGGATGAACTTTATGGAATAGCAAAGAAGATGGTTCGACAGACTGATAAAAGAAGGTTCGACGGCTGGGAGGAGATAGCATCGAGAACCAAACGAGGTACGTTTCTAGACAATTTAATTTCAATGGTTCTCGCTTTGTTAATTTTTCTTAAGCTATTGATCTTCTTAAGTTCAGATTTTGGTTGATAATTTGTAATTAGTCGAGCCAAAGACGTAAAACAAAGGCGCTCGGGGGGAGGCAACCCCGCCTTAATAAAATTGTGTGAAATAATAATAATAATATTAATTTGGATATGACTAGTATTATTGAAATGTAGAATCTGTATGAAAGATGAACACAATCACAACCAAGTCTCAGGATGAATGTTTGAATGTCATTAAAAGGGAATGATTAGGTGGTTATCCGAAAATCCCGAGGGAGATTAAAGAAAAAATTCAAATGTATCATTTCTTGGACTTAGGTTATAGAACCCTTGAGGATCTGGGTATAAAAGACTCAATACTCTTTCACACATTTCATTTCATGATCTAGTCTGTTTCAAATTTCAGTGGATTTGTAGTATAGTGGTGAGTATTCCCGCTTTAATAAAATTGTGTGCAATAAAAATGAAACTAGGAATAGTGACATGACTACGATATATGATTATGTGATACTCTCTCTATGATACGTATATGCTTAGATGTTCTGCTTTTACCAAGATGGCTATTTTTTCATCTAAAGCTATTATATTGCCTATCGAATTTTACGACGTGACAGGCCATTATCTTATTATTCCCATATCCCTATTCGATACTTTTGCACGAGGACCATGTCCCGTGTTTGCTTTGTTTTGGTTGTTTTCATATAGGGATTCGGGACGTGCTTTCTCACGGTCAGCATTCACGGGATTCGATAGCACCTTTCTCGCCTGGTGTATAAGCTAAGTCTTCCTCCTATCTCATTTACACTCGAGGATAATGCAAAATCGTAAGTGGGGGTAGAGTCCGGTTGGTTTAGAAATGGCGTAAGTGTTTAAACCCTTAGTTTTTGATTCTTTTTCGAGCATTATTTAGTTGATTAAAATAATCAGTATAAGGTATATATTTCATGGATTTAAAGATGTAATGATTAATTTGGATATGTATAACCAAAGTGAACCGTAAGTACATTTTAGCCTAAATTTATTTGTGTAACATGAATTCCTTCACGTAAGCCTTTGATATTGAAGCGAAAATTTTAAATCAGATCCATTCAAGATCCTAGTGGTTTATCCTAGAAATAGCAAAGAACTTAGTACCTAACTTCGAACATGTACTTTGTGAATATCGAAGGTTTGAATGTGATAGAAAGAATGTCAAAATAAGATAAACTATATATATGTCGGTTGTAGCTACCAATGATTTGAGTGCGGTAGGGCGTTATCACGAAATGTCCTATACCACTATGAGGCTTAAAAGCTCCCGACTGCCTGATGATAGTAGTCCAGCTAGGGTGTTATCACGAAACATCCTATTGCTGGGAATGAGGGTATAAAAAAAAAAAAAAAAAAAAAAAAAAAAAAAAAAAAAAAAAAATAATAATAATAATAACAACCTAGTTAACTTCTGACTATCCCCAGTATAAACTAAATGATATGCATTAGGGATTATCCTAATAAGTACACGGGAGGACGTTGTGTGGAATTGTTACTACCTATGCCTAGGAAAGTCATTAGGATTGTCTGAATGGATATTTGTGCGTTTGCTTGATTTATTCAAGAGAGGATAGTGGAAATTGAAAAGGCTTGTCACACACTCACTGTTATACATTTATATTCATGTTGCGTAATTATGATTCGAATGGTTGCATCATCCGATTGTCATTCATATCTTATTTTCATGAATTTTTCCTCATTCATTTTATTTTATCGCTTATTTTGTTCGAGGGCGACCAAAAGCTAAGTGGGGGTTGTGATGACGGAAAATTCACCGTTATTTTTATAACTTTTCAACCCGTTTCGATATCATTTTGAGTATTTTTATATCGATTCGAGTCATTAATTCCTATGTTTCATCTAAATATGTTAGTAGTAGTTATTATATAAAATATCGTATTTTTAGCGTGTTTTTATAGTTTTTGTACCGGTTTAGTAACCGGTGTGTCGTGTCGGATTTACGTTTGGTATTTTGGTGGTTTATTGCAGAATTATAGGTTAACCAAAATCCCGAGTAACGACACGTTTTGAGGCCTAAAAGAGGTGTTTAGAGGGTTAGAAGAAGGTGCCACAAGTTTACGAGTTCAACGGAGCAAATTTTCCTAAGTACTTAATCGTTACATATTTTCGACGGAGATTTGACCCAGCTTAGAGGCATTTTCAGGGGATGACTTCTTAATGAAAGTTGTAGATCTTCAAATAATCTTTCCAACGCATTTTGAATCACGTCAATCGGATTTCTACAACTCAAATGGTGGTCAAGTGGCTAATCAATTCGTATTAGTGGAAAATCCTGAAAACGACACGACATACGAATGGCTCATCAAAACGACATTTGCTGAAGAATAGTCCTTATGAAAGTTGTAGAGTTTTCCGAGAGCTTTCTAATGACGTTTAAATCATGATTTTTGGGTCTACAACTCAAGTTATGGGCATTATACTGCAAAGCAATTTGACTCGGCTCAAACTTGGTGCTCAGGCCATCAAAATATCTAGATATTTTGAGCTAAGATATTCCAAAGTATATTCCCGCAGGATATTTTCTCCAAAACTTAATTATTAAGTTTGGCATATTCTTTGGCATATTCTTTGGCATATTCCAAGGTATATTCCTCGAGATATTTTCTCCAAAACTTAATTATTAAGTTTGGCATATTCCCTGGAATATTCTCTTTTTTCCTTCCTATATATACTCTCCCATTCCCATCCATTTTCCTTGCCCCCCTTCTTCCCCATCTCTCTTCTTCTTTTCCTTTCTTTTTAATTATGTTTTGGGGGCCTAAATTAGATATATATGTCGTTATAATGTCGATTGTAATAACCCGATTAGTTATAATTTTAATATAATTTCATTTCGCTTTTATTGCTTTCTTTTACTTTTATGCAATTAGTATAAATATATATATATATCACGTATACTATATATATATCTATATCTATATATATATATATATATATATATATCTAATGTATATCTATATAAATTTGTAGTTATTTTATTTCTGTTTTGTTTTCTTTCGTTTTGTTTCTTTTTATATATATATTTATATATATCTATATATACTGCATATATATCTATATACTAGTATTTATATATATATGTATGTATTTAGATATATATATTTTATTTCGTTGTTATTTCCGTTGTTATGAATAGCTAAAGTAAGTCACATAGTCGAATCATGTAAAATTTGGTGAAATCAACCCTTGGAAAATGAAATAGGGAGTGTGTAGTGCTTTTTATTGTTATATCTCACATATTTCACGTCTTAGAACTTGTTATATATGATTTGGGCTAGATTGACAACCTAGGTCAAATATCACACACATCACTCTTGAAGAGTTGTTCAGATAGAGTGGTGTGGGAAAAAGGGTTCTAAAATCGGGAGGTAAAACATACCGTGTTTTAGGGTCGTGAATTCAGGCCAGCTCATCGATGTATTATTATCAATATAATAATTCGAATGTGGTAGTTTAGATTAGTGTAGTTTAGTGTTAGACCCGGGGTTGAACTATGAAGTGCGGGTGGTTCTTGAGCCAACGATGACAAGTTGTTTCACGAAGTATTTCGGGTAGACCATGGATTAGGTAAAGCTTCGGTTTTACCGCTTTGACACATTCTCGTTAAGATGTTCGGTGTAATCACGTTGATGAGTATCGGGGGTAGTAACGTCGACCGAGTAATTTCGGACTTGTTTCTTAACGAGGTTTTTCCGGAAGTGGAAACAGGCGTCTCACGACACTTAATCATGTTAGATTAATCGGTTTTCTAAAGGAGAATTAGTTAACCTCACATAGGATGTTGAAGGAGAGTTGTTGATTTTAGCATCGAATTAGAGCACGCACCCGTGAGATTGAGTGTGAGAGTTCATTTGCACACTTCCAGTTTTGTCTATCCGTGGGGTTGAAATTAACTATTTTGATCATGGTTCGGCTATGTCTTTTAAAACCAAGTAGTTTAATTTTCTTTCTTTTCTATTTTTAGTATAACACTCCACCTAAACTTTGACCGCCTAGACTAAGTTTTACGTTCACTTTGGTATTCACAACCACATTTCTCTTGGGACGACCTCGTACTCTGTAGCTATCCTAGCAATCGACACGGTACTCTGCCGGTTAGAGAGTTAGTTTTACCCTGACGCTGCGAGTTTTTATAAATGTATTTTTGAGGGGTAAAATTTTAGCTCATCAAAATTGGCGCCTGCTGTCGGGAAATGTGTGATATTGTTGTGATATCTTGTAAGTGAACCGAAGGCTTGGGCCTAGGTTTTTTAAAAAAAAAAAAAAAAAAAAAAGAATTTTATTGTTTTCCTGTTGTTTCGAGATCTTGCAGATTGAGTTTAAATGGATAGATTTTTCAATCAAAACTACTCACCTGAACAACAATATTCCTACCAACCACAGCACCGGAACAATGTTATCATCAAGCGATTCGTGCCTCAACCTCAATATCAACAGCAGAATAACCAGGGTTCTTGGTCCTATAATTGCCCAAATGCATACCAGGACCAAAATTATGGTTATTCGAGTAATGAGCCACCCTATTACGAGGGTTACCCGAACCCTAATGCTTATCAGGATTACAGTGTTCATGCTCAATGCGTTGATAGCTTCAACCAGATTCAGCCACCTGATCAGTGTCTGGAATGGCAAGAAGACTGCTACTCACCTCCGATGAATCAAAGTCAATATGATCGATTTTTCCCCATGCCACAAGAAGAATTCACCGAGCGAGTCAAATAGAGCAACTAGAACGATTGAACCGAGCCTGGAAGATCGATTGTTGGACATGCAGGAGTTCAAGGTAAGTACTGACTCCGCCATAAGAAATCTTCAAGGACAAGGTGGGGAATTGATTGAATTAGTGAGGTATGTGAAAGAGGCGGAGACATGTGAGGTGGTTAAGGATGATGATGTTATCACTTGAAGAAGTTCGGTCGAGAAAAGGTTGAAGATTCAGTTGCTATAATGAGATTTGAGTTAGAGGAGCAAGAGATTGATTGGCCATCTTTAGTAAAGCCACTGGGAGAGTTGGTAATAGTTAATATATCGGTCCCGGATTACTACATTCGTCCACTCTGTGAGGATGAATTTTCTGCGGTCCACTTTGTGTACTCCCCAATGGATGAACTTTATGGAATAGCAAAGAAGATGGTTCGACAGACTGATAAAAGAAGGTTCGACGGCTGGGAGGAGATAGCATCGAGAACCAAACGAGGTACGTTTCTAGACAATTTAATTTCAATGGTTCTCGCTTTGTTAATTTTTCTTAAGCTATTGATCTTCTTAAGTTCAGATTTTGGTTGATAATTTGTAATTAGTCGAGCCAAAGACGTAAAACAAAGGCGCGCGGGGGAGGCAACCCGCCTTAATAAAATTGTGTGAAATAATAATAATAATATTAATTTGGATATGACTAGTATTATTGAAATGTAGAATCTGTATGAAAGATGAACACAAATCACAACCAAGTCTCAGGATGAATGTTTGAATGTCATTAAAAGGGAATGATTAGGTGGTTATCCGAAAATCCCGAGGGAGATTAAAGAAAAAATTCAAATGTATCATTTCTTGGACTTAGGTTATAGAACCCTTGAGGATCTGGGTATAAAAGACTCAATACTCTTTCACACATTTCATTTCATGATCTAGTCTGTTTCAAATTTCAGTCGTTGTAGTATAGTGGTGAGTATTCCCGCCTTAATAAAATTGTGTGCAATAAAAATGAAACTAGGAATAGCTGACATGACTACGATATATGATTATGTGATACTCTCTATGATACGTATATGCTTAGATGTTCTGTGCTTTACCAGTATGGCTATTTTTTCATCTAAAGCTATTATATTGCCTATCGAATTTTCTGACGTGACAGGGCCATTATCTTATTATTCCCATATCCCTATTCGATACTTTTGCACGAGGACCATGTCCCGTGTTTGCTTTGTTTTGGTTGTTTTCATATAGGGATTCGGGACGTGCTTTCTCATGGCTGTTACGGGATTCGATAGCACCTTTCTGCCTGGTGTATAAGCTAAGTCTTCCTCCCTATCTCATTTACACTCTGAGGATAATGCAAAATCGTAAGTGGGGGGTAGAGTCTGGTTGGTTTAGAAATGGCAGTAAGTGTTTAAACCCTTAGTTTTTGATTCTTTTTCGAGCATTATTTAGTTGATTAAAATAATCTGTATAAGGTATATATTTCATGGATTTAAAGATGTAATGATTAATTTGGATATGTATAACCAAAGTGAACCGTAAGTACATTTTAGCCTAAATTTATTTGTGTAACATGAATTCCTTCACGTAAGCCTTTGATATTGAAGCGAAAATTTTAAATCAGATATCCATTCAGGTATCTAGTGGTTTATCCTAGAAATAGCGGTAACTTAGTACCTAACCACAACATGTACTGTGAATATCTCAAGGTTTGAATGTGATAGAAAGAATGTCAAAATAAGATAAACTATATATATGTCGGTTGTAGCTACCAATGATTTGAGTGCGGTAGGCGTTATCACGAAATGTCCTATACCACTATGAGGCTTAAAAGCTCCCATTCGCCTGATGATAGTAGTCCGGCTAGGGTGTTATCACGAAACATCCTATTCTTTGGGAATGAGGTATAAAAAAAAAAAAAAAGAAAAAAAAGAAAAAAAAAAAAAAAAAAATAATAATAATAATAATAACAACCTAGTTAACTTCGACTATCCTCAAGTATAAACTAAATGATATGCATTAGGGATTATCCTAATAAGTACACGGGAGGACGTTGTGTGGAATTGTTACTACTATGCCTAGGAAAGTCATTAGGATTGTCTCGAATGGATATTTGTGCGTTTGCTTGATTTATTCAAGAGAGGATAGTGGAAATTGAAAAGGCTTGTCACACACTCACTCTGTTATACATTTATATTGCGGTTAACGTGTAATTATGATTCGAATGGTTGCATCATCTGATTGTCATTCATATCTTATTTTCATGAATTTTTCCTCATTCATTTTATTTTACCGCTTATTTTGTTCGAGGACGACCAAAAGCTAAGTGGGGGGTTGTGATGACGGAAAAATTCACCGTTATTTTTATAACTTTTCAACCCGTTTCTGATATCATTTCGAGTATTTTTATATCAGTTCGAGTCATTAATTCCTATGTTTCATCTAAATATGTTAGTAGTAGTTATTATATAAAATATCGTATTTTTAGCGTGTTTTATAGTTTTGTACCGGTTTAGTAACCGTGTGTAAATGTCGGATTTACGTTTGGTATTTTGGTGGTTTATTGCAGAATTATAGGTTAACCAAAATCCCGAGTAACGACACGTTTTGAGGCCTAAAAGAGGTGTTTAGAGGGTTAGAAGAAGGTGCCACAAGTTTACGAGTTCAACGGAGCAAATTTTCCTAAGTACTTAATCGTTACATATTTTCGACGGAGATTTGACCCAGCTTAGAGGCATTTTCAGGGGATGACTTCTTAATGAAAGTTGTAGATCTTCAAATAATCTTTCCAACGCATTTTGAATCACGTCAATCGGATTTCTACAACTCAAATGGTGGTCAAGTGGCTAATCAATTCGTATTAGTGGAAAATCCTGAAAACGACACGACATACGAATGGCTCATCAAAACGACATTTTCTGAAGAAGAGTCCTTATGAAAGTTGTAGAGTTTTCCGAGAGCTTTCTAATGACGTTTAAATCATGATTTTTGGAGGTCTACAACTCAAGTTATGGGCATTATACGAAACAGCTCGACTCGGCTCAAACTTGGTGCTCAAGGCCATCAAAATATCTAGATATTTTGAGCTAAGCATATTCCAAAGTATATTCCCTGGGATATTTTCTCCAAAACTTAATTATTAAGTTTGGCATATTCTTTGGCATATTCCTTTGGCATATTCCAAGGTATATTCCCTGAGATATTTTCTCCAAACTTAATTATTAAGTTTGGCATATTCCCTGGAATATTCTTTTTTTCCTTCCTATATATACTCTCCCATTCCCATCCATTTTCCTTGCCCCCTTCTTCCCCATCCCTCTTCTTCTTTTCCTTTCTTTTTAATTATGTTTTGGAAAACAAATTAGATATATATCGTTATAATGTCGATTGTAATAACCCGACTAGTTATAATTTTAATATAATTTCATTTCCGTTTTATTGCTTTCTTTTACTTTTATGCAATTAGTATAAATATATATATATATCATTATACTATATATATATCTATATCTATATATATATCTATATATATATATATCTATACGTATATCTATATAAATTTGTAGTTATTTTATTTACATTTTGTTTTCTTTCGTTTTGTTTCTTTTTATATATATATTTATATATATCTATATATACGCATATATATCTATATACTAGTATTTATATATATATGTATGTATTTAGATATATATATTTTTATTTCGTTGTTATTTCCGTTGTTATGAATAGCTAAAGTAAGTCACATAGTCGAATCATGTAAAATTTGGTGAAATCAACCCTTGGAAAATGAAATAGGGAGTGTGTAGTGCTTTTTATTGTTATATCTCACATATTTCACGTCTTAGAACTTGTTATAATGATTTGGGCTAGATTGACAACCTAGGTCAAATATCACACACATCACTCTTGAAGAGTTGTTGAGATAGAGTGGTGTGGGAAAAAAGGGTTCTAAAATCGGGAGGTAAAACATACCGTGTTTTAGGTCGTGAATTCAGGCCCGAGCTCATCGATGTATTATTATCAATATAATAATTCGAATGTGGTAGTTTAGATTAGTGTAGTTTAGTGTTAGACCCCGGGGTTGAACTATGAAGTGCCGGGTGGTTCTTGAGCCAACGATGACAAGTTGTTTCACGAAGTATTTCGGGTAGACCATGGATTAGGTAAAGCTTCGGTTTTACTTTGCTTTGACACATTCTCGTTAAGATGTTCGGTGTAATACGTTGATGAGTATCGGGGTAATGTAACGTCGACCGAGTAATTTCGGACTTGTTTCTTAACGAGGTTTTTCGTGGAAACAGAGCGTCTCATGAAGACTTAATCATGTTAGATTAATCGGTTTTCTAAAGGAGAATTAGTTAACCTCACATAGGATGTTGAAGGAGAGTTGTTGATTTTAGCATCGAATTAGGAGCACGCACCCGTGAGATTGAGTGTGAGAGTTCATTTGCACACTTCAGATTTTGTCTATCCGTGGGGTTGAAATTAACTATTTTGATCATGGTTCGGCTATGTCTTTTAAAACCAAGTAGTTTAATTTTCTTTCTTTTCTATTTTTAGTATAACACTCCACCTAAACTTTGACCGCCTAGACTAAGTTTTACGTTCACTTTGGTATTCACAACCACATTTCTCTTGGGACGACCTCGTACTCCTGTAGCTATCCTAGCAATCGACCTGGTACTCTGCCAGTTAGAGAGTTAGTTTACCCACAGTTGCGAGTTTTTATAAATGTATTTTTGAGGGGTAAAATTTTAGCTCATCACCTATAAATACAGTTGTTGTCTCATTATCCGAGTGTGTTGAAATCTGTAAAATTCAGTGCATAATAAAATATCTCTTTTCTGCCCGTGGTTTTTTACCTCTCCCACTGAGGGGTTTTCCACGTTAAATCTGTGTTCTTCTTGTTTCTGTTTTCTCCTTTGATTGTTTATGTTTGATTGCTTCATTTCGTTTCTTGCATCGAAGTTATCTCCATCCGTTTATAACAAGTGGTATCGAGAAAGGTTCGGGGAAAACAATCATGCACGATCAACCGTCTTCACCAAGGCCTTGACAAGGTGCTAGGATCTCGTGACAAAGTTGTGATCTTTAGCAAGGAAAGATGTCGTGAGAAGCGTAAAAATCGATAAATTTCTGAGGAAGGAGCAGTTTTGGTCCGTGGCAAATCAAGATGCGTGCAATTGTTGAAGCAGCAGGGGTTTGTGGAATCCTTTATCGACAAACCAAATCTGGTGCGGCAGATTATGCCGTTTGGAAGAGAAAGCACATTCAACCATCATGTTGTGCTTATCGATGATGTTATTATCGAGGTTCTTTGAGGAAGACACCGCAAGACAAAGTTGTGGAAGAAGCTTGAAAGCTTGTATATGACCAAGTCAGCGACCAACAAGTTGTTGTTGAAAGCAGAGGTTGTTCGGTTTGAAGATGCATGAAGGAAGTCCACCGAGGGAACATACGGACCGGTGAACACAATATTGCTTGATTTAAGGAATATTGATGTTAAAATTGAAGATGAAGATGCAGCCCTAATCTGTTGGTGTCATTACCGGCATCATATGAAAACTTTGTGCATCGTTCATAGTTGGGAAGGATCTGATGAGCTTTGGAGGATGTGAGGTCCGCTTACATGCCGGGGAGCTTAGACACAAGGCTGCTGGAGCAGACAGTCAATTTCTTTGGGCTAGTAGCTAGCATGACAATAGTGGAAAAGGATATGGACGAAGAAGAAAAAGAAGTCGTGGTCCAAAGGTCCTAAGTGCTCGATGTCCGTAATTCTTGAAGAGAGCGGGGACATTGGAAGTCCAATTGTCCAAGGAAGAAGAAAGCAGCAGGAAGGCAAGTGCAGCACGGCGGCTTTGGCTCTTGAGCAATCGATGAGGATCCGGTTCTAGTTGCAGGGGATTCTACACACCACAATGATGTGTGGATACTTGATTCTGGAGCATCCTACCATATTTGTCCAAACAGAGTGGTTTTCTACTTATGAAGCGAGATAGATGGTGGTCAAATCTATATGGCCAATAGCAAGGTCTCAGAAGTTGTGGGAATTGGCTCGGTAAAGTTAAGGGCGAGAGGATGGTAAATTTTGTACATCTGAAAGATGTAAGACATGTTCCACAGATGACCAAGAATTTGGTATCTCTCGACCACCTGATGAGCAAGGGTTCAATTTCAAGGGTGAAGGGGGCGGTGAATGTCTTCAAAGATTCGATTGTAGTCCTTAAAGGCATCAAGAGGGAACCTTGTATATATTACAAGGATCTATCAGATCATCAGCCTTCTTCTTTGTTGCATCCTCAGCTGATTCACTGATCTCAGCAGACTCAGGTATGTGGCACGTGAGACTAGGTCACATGGGTGAAAGGGTATCTGAGTTCTTTCTTCAAGAGTTTTCTTGGGGATATAAGGTCAAGAATCTGGACTTTTGTGAACATTGTGTGTTTGGGAAGTTGCATAGAAGTAAATTCTCAAAGCGAGGTTGCACAATACAAAGGCAACACTTGATTATATCCATTGATTTCTTGGGGTCCATCAAGAGTTGAGTCATTGGGTGGTCACAGATATTTTGTGTCATTCATAGATGACTATTCAAGGATGACTTGGGTGGTGATGATGAAGAACAAAAGTGATGCATTCAATAACTTCAAGCGTGGAAGGCCCTAGTGGAGAATCGGTTAGGCAAGAAAATCAAGAAGCTTCCGATGCGGATAATGGTGCGGAATTGCTGGATGGATTTTGATTCATTTTGTGCAATTGAGGTATTGCCGGACATCATCATCACAAGGAATACACCTCAACAGAATGGTGTAGCCGAAAGGATGAATCAAACTCTCTTTGGAGAGGGCAAGATGTATGCTTTCTCAATTTGGTTTATCAAGGAGATTTTGGGCGAGAGGTTGTTAAGACGACTTGCTACTTAATCAACAGGAGCCCTCACACAGGATCAATCTCAAGACACCATTTGAGATGTGGTCGAGGCAAGCCTCTTGACTACTCGATTCTAAGGGTTTTGGAAGTACTGACTTACTATCATGTTAGTGAAGGAAGTTGGAGCCAAGAGCCAAGAAGGAGTGTTTGTGGGGTATGGTGATGGAGTGAAAGGATATAGGATTTGGTCATCGCAGAGTCGAGTAATCCTCAAACAGGACGTTGTGTTTGATGAAAATTCTATGTTAAACTCATCGGTGGAGAGTGCGAGTGCGAGTCCGATCTTGAATCAATAGTGTTGAGAAAGCAGGTGGAGCTTCAGGTGGAGTCTCTTGATATGCAACAATCGGTGGATCCAAATCAACACTATCTTGATCTGGATAATGAACAGAATCCGATCCAAGCGGTCTCTTTGAGACCTCAAGAGGCGTCATACAAACATTGATCGCCAGAGTCTAGGCGCGGCCAGAACTAGAAGATCTAATGTTGGGATACCTCAAGGAGATATGGATATGATGATTTGGCTGGATATGCACTTCAAGTTCTTTGAAGAAGTAGAGGTTCTTTGAACCTACTACTTACGGGGAAGCGATGACATGTCTGAAGCATCTCGGTGGCATGCGACCATGGGAGATGAAATGGAGTCATTATTGAAGAATCGGACTTGGGAATTGGTCAAGCGACCCTCACGACAAGGGGTTGTGACTTGTAAATGGATCTTCAAGAAAAGGAAGGAATAACAAAGCGCGAAGGGTCGGGTATAAGGCACGTTTGGTTGCAAGAGGATTGATCAAAAGGAAGGGTTGACTTTGATGAAATATTTTCACCAGTGGTCAGACACACTTCAATCAGGGTGTTACTAGCAATGGTGGCACAAGCGAGGATCTGGAACTTGAGCAATTAGATGTGAAAACTGCTTTTCTACATGGTGAGGTGGATAAGGAGATATACATGACACAGCCTGAGGGTTTTCAAGTTCCTGGCAAAGAAAACTATGTTTGCAAGTTGAAGAAATCGTTGTATGGTTTGAAGCAAGCTCCAAGGCAGTGGTATAAAAGGTTTGACAGTTTCATGCTTCAGCAGGGTTATAACAGAAGTCCATATGACTGTTGTGTTTACTACGATCTCTTTGAAAGATGGATCATATATCTATCTTGTTACGTATGTGGATGACATTTGATAGGCTGCGACAAGGAAGTCGATGTTCAAAATCGAAGAACCTTCTCGATCTTGAGTTTGAAATGAAGGATTTGGGTCTTGCCAAGAAAATCTTGGGGATGGAGATCTGGAGAGATAGAAGTCGGAAGAAGTTGTTCTTGTCTCGGAGCAGGTTATGTGTGCGAAGATATTGGCCAAGTTTGGGATGTCTCTTTGCAAAACCAATAGATACTCTATGGCATCAAATGTTCATTTGTCTGCATTTATGCTTCACTGATCGGTGAAGAGAAGGAGTATATGTCAAAGTTCCCTATGCTAGTGCGGTTGGCGATCGATGTATGCCATGGTATGCACTAGGCCACGATCTCCGCTCAGCAAATCAGTGTTGTCGGTGAGTTTATGGCTCAACCTGGAAAGGAACACTGGAAAAGTTGTTAAAAGGATATTCAGTACCGAGAAGTCTGGTGATGTTGGTCTCATTTATGGTGGTGATATGAGTGCAGTCACGAGTTCTTTGTGATCTTTGATTATCGCAGTGATGTTGTGATGAAAATCAATGGACCGGTTATGTGTTTACATTGGGAAATGCGGTGGTCATTTGAAAGCTACTCTTGAGGCTCTGATAGCCTTATCAACTCTTGAAGCGAGAATATATGGCTCTTCTTGAAGCGATTAAGGAGGGTGTCCGGTTGAAGGGCTAGTCAATGATTTGGGGTTGCATCAGGATCGGTGATATATATGTGGATGATCTAAGTGCAATATGTTTAGCCAAGGATCGGAGTTCATCATGAGAGAACCAAACATATTGATGTCGAGTATCATTTTACGAGAAATGAGAAGAGGTTGTAGTGAAGAAGATTGGTACAAAGGAGAATCCACGATATGTTCACTAAACCGAGTTGAAAGTGAGTAAGTTTCGACTTTGCTGGACTTACTGAATATTCAAAGCTTGTAATCTGTTTGGAAACTCTACCGAGGCGGATCGGTGGAGTGGATCTTTGTGGAGATTGTGCGGTACAAGTACATCGGCATTGACGAATGCATCCGGTACAAGTACATCCGGTTATGCAATCTGTTTGACTCTGGTGTGAGTTGAAGTCAAGGTGGAGATTTGTCAAGAAAGTGACTTAAACTCTGCATCAGGTGGAACCAATCGAAGACTCACGGTGTGTGATGGACCGGTGAGAAGTGTATTCAATTACGTGTATCGGTAGGGTGGAGTCATCGAGGGTTCATTGAGGTGACTATCGGCAGGTGTGTGATGCTTTGAGTACTTGAATCACAGCAGGTCCCACATCTGTTAATTACATGTTATGTGGCAATATACTGTGTCATTAAAAGGAGGACACGTGTAAGGGTATTTATGGCGGATCGGACAAAGATTCTGGCGGCTAGGGTTTAGGGATTTGTGCCTATAAATCTGATTGTTGTCTCATTATCCGAGTGTGTTGAAATCAGTAAAATTGAAGTGCATAATAAAATATCTCTTTTACGCCCCGTGGTTTTACCTCTCCCACTGAGGGTTTTCCACGTTAAATCATGTTCTTCTTGTTTCATTTTCTCCTTTGATTGTTTATGTTTGATTGCTTCATTTACATTTCTTGCACAAAGTTATCTCCATCCGTTTATAACAATATATATATATATATATGGAGTAATATACAAGTTCCAGTTGTTATTCATACTTTAAAAACAACCGTGTTTTGATTAGAGTAACTTAATATGTTCCTTTATATACAGGTTCCCATGCCATGGACATGAGCCCATCCAGAGCAGATGATCCAGAGTGGTTAAAAACTCAAAGGGAAATTGAACTCAAAGTAATTGAAGGTTGGATTGGAAGTTATTATAGTCATATTTATCTTTCAAAAGATAGGAAAATGGTTTGAATTTCACCATATTACTAAAAAAAGACCTTGCGTAAGGACAGACTCTGCGGGTATGACTCGGACCGAATTTCTGATTAGTCGGATCAGTTTATTTCGGATATCAGGGTTTTTAGGGAAAAAAAGTGTTATGGTGCTAATGTTCTTAATTATGAGATTTCTTCTTGTCATTTTAATCATCTGATTCAAACAAGGTGATTTTCCTTTTTAATTTTTGTTTCTTCATAAACAATATTATAAATCTTGCATTATTTTATATATTTGATTTCTCTTTCATAATTGTTTGTATTTTGCATGGAAGACTTTGTTTAAACATAACTTGTATGAATGTTAGCAAAAATATTTACAAATTTACCTAGGTCGTTATGAAATTTCAATCTACTTTTTTTTTTTTAATCAATTTATCTGATATAATTGTAAAAAAATAGAGAGAAAGGGCCAAAAGGACAACAAAAGAAAAATAATAGGAAAATAGTACAACTTTTATTTTTTTATTGTTTATAAGGACTAACCCAATAAAAATGTACCAAATTGTCCTCACATAGATGGCTGAGAAAGAAAAAAAAAAGAATTCACGCACCTGCCAAGAGAAAAGTGGCGCTTTTTTCTTCAATTTTTTTTTAATTATTTGATCTCTCTTTTTTAAACATCCCGTATCTCTTAAACCACACCTCCAATTATCATAATATTTTTTCAAAAATTCATATTTTTTTGTCTTCTATATTTTGATATATCATTTGGTACATGTCCAACGTAATTTCACAAATCTGAATTATTTTTTTTATTAAAAATTCATAACAAATGTAGTGACATACAACAGCTAGATCCCAATGACTGCAGTGACATATAGCAGATGCAATGACAATAATGTTAAGGATGCAGTGACATAGACACCTGAAGATGCAATGACACTTGAAGATGCAGTGACAAAGAGAATTGACGATACAGTTACATTTGAGGGTGCAATTACATTTGAGGATTGAAAATTAAGTAACAATACAAAATGATGTGACAAATGAAACTGTAATGACCTATAAAGATGTAGTGACAAATGAAGATACAATGTCAATGAAGATACATCATTAGTGACACTAATTAATATGACCAAAATCAATGCCACTTCATCTTAACACTCCACAAAAACCAAATAATATGCCACTGCATCTTAAGTCTTACTACCCCAAAAGTGACGGTAACATTGTGTATTGTCACTACAGCAAAAATGACATTATGTGTGCAATGTTTTAGACTATGGGAGCTTTGCTATAAATGAACATAAAGAAATGATTTCTGAATTTTTAATTGGAATGATTAAAATCTACTCTGTCAAAAAATAAAAAATAGAAAACAGAGAGTTAGATCGAAAATTTGCTGTACCTGATGTTTTTAAATGTAAGAGAGGTTTGTTGCCTTTTAAATATCTGGGACAATAGAGTCTGAGTGAATAGACAATATTGACCCGGTGAGATATTATTCCGGCCATATGACTGACCACTTCAGTCTCACCCTAAATTTGTGCGTATTTTCTCTTCCTTGGATTTGTTCCTTTAGAACTTGTGTTGAATCTTGTTGATGTTATTTTGGTATGTGCAAACACGTAGAAATGATTGAGGCATTTGTTCCTACCTTTCACCTTACTATATACCTTATACCTTTTGAGCCTTGATCTTCATTACACCATTTTCCCACTTTATCTCACTTCCACTTCACCATATATTGAACAATCCTTAAAAGTGGTAGCCCAATTCCTTTCACCCAACCTTAGAACTAGTTGGGACATGTGGTTATCAAGTTTCTTGTACTTAGTATGTAATGGTCAAGCTTGGGGGAAATCCATACCGGTACTACGTGTTTGTTTCTTAGTTTGGAAAAATATATGAAAAAAAAATCTGAAAAAAAAAATGAAAAAAAAGGGAGTCAATAAAGGAGGAAATCAAAAAAATTACCTCCTAAGTCTAGTTTGTTTTATTTGTTAGTAATAAAGTGGGAGTTGTATCATTATTCTCCCAAAGTAGAAAAATTATCCTTTGTATTTTCTTTGGTTTGGAAATAACGCGTTGGACCCCCTTGCACTTGTGTGATGTTGAAGTTTAATAATCATGTATCTTGCTAGTTCTAACGGTTTTGCCATCTCTTGTACCTTTTCCTACACCTGTCACTTTCTTTTTCTTACTGGGGCTATCCTCACTTACCATTTTTTTTCCCAAAGACCTTATGATTTATGTGTTGCACAATGCCCTAGTGATTGATATGAGACGATATACAAGCATATAGTAGGGCATTTTCAATGGAATGAGCTTGAGAGTTTAGCCACCTCCTAAATATTGAGCGTTGAGTGATTTATCCCGTGAGGGTATATTTGCTTGGTCTATGTTGTTTCCTATTGACAATTTTTGTTCACTTTTGCTCATGATAGGATAAAAGGGATTAGTTAGTCCATATCTTGTGTTTTGAATGCCGAGATAAAATTTTATTAATGCTTGTGTGTTGTGCATCATTGTCTAATGCTATGTCATGTGTGATCTTCTTAGTTCGTCTCGTCTTTAGTCTTTTTGTTTGCTTGGGGACAAGCAAGGTTTAAGCTTGGGGGAGTTTGATAAGTCCACCATAATTGATTATTCTTAGATCGTTTTGGCCTGTTTTAATGCCTATTTTGTGATATTCATATGATAAATTGCCTTTTTGGACTAGATTACTGCTGTGGCTTTGATATTTTGCAGATATGATGAATCCGAGCATAAAAGGCAATAAAAATGAGCTAAAAAGAGTTAAGTCATGAAGGCAAGAAGAATCACACCCAGGTGTGGAAGAATGGAACAGGGTGTGAAAAAATGCAGAAACTATCCAGATTTTCTACAGGCCAACGAAATGTTCTGATTGGTGGACACAACTTCCAACGTAATTTTCATGTTGATGGCGCAAATTTGGATGGATTTACACGAATATTTTTAGGGAATTTTATTTTAGGAGATAAATTACACAATTTGAATTAAGGAAAATTCCTATTTATCCAAAAATAATTTCCTTAAATAAAAAAAAAATGATCATACACGCCAATATCATGCTGGGAGGCATGAATTGCAAAAAAAAATCCCATCTACTATTTTTCTCTCAACTTTTGAAGAACAAGATCTTTGCTTAGGGCTCGAGAACGAAGAATGGATCATGAATTTCTTGGTTTTATGATATTTGTGAGACTATTCTCTTTTCTCTCTCTTAATTTTCTTCCTTTTATTTTATTTTTTTACGTTTCACAATGCCTGAATCCATGATTTTTGTGATCTCTTTAATTATGCGCGAGTAGATTTAATTTTCTAAGATTAAGAGAGCCCGGTAAATGAATATATGAGTTAAAGATTCGGTCTTTCCTATTATTATGAATTGATATGCTTTTGTATTGATTTTGGTGAGCTATTTTGTATTAATCTATGGATTGATGGATCGAAAGATGAATCTCCATAGATTTATATGAAGAATTTATTATCAATTTGATGATTGACTGAAAGGTGAAATTTAATTGATAGGTTAGAACCCTAATTTCAATCAAGAAAATTCATGAGAGAAAAAGTTAATTGAAATTTCTCGTGACACAATGAATAATGATGTTTAATGGGTCTAGATTAATTTAATGAGCGAGAAATCGGATTTAATATTAATTTAGGCACGATTAATAGTAGTTTGAAAGAATATTGTTAATCACTTTTTATTATTCGTCAACATAAGTAAAAATTCATAGTAAATGGAAAGGCCGTTGTAAAAGTCATATATTTGTTATCGTGGTAATCCGACATCCTAGAAGTTCTTCCAACTTGATCTTTAGCAATTTCTTGGACTTGCGTTGAGTTTTAAATAGGACCTTAGTTTAGTTATTTTATAATTCAAAACACCAAAATTTGATTAGTTTAGCTAATATAAATTGATAACTATTCGGTGATTGTCCCAAGTCCCTGTGGGATCGACATCCTAAGTACTACTCGATAAGCCGTGCGCTTGCGGTAGAATTTAGTGATTATATTGAAAATCACACAACAGGTAGATCAGGAGTTCGATGCAGACTTTGATGACGACGTTTGAGGACACCGGAGTTGAAGTGTTTATTTATTCTGTTTTTCTTTTATATACATTAGATACTTTGTTCTTTGGGAAACATTGTATTTTCTTTTAGTATTCTTTTGAAGGTTTCATACGATTTAGATTTCGTTTGGATTCCTCTTGATGTAATAAGTTACATTTCTACCCTTTAGTTATTCTTCTTATTCTTGGTTGTATGGAGAATTTTACCCGAGTCTTTTGCTTCCGTTTGCTTTATTTGATACGAAGTAGTAGAGGCTTACGTGTAATATTATATTTATTTAATATTATCGTGAGGCTCAGAACGAAGCCGAACCTACCGAACCCTGGCGGGGTTCGCTCGGCTTCGGTATGTTCGAACTTAGGCTCGGCTCGGCTCGAAATGGCCGAGCCTTATATTTTCATTATTCGGCTCGGTTCGGTCTGGTATTTGGGGAAAAAGCTCGGCTCGGTTCGGCTCGAACATGTCGAACCGTTCGAACATGTTCGGCTCGAATCGGGTTTAAAAAAAAGCAGAACATGTTCGGCCTCGGTTTTAAAAAACATGTTCGCTCGAATCAGTGTATGAATTTATGATAACCGAGCGAACATGTTCGGCTCGACCACCGAATATCTAATTTGTAAGGTTCGCTCAAGTTCGAACCCACTAAAGCGAGCCCGAATCGAGCTTTTTTGAGCCGAATACTCCGGATCGAATCGAATACTTAGGTTCATTTACAGCCCTAATTATGCGTGCCGAACGTTCCATTTCCGGATAAGGGCTCGGTATCCGGGAGCGGGGCATTACACTTTTACCTATAAAAAGTTTATGGACACTATGGAAAAATATATTACTCTTAAAAGAAATTATGGACCCCGCTGAACGGAAATCATGCATACGCCGTTGATTTGACAGTACGGTTAGCTAAGCGGTTCTTTCTTTAATCCCAATCAATTTTGGCATCACTTTGGGATTGATAGCTAGGAATGTAAGTAACAATGATGGAGTCGACTACTTTCTCAAACGAAGAAGTCGATAGACGGTTCCATCATTTATTAATCCTGGTACATATCGATTGCGCTCACATTCGATATGATCAAAGGATATCTACCACTAGTGGGTTAATGATACATCGAGGATAAGATGTTATAGAAAGGTCTTACATTCATGCTCCGATTTAGCTCATCATAAGGTGAGTTCATGATCATTTAAGTGTCCCTTCATATTATGCTTCAAATGAAGCTTCTAAACCCCTTCAAATAACAGCTCAAATCTTTAAGAAGAAGCTCATCCTCTTCAATTCAATGGCTGTTTGGTTTCAACATTAAAGGGACTTTCACAGTCTCACAGATGAAGGTTAGTTGGTAAGATTCTCAACATTAAACGTAGTAGGTAGAGGCTGAAAAAAAAATTATGGAAAATTTAGGCAATATCGATCATTGAATGGATTAATATGTTTTTAGGGAACTAGTAATGGATCTTGCAATAAGACTGTGTCATATTATTGTAATATATATATATATATATATATATATATATATATATATATATATATATATATATATATATATATATATCCAAAATATATATACACATAAAATACTTTAATCAGTAAATCATAATATTTTATTTTATGCAAAAAGACACGTCTGCCCTTTTTCGAAAAATCGGGATATTACAAAAAGTTAATTAATTTATCATTTTAGCGGTGCCCGCATACCCCGTTTAGGAACACGTCAGTTGGCCCCTACGCCAATTCAAACATCACCCCCAAAAAGGCACGAGTCTATAATCACATCGTGATTGAGATTCAATCCATATAATGCCATCTCATGATTCAATCAAATCTCTCATTACAAACTTAGTACGAGATCATCATATCAGATCGGTCTAGTCATGTATGAACTCTTTCACATATAAGTGTAGACACTAATATGTCCAACACCGACGTTTCGGATCAAGCGGTCACACTCTTAAGTGTTCTAGGGCACTAATAATGGTTTGACTATGAGATCCAGAAATCCAGTCATTTTCAAACTTTAGTCGATTCACCACGGACTCAATGATTAAGTTGGTTCATCGTAAACTCAATCATCATGTACATACCTCTTATGTAGTGAGTCTTATGTCACATAATGAACCACTAGGGCATTTCTTGACGTACATTTCAGTGCATACTGCTATGCAATTAAAAGGATAAATGATAAATGTCAATTTATTAATTAAAACAATACATTATTTTTTTTTCAATCACCATACCTAACAATCTACCACTTCCCCGTAAATGCATTATGGATTGTTTTAGAACAATCCGTTTATGATAACATTCTCCACTTTCTCCAAAAAAAAAATGGTGGGCCAAGTCTTCTTATCACATTTATGTCAATGTTTGTCAAACAATTTCATAAGAATGTACTAATCAATGAATAACACTTGATCATCTTTATCAATGTAACCATCTCCAATCAAGTCCACCAGATTAAACTAGCAAAATAGATCACATCATCTGAAGATACGTGAGAATATCCTTTATTGCTTATCCAATGATCAAATCATGAATATATTTTATATGACTCTGACTAAATATTATTAAAAGAGTAAATATCCATTTATATGTACAAAAATGTTCCATGTCGGACCGGTAAGACCTGTCCTGGAATCACGTATTGTATAACGCTTATCCATCTTATGAATATAAGATTTTGGGATAATTTCAACCTCTCAGAGTTCCGATTTCCAAATCAGTCATTGGATAGTCAACAGTTAACTTCATATAACATTCTCGCACCATTCTCATGTGCAATGTTATCTATTTTGACACCACTTTTCCACCATTTATTTGCTTGTCACACAATAATCATCGATATCTTGGCCAAATCTATAGGATTGGATCGTATCTAGCTAGTTTCTGGGTTTCATGTCCATCAACACAAGCTTAAGAGTAGTAATCTATTTTTTGGAAAATTCTTAAATGCTAACACTATTGAAGTTAGTTTATGAGGTTCAATCAAAACGACAAAGTTTAAACCTAGATTAAAAAAAGCACAAGTTCAGAATAATCCACATGTGCTAACTCCACAAATGGAGTTAATACATAAGAATCACCCTACTGGCATGTTTGTTACGCAGGAATGGAATGGAATAAAGTAATAGGATAGAAATGGAATGGAATGGAATAAATTCATTCCATAACTGCATTTGAGATGTGAAAGAATAAAAGGTAGGATATGGTGGAAGTGGTGGGGTGGGGTGGGGTAGCCCTACCCCACACCCCACTGCATCATACCTCTCTACCCATCCTAACTTACCTACCACCCATCTTACCCACCACCCACCTACCCTACCCTACCCACCATCACCCAATCCTACCCTACGCATCCTACCTACCTTACCCCACCACCTACTCTACTCGACCATCACCCACCCATACCCTACCCTACGTTGCCCACCTTATCCTACCTCATACCCTACCCACATTATCCTACCCACCCTACCCTACCCATCACACCCTCCCTACCCTACCCACCACCCCACCATACCCACCACTGCCCTACCTTACCTACCACCCTACCCTATATGACCATATCGACCTTACCCTACCGGACCCACCACCCCACATTACCAGACCCTACCCACCCTACCCTTACCCACCATGCACCCCACCCTACCATACCTTACCTATCTCTACTTTACCAACCACCCCAGCATATACCTTACCACAACCTCATCCTATCCTACCCCCCTATTTCACCCTATCCTACTTTACACATCATACCCACCTTACCTCACCACCTACTCTACCCTACCCCCTACCCTACCTTACCCTACCTATCCTACTTCATCACCTACCCTAACCTACCCTACCACCCACCCACTCTTACCCATCACCCACGTGTCTTGTCGATTTTTATTTTATTCCATCGCATTCCATCTATTTTTGGAAGAATGAAAATTGATCTTTTATCATTCTATTGGAATAAAATTTCATTCCATTCTATTCCCTCATAATTATACACAACATTGGAATGTAATGAAAAATCATTTCATTCCGTCTTAACAAACGTACCATAATGTTGACACACCTATGATTTTCCAAAAGAAATGTCATTGTTTTGATCGTAACCGAAACCGAACATAATTGAGATCCGAACCAAAATCAAGTTGTTTGTTTAAGGGCCAAACCAGGGGCGGATCCATGATTTTTTCTCAATAAGGTCACCAGACATTTTTAATCGAAAACTTAGCTTGATACATCGTGTATCACCTTTTGATAGGAGGTTTAGATTTTAGACCCTAACTAACTTAATCGAAAGTGATAATCAGCTGAGAGTAGCTTAACTAACTTTTGTATGCAAAGTGTTCGATATTGCCCCTCAATGAGAGCTAAAGATAGGTATTACATAACAATCTGATTTTTTTGCATGCTTGAAAGTTGAAATGCTTCAGCTTCTGATGTTTAGGGTGATAGATACTCGTCTTTGAGCTTGTGATACTTTTTCAGCTCTGCTCCTTTACTTGTTGCCACATACTTGGCTCAGCTCATTCAACTCACTTGTCTTAGTGGTTGGTTTGTTTTACTTTTTTGGGATGGGATTTAGCTTTTTGAGAGCATAGACTGTTGTATTCTTTGCTACTATAACGGATTTTCCCACACTGGGTTTGCCGCTAGTAGGTTTTGAAGAGGCAAGGTTGTGCTCTGACACATAATTGATATAAGGGGTGGATTGGATATGGCATTGGTTTGAACTTTTAAAAAGTTTCTGCGGTTTTGCGGGTATAGGGCTTGGATTTGTTTTGCAGTTTTTCTCAATTTGAAGGAAGGGTTAAATACTAAGAATTAGCAACAGATCACCGGTTTTGGTGATGTTTCTTCTTTGAGGTATAACTTCATAATGTATTGGATTTTAAACAAACTGTTAGTAAAGTTTCATAAATGAAAGCATGATTTGTATAACGTCTATTATTTGTGAAATGACTTGTGAATTTCAAGGTGGTTATGATGAAGCTTCATTGTGATATTCGAGTGAAACATATGGAATTGATTGGCGATGCACATGCTGGATAAATTAATCGGATGAGTGAACTTTTAGGATGTCATAATTAAATATATGTGAAAATATGATGATAACAATTGTTCTTTGATTTGTTTTACATATTTCATTCCTGCAGTTCTTAAGTTTTTTGAGTTATTGGTACATAGGTCCAGCTAGGGAAGAGATGAAATCGGACAATGTTGCACATCAGGTGTTTGTTCTTTTACCATAAATGATCAGATCAAGTTGTAGTACACAAGTTAACATTTGTGACCATTAACATTCCATGCTTAGATATTCATTCTTTTATGTTTTGCTTTTTTGCTCAACTCTTTTTCTTCTCTGCATTACAACTGCTGAAACCAAATGTTTGCTTTCCGGCATCGACATTGAATTACACTTTTTTCTGCAATTTGCTTATTGGCCTCAGCATTTTGCATGGATAAATGTTAACAGAAGAAATCTTCATTCCTCCGTTTTCCACTTTTATATTCTCTTACTGTCTTTATTCCACACAATCTTATTTGATTTAGTGTGAGGCATGTCAACGAGGGATGGACACTTCTGGCCGGTAGTGTGTCCCGTATCCAATACTTAGTACACACACCTGAAGTGAATCCATAGTTTTTAAAAATTGTATACAGGATATATCCATTACTCAGATGTGTGAAATGAAGAACCATGTTGAAAATTGAGTAAATATGAAGACAACCACTAAATTTTACGTGTTTTATTTTATTATCCGGTCGTTATTGTTTTATTATGAATAGTTTGGCCCCTTTATATAAATATTTACGCACGTGCCCTTTGTACATGTATCCTATGTTTTTTATAATTCCCACACCCGTGTATCGTGTATCCGTACCCATGCAACCTATTGTAAAAGTATGTCACAGTCTGATATTCTCAATTTCTACTAATCCAAGTTAGTGTCTTGTAGCTAGATTGCTTGCAATAAATGGCAGGAAAAACAGAGAAAGATGCTGATTTGGAGAAAAACAATCTCACTAACGAACTTCATTCCACCACTTCTCTTCTACAATGGAGCCAATGGCAGCTTCTTGATTCCATACTTCCGAGAAGCGGATTTGCTCATTCTTTCGGTCTTGAAGCTGCGATACAATCCCATTTAGTTGGTATATCTGCTACAACTAGGTTGAATTTGGTTGGTCCTTTAGGTGCAGCTGTATTGCAGCATAAGATTGCTTTAAATGCAGAGGATTTATCAAAGAAATGGATGAATAGATGTGTGGATGATGCATGTCAAACTAGTCCTATGATTGATACTGTTCAAGGTTGTCATAGCTATTTGTTTACTAGGCTCTTCTGCTCTTAAAAAACTAACCATGTAACAGAATTCTCTATTTTATGGACTCCATTTTTTTCCATATAAGGTAAAATGCTTCAGAAACTCTACAACATATATATAGCTTGAACATAGAATCTGAATCTTGTTCGATTCATGTATTGTAGAATTTGCATTCTACAGATTTGAGTAGAGATTTTGTTGCCGATGGATTTTGATGGATCTAAATGATTAATTTGAATCATTGTTTTAAATGTATCTATTGCAAGTACTCTAATTCTTTTACATGTTTACTACAAACTGATTAACACAATTTCATGTAATGAATGTTATGGGGAAATTACATTGTAACGAGGCGTCATTTGTTTGAACCTATAGACGTGTGATAAGTGTTTTGTCGTCTTGTAGACTTGTAACACATTTAATGATGACGATACAACCGACTTTTTTTTGCAGTAAAATTTACCAAAGTGTTGTAATAGCATTTTACCTTTCACAAGCTCTTTTGCCACCTTTTGCTACTGATTTATTTTCATAACAAGTATCTCCCACAAGATGCATGGACTCCCTATAGAATGGACTGTCGGATGACTTTCATATGTAGAAGAAAAAAAAAACAAAACTGTTTTGTTTGTTTGTTTATGTGCCAATCATCTGACAGCAGGGCTGTCCCTGTAGAAACCGGGGCCTTAGGCCAAATGTTTTTGTCGGCCCCTGACTATTTCTATTTCAGAAACTAAAATCAAATCAATATGTTAAACCATCTAGAAAGAGTCTAAACATTATAGGATAAATTTTGTTTACATTAGAATTGTTAAAGAATGTATAAGTTGTCTGTTAACATTTTTAGGAGCAACACCACTAATTAAAAGTACCACATGTTAAAATGGATTCGTATCCTGATATTATTTCATTCAATTAAGCAAACACTCCATAATAAAATTGCTAACGCTGGAACAAAATTAAAAAAAAGATTATCATATCTACAAAATGTTCATATTGAACCATTAACAGATCGATGGAAGAAACATATCTACAAAATTCTTTTATGAAAACTAATTAATTAGTGTAAAAAAATAATGATAATGTCAACAAATGATAAATATGGGAAAGCAGAGACTATGGGGAATCTTGTTTGAAGATATTGATTTTGCCTCACATATTGGAAAGCAGAGACAAAGAGGCAGCAAGTGTTTTCTTTTATTTTTAGACTAAAGTTATAAAAAGAAACTAAATATAAAACTAAAGATGCAATTTCATTGTCGGACTCTTTTATTTATGAATTACTATACAACTACGAATTTAAAAACTTATTGGGTTAAAATAAAGGTTGGAACTAGAATTGGACTATGAGAACATAGCCCAACTAAATATAACATATGCAACATAATAGTACTACTGTATCATTTTTAGGGGCCCTGAATTTACTACATTTGGGGGAGGCCCAAGGCCAAGGCCTGGTAGGCCTCCCTACAGGGACGGCCCTGTCTGACAGTCCGTTGTAATAGGGAGTCCATAGAGCAGAATTACCCTAAAAAGAACTGACAAACAAAAATAACTATTCATATTGAATCCACAGGATTCACTCGAAATCATTATAAAAACAATATTTTATTTCATCATTCAACTTCTTGATGAAAAAGTACAATTGTCTAAGCCTTTATATAGCTATTATAGTCGATTAGGGGGAAGTTATTGGGTGCACCCGCCATATGCGGAGTACACCCATGCGGCAAATTGTACACGTTTTATTTTTAAACAGAATTCAAATTTGTTTACCGGTGAATGTGCATATAACACATTGATGAAATTCAAATTTCACCCTCTAATTGATGAAATTGGGAATGTGTAGTGCTTAATGATTGAGCTAAAATTCACCCTCCAAAAACAATTTATAAAGACTCGAAACCGTGGGCAAACTAACTCTCTAACCGGCAGTGTACCGGGTCGATTGCTAGAATAGCTACAGGAGTACGAGGTCGAACCCAAGGGAAAAGTGTTTGTGAGTACCAAAGTGAACGTGTTACTTAGTCTAGGTGATCAATCCTTTTAAAATTGCTTGTTTACTACAACGACACTAAAGTGATTTCTACTAACGAGTTTATAGATAAGAAAGAAAGAAAGAAGATTAACTACTCGGTTTTTAACGTTATACTAAGGGACATAGCCAAACCATGATCAAAGTAGCTAGTTTCAACCCTAAGGGTAGACTAAACCGGGAGTGTGCATTATAACAAACGTACTCTCGCATTCAATTTCATGGGTGCGTTCTCTTAATCCCGGTGCTAAGTTCTGAACAACTCTCTCCTAATTAACACCTTATGCCATGTTAACTACCCTTCCCCAAAGAAGACTCACTAACAAGACATGTTATGCACTAGAGCCGCTTAAACGTTAAAACGAATAACCTCACATTAGGCTCGGACTTAACAACTAAGCCGAGTCTACGCCGTGATCTTAGAACCCCTTCTTCCATACCTCCCCGCAAAATACATATGTAAGATTGGTATGTGAGATTACTAAATTAGGTGATCAATCTAATCTAGCGATGTTATAATAAGTTCTAAGACATGAAACAAGCAAGATTAAACAATAAAAAACACTACCCACTCCCAATTTCATCACCCAAAGGGTGATTTCACTAAATTTGACATGATTCGACTATGAAAAGGGATTAGCTACTCATTATACTAGTTAAAACGTAAAAGAAACAGTAAATGAAAGACATAACAAGTGAAAGATAGATATACCATTAATTCGAAGAAATTCGAGTTTGAGATCCAAAAATACAAAATAGAGAACTAATTAAAAGATTAAGCTAAGATTATGTTGATTTAAGCTAAGAGAATGTATTCTAAGCTATTACAAAATTCGAGCTAAGAAATGGGTAGGGTTTTGCTAAGAGAATGGTTGTTTTTCAAGAAATAGTCTAAGGGGGGTATTTATAGGTGGGGGAAAATCTGCAAAATTCTGGCCTCAAACACACGTTTGGGAGGTTGAACCTGGCGTTTCACATCTTTAAACGCGCGTTTCGCATAGGGCAAACGCGCGTTTTGCTTCATTTCTAGGTAGGCTCTTCTCTGATCTTCAACTGGAACGCACGTTTAGGAAGTCCAAACGTGCATTTGGAGGACTGGGAACGCGCGTTTAGGTAGTTAAAATGCGCGTTTAGAAGACTTGGAACGCAGCGTTTAGAGGCGATTTGAAAGCAGCGTTTGGAGAGGTTGAACTCGATCAAAGCGGTGGCCACGAAACTCCGTTTGGGGGTTCAAGCGGCGTTTGAACCCCATTTGCTCCAAAACTTCAACTTTTCTTCCTTTTGATCTCTTCTCTTGCCTCGATCATGCTTTTCACCATGAATCATCACCTTACGGGTCCTCAAGACACTAATACCCTACAACATCATGAACGACCAAAAACATCCAAACAATTCCGGAGGGTAAAAGTGCTCGGGAATATGGTTAATATCAACAAAAAAAGGGTAATAATCCATCAAAGTAACGGATTCACTCCCCGTGCCATGAACTCACGATATCACCCCGAAAACGGTCTAAATAACCCAAAAACGTGCTAAACATATGGTAAACGGGGGTGGGAAATACACCAGAATCACGTAAAGTTGACTCCCATCACTTAATTGATGTTATATCGACGAATTTATGTCTTAAAACTTGTTTTTAATGCTCGAATTAGACTGTACACCTAGTTCAGGAACAAACACCACTTTTATAAATGTATGTTGCGAAGAGTGTGGTAAAAAGGGTTTTAAGATCATTTATTATAATCAACTGAGTTGTTTAGACTGATTAGGGAGTGAGGTTCATTCGGTTGTGAAATCGAGCAACTCTAGTGCATTAATCTTGTTTCGGTCAGTTAAATCCTTAAAGGCGGACTGTTGAACCGGGCAAAGGGTGTTTGATTGTTGCATGGCGTCTTACACTAGCTTAGGAGTTTGCACCCATGAATGAGTCGATATGATCATTAGGTTTTGTTGGTTGGTTAAGCTCGTTCCCGAGATAGTCGATTAGAGGGGTGAGAGTATTCAATTGGATCATGTCTTGGCGCCTATGCTTCTCTCATATAAGTACCCTTCGATTAAATGTCGTCGTAGTATAATTGATAACGTGAACAACCTATTATTGACCTAACTAAGTTTGATAGCGGTTTTGGTACTCAATTGATTCCCCGTAGGATACGACCTTGCTTTCCACTATGGTGCATCCGATCCGATACACTGCCGGTTAAGGTTGAACGTCACTATTTCGGTCATCAAAGAACCTGTTTGAATAAAAGAGGAATCAGTTTAGTCTCATCTCAAATAATTAAATTCTATGTAGCATTTGAGTTTGGCCATAGTTTTTACGGGTACAAGCCACAGTATTTAGACCTTTGGAAGTGACTATGGTTTTCTCCTCACCAAGTGAAAATTCAAATCCACCTATGAAGTAAATCTGCCTGTCATTCCGAGTACATAACCAAATTTCAGGCGCCTCCAGTGGCACCACACACCATAAGCAATCAACCAGCGGAAAGTTGATCCTAGAGCTAAGAGTCGACATTCATACGGTCAATTGTGACCAGCAGAAAATCGATTCTGAGCTCGAAAATCGCGTGCGCAAAAGTCGATTGTACCATGTGGTGCCAAAAACGGTAGATACGGTGTGGTGCCACTAAGTACACCCCAAAGTGTTTATTCAGATTCATTAAGGTTCTACAATACCGAATCGAAGTAGTAATCAGGCTGTTTACAGTACGTCCTTCAAAAAAATCTCTTTTGGAGCTTCCATTTCAGGTTCTTCTGTCTGCTTTGGTAATAGCTCTGTAGCAACTAAGGTTAATTAAGATTTACAAAGAAGGGTTCATTATTATCAGGATGGATCTAAAAATTTGTTCCAGTTTTATGACCGGAGTCTAAAACTATATTTCTTATCTAAAAAAAATTCAGTAGGGTCAACGGAGCCTAAAACAATATTTTTAACGATAAAACGACATTTTTCACTACGAGAAAATCACTCTTTTGCTACACTTAACAAAACTTTAATTCACACTCTTTCTTTTAGTTGCAATAAAGACAAAATAATTTTGCTCGCACTAAAATGCCCTTAGTACTGTTAGAAAAGAAAAAAAACGCTGCTCCATTCATTTTCCTATTTTCTTCCCCGTCTACGCTATCCGCCGGTGAGTTCCGACCATATCAAGCATGCTTACTCATTTTCCCAGCTCCAACTCGGTCGCTATACCAATTTGTTGTTCAACCAATTCACCCTCCTCGTTGATTAATACCAGCAGCATAGCAAGAAGAAAAAGAGGATTCAAAAACCGAGAGATCAAATTCAATCCAATTTGGCAGCAGTTTCTCAATGGAAATCAGATGCTCAGCAATAGGTATATTCTTCTAAACTCCTTCAAGCTCTTAATCAAGTCTGAATCAACGACGGTGTAAGGTCGTACCCGGTGGAGTCGATCGATTTCGATTGTAAAAGTAGTTGAGACTATCTTTCCATGGGTTATTATCGAAACACCATGTCACATGGGATCTTACGCATTTGTAGATTTGTGGGTTTGAGCGACCCTGCTGCTTGTGATCTTTCAGGAATGGAAGTTGAGAATTGTTTGACTTTGATATTTTAGACTAATTAAAGAATGTGATGATAATTTATGAGTTGACAAGTTGGGATGAATTTTATAAGAAATAATTTGGGGGTGCTTTCTTCTGCTGAATCTGTGTTCCTTTGTTATTTCTTGGTTTCTTATTATGATGATGAAGGTGACAATCTTTTGAAGACTTAGTAATCAAGATATAGTTTTTGACCAGCATCATATCTTTTAGAAGGCAAACTAATATCAAATATAATTGACACATATGAACTTCCCTCAATGTTGTTGCCTCCACTTCGTTTCCTCATCTACAAACCTACTTTCAAATGAACCATCAACTTATTTACATAGAAACAAATTATTATATTTTATATAGCTTCTATCAAGGGTGGCTGCAGGATTTTTGACATGGGGTAAGAAATTTATCAATTTTTTTCCGAATCACATATATATATTTGGATATTCAATTCTATACATGTAAATCTACTTTTTTGCTAAAGATGACACTATTGTGTCATTGTCAAAGGCTTTGAACTGCTTCAGTATCTCAAATTTAATTTTTTTAAGCTTCTCATGGCTCTTGAGCTTAATAGATCAGATACTACTGTTATTATTCTTTTTTTTTTTCATAAGCGACATTTGTGAATTTTGACCACTTCATGCAGGTACGTTGCAGCTTTCATCATTTTTGCTTCTTCAAATTTTGGGTTGACCTTGTTTGCAAGTTTGATTACGGCTTTTATAGCCCCAGAATCTGCTGGGTCGGGTATACCAGAAGTTAAGGCCTACTTGAATGACGTAGATGCACCGGCGATGTTTTCTTTTAGAACTTTAATTGTCAAGGTAATATGCTATGCGTGTGCTTTATTTAAATCAAGTTAAGTTCATTTTCTCCCCTCAAAATAAATAAATAAATAAATAAAGTAATAGTTATTTGTTTATCTTTCCCTGGTTTCATTTATCTTAAACTGAGTACTTGTATTTTCACTTAGAAGTTTTGGGAACTTTATGAATCTATTGATTCCTGATCGAAAATCAGAATTGACAATGTTTCCTCCACAAATGAGGAACATTAGCAAGGATCAAACATTAGCAAGCTCACGTATTGTAATAGTTATAGTGTTACTGTGTTTATGTTTGAATGTGATCTTTGTGATATTATTCTTCTTTGTGATCTTATTCTTGTTGTGATACTATTCTTTGTGACAATTATTATTGTGATCTTTATTCTTGTGATCTTGATACTATTATTGTGTTATGGTGCTGAGGTCGACGCATTGAAACTGAAGGCGGAGATCTACGAGCTAATGTTCCAAGAAAAGGCTAATGCTCTTTGGTAATGATGTATGAATTGAGATAGGGTACAAATGTTAAACCATTTGGTGTAGAGGTTGACTTTATTGAAAAAATATTAAACCATTTGGTGTAGAGTTGGAGAGGAAGATGATGGTAGCAATCGACGTTGTCGAGATTTTTAGGTGCTTAGATAATTCTTTCCTTGATTTAACTTAATTTTCATATATGTTAATGTTAAAGTTTTTTTTATCATATATGTTGTACTTTTTTTTTTCCATTGTGAGTGAATGTGTACTTTTTTTTTCCATTGTGATTGAATGTGTTATTTCAAAATACACAAGTTTTTTGGGTGTTAATTTGATTACATTATTGTCCAAATGCTTTTTATTTCACGGTTTGTTTCCGTTTTAATCCATAAAGGAATATTGGGTGTCGGTGTTATTGTAAAGCTTGCCGAGTCCATGATTTTTGGCTAATCGTATACTATTAATGGTAATGATAATGGTATTGATGTCATTGTGTTTGTTAATAAAACATGTTAATGTGATATTGTTGTTGTGATACTGATACTGTGATATTGTGATATTGTGTTAATGTAAACGCTGCGATTAAATTCAGCTTTCAAAAACTGCGTCGAAAGTGTATCATATGAGATCTCAAAATGAAGAGAAAAAAAATTATGAACTTTGGTGAAAGAATTTTGATGATAGATGTTCTAAATCAAAAGTTACGGTCGTTTATATGAAAAACGTTCCAACTAATGCAAATATTTTTTTCGTCTTTCAAAATTTACGTCGGAAGAGTATCGTATGAGATCTCAAAATGAAGAGGAAAAAAAATATAAATTTTGGTGAACAAATTTTGATGATTGGAATTCTAAATCAAAAGTTACGATTGTTTGAGAAAAAAAAATTAAAGAAGGAAAGAAGCAGCAACAAGAAAATTGAAAAAAAAAGCCATTGAAATAAATGGACGTGCGTGCTGTAGGAAGGATATTTTTGTCCGTCTGAAATTTTTTTTGTCATTTTTGCAACTAAAAAAATGAGCGTATCCTGTTTATTTATTTGGGGGAAGGGGCCAGAAGGACAAAAAAAATTATAAAGCGGTCTAGAAGGACGTTACTACATGTTATGGGATTAACAAGGACAAATTCATAATAAATGGACAAAAATACCCTTTTACACATTAAACACGTAGTAACGCTAGATAAACTGTAGTAACAGCCAAGAAAACAAATAGTAACAGCCCATAAAATGTCGTAACATACAATGAAAAAGTAGTAACAGCCAATAAACAAGTAGTAGCAGCCTAAGAACAAGTAGTAACAGCCTAAAAAGAAGTAGTAACAGTGCGTAAAATGTAGTAACGGCTAGTAAACAAGTAGTAACAGTCCATAAAATAGATAAAGTACATCAAAAAAATGTAGTAACGTTACAAAATTAATAGTATCAACCCTAAAATTTTTAAAAAAAAAAAAAAAAAAAAAAACCTCCTGCTTCTCCGGAAACCATGGCCGCCGTTAACTCCTTCGCCAGTGCATATGGCCCCAGCCCGGTGGCACAGCCGTAAGAGATGAAGCAGCGTCTTGGTGGTAGTGTTGTTGACCAACCAGAAAGACGAATCTTCATCTGCGACTAAGGTAGCAAACGAATCATCGACTGAGAAATCAAAAGCCGAATCAGATATATTCTTCGATCCAGGACGACCAGGGTTAGCTATTCTAGTCCAATCAGCAATACGGCCGAGCTTCTCCGACCTCGTAAAAGGAGCAAACGGAACATTGGATTGGTGACCAGACAGAGAGGCATCCGGCGGCCCCCAACCGTCCGGATTGAACGGAACATCACCGACTTCAAAGCCCGCCATTGTTAAGGATTGCAAAGAATCGAAAGAGAGGCTGATTTGCAGATTCTTCTCTTTTCCGGAAAATTCCGGCATCTTCTTCTCTTCTCCGGCACCTTCTCTTTCAGATTCTTCCCCTCCGCCGCACCTGTTCTTCTCCGGCAGCAAACAAAAAGTATCCATTCACATTATGCACGAATAATGTGAATGTTATTTGACAAATTGTATGGAAACTACAGCGAGATTAGCCAGATCAAACAAAACATATACCATTATGTGATCATAAGTGGAAAATATATGCCTGTTGAGTACAAAATGCAACCATGGCACAATCACCTCAGATGAATCACACCACACATAAGGAAAAACTTGGATTGAATATATAATATTTAATTTATTGTTTACCTTTTCAAACCAAACATGTTAATTAATGTTGTTGATAATAAAACATAAGAATAGATTGTAATGGAGCAATATCAACCCTCAAGGTATTTCCGATGTCGTAACAGAATATCAGACCAATAATGCAATGGGTCAACAAACAAATTTGCTGCCAACAGTGCATAGAAAAGATTGTTCTGCAGTTTTTTTTTTTCTTTTGCATTTGTTGACGTGCTTTTATTTTATTTTATTAATAAGGTTGAATTCGTGTATATTAGCCTAAAAAAGTAATAAAGCATTTTCACAATTATCGATGCACGGACAATTATATAGACTAATAAAGTTTTTTTTTTTAATTTACTAATCAAGTATTAAATCATTTTCTTTGCCAATTGAAAATACGATCACAATAATGACAAATATATCGTGACACGCGTTAGAACAATGTCACTGCGTATTATGCAACCACAATTGTAAGCGAAGGAAGTATGAATTGTACAGCAACATCAGACATCCAAAAAAGCTATAATAATAATTAAATAAAACTGCATTAACAATTGAATATGCAGACCATCTTAATTGGAACCGTGTTGTCTTTAAAAAAATAGACGACATAGAAAACTTCCAGGCACTTAAAATAAATACTAAAATAATTGAGGCTTTTTTGGGGCATTTATAAATGAAATAAGTCTCAAACACTTTTAACAAAAAAAAAATCCATTTATTGAATTAAGGGATAAACTTATAAAACAATTTAAAAAACACGTAGGAAGATTAACCTAAAATTTGATCTATTAATTGTCGAAAAACGAAAGCTTACCTGAAATTAATTTTAAGAATAAATAAGAAGATCAACGTATAAAAAATTCGAAAGTAACTGATGAGGTATTTTTTTTTATCAAGAATTAAAATAAAACTGAATTTCATTCTTACCCCAAATAAAATTTAAAAAAAACACTTCCATTAACTTTGCACCAATGGGTTTGTCTACAATTAACAAAACGAATTCTTTATATTATACATTTTTTTCTCGAAAATGTTGCGTTGTGTTTGATGTTTATACCTGAAAAATATGAGCATAAAAAAAATTCTTTGTATTGTACTTTTTTTCTTGAAATGTTGTGTTGTGTTTGATGTGTATACCTGAAAAATAAAAGTAACAGTAAGGTTTGAATAATCACTGACATAAAAAATCAAATAACATGGATAATTGAACAGATAATAGAGCAAATTCTTAATTGTGTACGTTTTTGTTTCAAATGTTCGTTGTATTTGAACTGTATACCTCAGAAGATGTATTTCCATGTGATTGATTTATTGTAAAAGTAATGAAAGTATTATCTCAATTAATAAAATGAATAATTAAATACATGAAGATAACATGAATAGCTTATACCTGGCTTGGATGAAATGTCTAGTTAATAGGTCATATGTGTTTCTGTAATCTATCTATATATATAAAGAAGAGCTGTTTTAACCCAATTACCCATTATTTTGCTCCAAACCCGTAATATAACCCGTCCAAAACCGAGGAAAACGCGTCAACTATTTTTTTCACATAAAACACATCAATCCTTTGAAAACTCATTCATGGATAATCCCAACAGAAACACCTATCGTACAACAAACATTATCTTTCTCCATCGTTTTCATCGACACATTCAAAGTTCAAATTGTTGTAACCACCTCCGCATACTGTCAAATCTTCTCTGATTTTGCATTATTTATTTTTACGCATTTACATTTTTTCTTTCTATAATCATGGCTCATTGCTTTTCAATGGCTGGATCTTTCGGCAAAGCCCTTCCTTCAAAGGACGTTCAATGTAATATCCCAATATTTCAGTTAAGGGTAAAAGAGTAAAAGATTTTTTAATATTTTAATTAATATTGAATTTCTTTTATTTTAAAGATTTTTTTTAAGAATTAATGGGAAATTAATATTTGGCTATTTAATTTCCTAATCTGAAACCCCCACCCCTTAATTTCCCCTTTATTTGGACGGTTCATCAGAAAAGAAAAGAGGAGAAGTTCTGCCGCAAAAAAAAAAAAAATAATAATAATAATGAAAATAGTTCGGGCACCGTAATTCAAATTCGAGGCTTAAAGGTTGATAATTTGTGCAGACCGTAGTAGAGAAAATTGATCGTCTCATCGCAAGCTTTCTTTTGATCCTAAGATCATCGTATTTGATAAGTGATCGTTTTTAGCACCTGTTTTTGATTAGAGATCGTTCTTGGCATTTTAGTGTTTTTAGATGCCCTTAAACTGTTTAATGATCGTAGTTGGTGTCTTTAATTTGTAGAATTCGTAGTGGAAGCAAGGATTCAAGGCTGCTCTTTGATTCTTTTGAGTTTTGGATCTTTTCTGAAGAATCATAGGTAAGGGGGTGTTCAACGGTATTTAGTTATGTATATTTGTTCATTATAATTGCTCTTCTGTCTGTTGTATATGGGTTGGTTCATCTTTTTGGTTATATTGCCGGGAAAAAAAAAAAGATAAAGGGATACAGGACTTGCTCCATGTTGCCGGGTGTTGCCCCCGCCTGTTGTTGTAGTAGAAGAAGGGAAAAAAAAAAAAAAAAAAAAAAAATGATAGTAGGAAACTATGCAGCCGTGAGGTAGGAAAAAACAAAAGAAAAAAATAAAGTAATTATTACATATATGTAATATATTTCCAGGAAAAAGAAAAAAAAAATGATTATCAATAGAGTTGATTTAATAAATAATATGTACCGTAAGTAACTTTAATTTATTTTTATAATAAAAAGGTATGCACATCGTAGGACTATATATATTTAATGGTTATAGTAAAAGTGATGTATATATCATGGTAAAATGGTATATTATAAATTGTGTTTTTATGTGTATTACACAATATGATGTGGCTTTTATGTTCTTATGGAACATTATGTGTTATGTGGCAAAGTCTAACTTCCGACTTCAGGTGCCTTAGCATCAATCGCCACAACTGAGACCCTCTGCGGGGAGAAGGTGGTAGCCCAGAAGGCGGTTGTTTAGACCTTGCGGGGTCATTGGTTTAGTAGCCATTGATGTCTTTTACAACGTGCTAGGTAGTTAGTCTAGATTGTCTAGGACTAGATGTCCTTAGGAAGCCTTTTAAATGGAATGAACTTAGGTGGTTAGATTAATTACGTAATAAACATATGTGATGAGTCTAAAAGCTAAAATGTTGTAATTCTTGGTGAGACACATTTATGATTCGCAGCATGGAATCATTTCTCATACGTAACGGACAATATTCGGGTTTTGAGAAATGTTCCACACGGAACCATCCGTGCCATATGATGTGCTGAATATGTCCCGGTGCATACCCATCATTCGGGCATTGTGTCCTTGAATTACAATGTAACATAGATAATTGCTCGTGATGGTGCTAGCAGACCTAGCAGAGGGGAGTATATTTTAATGCAACATATGTGGTAGATGTGTAGATCAATATGTGTTACCGGTCTTCTACCCCTTACTTAGTACAAAATGTACTTACCCCTTTCTTTATTGTACCCCACCCCGAGAAGATTGGCAGGTAGATGAGTTTGGCTATGACGATAGTCAAGATGCAGACGTTTGAGCTTGGAGTTCGAAATGAAGTTTAATTTAATTTTCATTGTTTCAATAATACTTTGGAATTGTAAACGTTTAACGTTTGAGATGCCAGTAGTCTTTTAGCTTCCCGTTTCATCTTTTTTATTTGGATTGTAATAGTTTAAACAACATTTAATTATGTTGTTTCTTTTGAGGATGTTCTTAGACTTAATTTGGAACTTTGATCGATCTGTTTTGTTTGTCATTTGACATTCCCGAGTTGTCCTTTTAAGTCTTCCGCTTTGCTTGTGATATTAATGTATGATGACGTAGGCTTACGTATATATACTTCTTTGATTTATTAAAGAAAAAAAAAATATGCGTGCCGGGCGTTCTTTCCGGATAAGGACTCGGTGTCCGGAATGGGGCGTCACATTCAAATTTTTAGTTCTTATGCTTCAGGTTCAGAGGAAGGCTTGGTTTCAGGATATATCATCGATTTTGTCTTCCCGTTTTCAGCCGAGGCTTCATCTCCTTTTGGCCGGAAATTCACATCGATGGACCTTTATAGGTAAGAGAGACACTGCTACATCTATGTCATATGTCTTTCCCTTTTTGCTTGAATTGGTCTGTTTTTTCTTTCATATTTGTTAGGAAGATGAAGGGTTGGATAAACAAGCATTCAATGTAGATTTTTAAGGTCCTTCTCCATGTTTGATTGTTTGATTGATAATGTAATTAACTGGATGAGTAATCCACTCATCAATATTTGGGTAAGGAAACTTTTTCATCCTCGAATATTCCTCTTGGAATATGTTGAATTTTACACTAAATGTTGATTTTCTCTTCTTTTTTTATATTCGTTGTTTGCAGATTCACACGACTATGAAATTGAGTGATTAAATGGTGCAAATTTCTATTAGTTTATTGTGAAATGAGCTTACCATTGTTCACTGTAAGTTGAAATCTTTCGCTATATATGATAAAAAAAAAATAAAAAATTGGAAAAGGCTTTTTTAAGGATTACTATTTCTGCCTTTTCTTTACATAGTATATATTATGCACACAAAAGCTTAATGCGTGAGATGCAATTGATTTTTTTGGATTGAAGCTAAATTTGTGTAATATTAATAAGTTTGCAGCAGAAAATGGATTATTTAGAGTCAACACGTTAAAAGAAGTCTCTTCCATTCCACTGGGTGTCCAATATATAGATGAGTCGTCTATGATGTGTTAAGAGACACAACTATGTCTATTGTTTCATACATCATATGATTAATGTTTATTACAGATTTTTTGTGTAGTTATTTTGGTGTTTGATTCAAAATTAGTTCAAAAATCGTCATTTTATTATTTATTGCATTCCAACAAGATTACTTGCTTCATTGTTTATACATTTTCTTTCTCACTGATAAGCAAATGTATGTCTGGACAAGCTTTGATTACTATAGGATATAAGCAGTACATCTATGGCATGGTTTTGACAGCAATCATGGGAGTCAATGGACCAACAAAAACTACATTATGGCATGGTTTGTGAATCTTTGATTTATTCACCTCAACCAATTAGCAGCAAGGAAAATTTGGTACCAAGCATTAATCAATGTCAAAAGACATTTGTCTTTCTTCATTTTGTCCATGTTTTCATGGATAAAGTAATGATTTTAGTCGAATTAGACATATTAATGGATGCTCTCGGGGTTTTTTCCTTGAATTAAGCCGATTATCTACGGAGCACAGAAAGAGATTTACAATAGCATCATTGATAAATCTTCTGCACACCAGTCATGCACTTTCAAGGTATCAATTTTTCAAATGGTTTTTTTATAGTCAGCAGGAAGCCCCTAAATATTTCTTCACATGTGATGCAATCGTAAGGGGCTAGCTATTTGTTCTTTCACATTGTCATGGGTTTCAAACTAATCCACGGACTATAACATTAAATTTATCTTTATCTCTGTTATTTTTTGTTGACATTTAGATTTATCGGCAAGTTAACTTTGTTAAGCAATTAAGCTTAAATATTATTTTTTTCTCTCAGAAATCATATATATACATTGGCTCTTGGGTTTGGTTTTCTCTCATGGAATTGCTGTGAAAGGTAATGCATTTAAATTCCTTCTGTTTTTCAACAAGTTGACGATGATGGAGAGCTTTATTGGATAGTCAAAGAAGATTCAAACAGAGTGACGACTACGTACGGCAACTCATACTCTCTTCAGATAAAGTTTTGGGGGAATGAGGGAGAAGGACAAAAATATTTCATCAATTGAGTAGAAGGACAGTTTTTGAAACTTTTGCATAAAGGACAAAACTATTTATTCTTTATCGAAATTCACTTGTGTTCGAAATTCAACATTTAATTTAAATTCATTGTGAAATTCATTGTCGAAATTCACTATTTTTCAAAATTCATCAATCGAAATTCACTAATTTTAAGGATTCCTTTGTCGAAATTCACTATCGAAATTCACTGATTTGGGATTCACTAGGGAGATTCAGCGATTTTGGGATTCATTTGTTTGTCCTTCTCGCTATAAAAATTATGCGATTGTCCTTCTCCCTATAAAAAATATGTAGTTGTCCTGTTACTTAAAAATATTTCAGATTGTGTCCTTATCCCTAATTTTCCATAAAGTTTTAACATACCCTCTACTATACCTGAGCCAGATTTTGAATAAGATGAAGGTGGCTCTTTTGGGTTAATTTGATTTTTAGTCCTCTAACTTTCCCTGTTTTTGTAAATAGTCCTCTTTTTGCTCCGGTAGCATTTTCAGTCCTATAACTTTCTATTTTCTGGATTTTTAGTCCTTTTTGCCAATTCATCACCGGAGCTCCGGCGAAGTGCTTAGGTGGCTGCCATGTGGTAGCATTTTCAGTCCTATAACTTTCTATTTTCTGGATTTTTAGTCCTATAACTTTCTATTTTCTGGATTTTTAGTCCTTTTTGTATATACCCTAAGCACTTCGCCGGAGCTCCGGTGATGAATTGGCAAAAAGGACTAAAAATCCAGAAAATAGAAAGTTATAGGACTGAAAATGCTACCGGAGCAAAAAGAGGACTATTTACAAAAACAGGGAAAGTTAGAGGACTAAAAATCAAATTAACCTTGGCTCTTTTAGCAGATTACGTGCAAGAGATTAGGCTTGAACAATTTGTGTAAGTTGTTGGATTTCTTTTTGATTATGTATGTTGGATGATTTCTTGACTTAACATTTAGCGTAGAATATGCAGTGTTTATATGCTCTGGTCATTTATCATGAAAGGACATGACTAATGACTATTGCAAAAGGCCAGATAAGCTATTATTTACGTAGCAAAGTGGAAGAATGTATATATGTTGTTTTTATTGGTCAGTATTAATTGGAATAGGGAATGGGTTGACCTTTTTAAATTGTTTAGTAGAATTTGATGGACTTTGAATTATTTCTCTAAAGGTGTGGATTACGTTCAACGAAAGGTGATTCAAATTTGATACATTATTTGTCATATACGAAAGGTTAAATTTTCAATCCCTTGGTTTTGAAGCAATTGTGAACTTAATCCAGAACCTCTATATATGCCTGTGTTTTGGTGTTTATATAACTATGCTGCTGTAGCCTGGGAAGATGAACAGTTTTCAAGGCAACGTGTCACGTCAGGAACTCTATCCAAACTCTCTATTGCTCCTAAATTGCTTGAAAACACTGGAGGTCTGTCATATAATATGTACTGGGAACTTGAATCGTTAATATTTAATCATTTAATGTTCGAATACATATTGTGTTTGGCGTATATGTGATGACTATTATGTTTTTTCACTGCAGATACTTAGTCAATGACGCTTCAATTAATAGTCCAAACCTTCAAGTTAGTTGCTGAAAGCCTAGCTGCAAGGACATTATCAGAGTTATTTCTTGATGTTCTTCTACCTGCTATTATGCTCTATACGTTTACATGTTCTTCCATGTTCTGTCTACTAATGCACAATGACAACAAGCTCTGTTATGCAACTGGTAGGTAATGCCAGCAAGATCCTTATACGTTTGTTGTATTGATAAAGGTCCGTTTATTTCAGTGCTGATGTTTTAGCATTTAGGAGTCCATAATTGACAAAAGACATGCAAAAATGTTGGTATTTCTTCTAATCTTCTTTTGAATTAGCATAAGGTTGTGTTTTCCTTTGGACAATGTGTATTTCTAATAAAGTCAGATGGATCATATTGTTATCTTTGATCCATTTGATTGTCTTGATTCAACATTGGAAGCACCAAAATTTTGAATTACGAGCTTATGTTTTTAGGGTGTTTTATTTCATTTGTTCTCTGATGGGCTGTTCATGAATGTTACTGTCCTCATCTCATCTTCTACATCTCTGATGGGCTGTTCATGTTTTTAGGGTGCTTACTTTTTTTCCGTTAAAGATTTTTGATGATTGGTTGTCAGTAGATTAAATTAGTCAGTTCGAAAAATGAAGGTAATTTTACTCAAACATTCGAAGAAAAGAATTCCGTTGTAGATATCCATAAACTATTTGTGTTGCACAAGATCTATTAGTTTATTTGTCATTTCACATACCCTTAAGACTTGATCATGCAAATGTCTTAATTTGAGCATGAACGCATGTTGCAGACACCAAGCATTTGATTGCGATGAGATTTTTCGAAAACTGTTTATGAAGGGAAATACTACTATCACAATGGTTGTCACAACGAGTGACACACCACACTTTTCCAATCTTGACATGTAATAGGATTAATTGATATGCAGTAGGACAATCACAATAAAAAAGAAGTGTTAAACCATGTTGTGTTGTGTTATTCGTTTTTTTAGTACTTGATCGATCGGTAGTCAATGTTTTCCTCTTTCACACTCCCATCCAAACTTCCTATTTCGTCTCGGTTACATGATACCATTTTAGTGATGATGGTCATATATATGAATCATTTTTTCTTAGAAATAATTTAAAATGTCCCGTGCATTATGCACGGGTTTTAAGACTAGTAAATATAGATGCAGATTGTTGGACGTTTTTTTTTTTTTTTTTTTTTTTTTGTATTTTTGCTTTGTTTATATTTGCTTCGAGTGGTTCTTTTTAGGGCTTGGGTCAGATCTTTCCGGGTAATCGGGTTAAATCACTCTTTCAAATATATATAGATATAGATATAGATTGTCAAACAAAACGCCTTTTTTCTTTTAATCTTTTTGAAAATCATCAGTTTTATTTAATTTTAATTTTATACATTTGATGGACTGATTCTACTAAAAGATAACAAAAATCGACACAATCTCCACCAAAAAAGCTTAGATTATGAACAGTTCAACAAAAATGAATTGATGCCGCTAATAAAACACGGATCGAGTAATGTTATATCCACACAAAATATACACAATAAAAACATACAAAATAATTTTACATGATTAATCTTTGTGTGAGACTTCTTAATTAATTGTTGAGATTTCTCAATTGCGACCCTATTATCCGTGTTATTGGATTCTTTTGAATATGATGCTGTCAATGATCTTGGTTATTCAATTGTTTAAATTTATGACGTTTAGTTACGGACCGGAAACTCCGCTGCTAAATATTTACCTGTTCACATTTAAGTTATGTTAAAAAGTGGGCAAGTGGTATGGGCAGGGCATGGAAACAGGGGCGTCCATGTCCAAATTTAGGTTCGATATAAATTTTACTATGGTCTTGGACCAAATCCTACTTGGTGGTCCAAGCCAATAGAATTTAAGGAATTTCTAGTGGTCCCCTATGTTTAAAAATCAACTACCAATGATGTATTCTCAAATTGATGACATGGTGGTCCAATTACTTGGTCCAAGACCACCATAAAATCACTGTAGGTTCGGAGCCAAAAAAAAATTTAGGTCCTCGCCCTTCGAAGAAAGACAGTAACCAAAATATATATAAAAAAATAAAACAAAAAATACTGCGTAAGATAGTCATGGGTTTGGAATGAAAAAAACCTGATTATTTGACTCCTAATCCTAGTTTAAAAAAACAAAAATTATTGTAGCTAGCAAGGTTTGAAACCGAGTCAAATGACTAGTATACTAAAGTGCTAATCATTAAGATAATATATTCTTTGTATATATAGATACAGCATATGTATAATATTAAGGGGAATGAGGAGAAGGGATGAAATATTTCATCAATTGAGTAGAAGGACAGTTTTTGAAACTTTTGCATAAAGGACAAAACTATTTATTCATTTGTCGAAATTCACTTGTGTTGAAAATTCTTTGTTTAAATTCATTTTGAAATTCATTGTCGTCGAAATTCACTAATTTTCAAAATTCATAAATCGAAATTCACTAATTTTTGGGATTCACTTTGTCGAAATTCCTTTGTCAAAATTCACTTGATTTGAGATTCACTGGGAGATTCACTTGATTTTGGGATTCCTTTGTTTGTCCTTCTCGCTATAAAAATTATCTGATTGTCCTTCTCACTATAAAAAATATGTAATGTTGTCTATTCTTAAAAATATTTGATTGTGTCCTTATCCCTAATTTTCCATAATATTAAATCGAAATTTTATGGGACCCTTAAATTCATTGATTTTCGGGGGGCTCCGGGCCATGCCCCTTGCCCCGGGATTTTTCTGTGGCTACCACCATTTTCTGTGGCAAAATCCCAAAATACCACCCAAGTGCACCCAGGGGCGCCCATGCATGAAAATTCCTGCCAAAGCAATTTCGACCACTTTTTAGCTTAATGACTCAAATACCCTTTCTCATCTCAGTCAAAAAAAAATCCTTTCACTTAACAATTATTTCTTGTTCATCCACATCACCATCTTCAACCAAATCACTTGAATATTCAAAGTAATTCCAATATCAACCATCAAATTCACAATTTCACAGTGCTAAAAAATAAAACATGGATGAATCTGAACATTGAAGCTACTGCATCCCAGAAAGAAGAGAAAAGAAAAATGAAAGATATACTCTACTTGATCAAACAAGAAAGGGCCGAGTAGGGATTGGTTTGGGTATAGGAATTTGAAGTCGAAGAAAATCTTCGAATTCATCTTCACCAAATTTCTTCCAACTACTTTCTCAATTGATTTCGAAATCAATTCCACCGTTTCAGAGCCGGCATTTGACGAAGCCGGAAAACGGCTTCATTTATATCCACCCGAGCTTTGTCAAATGATGTGGAGCTTAAGTTCGGTGGTCACAATTGCTCCATGGAATGGGATTGCTCGCCGGAAGTGTTGAATACTTGCATATGTTTTGCGTTGGGTATGTGGTGTGCAATGTACTGGGGTCGTTATTTGGGCTAGGAGTTGATTTATGCCGGGCTTAACATGAGATTTGAAGTTGAGCAAAGACTTGGTGTATATTGATGATTGAACAGTCAGCATACCCCTCGGAAGAAGCAAGCACATTTTTTTTACAGGAGAGAAGAAGAAAGAAAGCAGCAAGAAAAAAAAGAAGAAGAGAAAAGGGTAAAATTGTCGTTTCAACCTAAGTTGTTTGAAATTGCTTTGGCAGGAATTTTCCTGCCCTGGCAATACCGCTTGCCTAAAAAGTGTCCTACAATTCTAGATGTTGTCTTGAACCTGTCTTTGATTATGCCCAGAGATCCATTGGAGGGATGAGAAGTAGGTGTAAGTATGTTTTCCCACTGTTCATGTTTTCGTAACAGTTTAAGATAATAATGTCGTGAAATCGCATGATTTCAATTTTCAAGTGTGATGAAAGTCCTTTGTTCGGGTTTAGTGAGATTACAGAAAACGAATTTCACATCGATCTTGGCTATTGGCTATTGGAGAGGATTGATTGCGGTATAGGAGATGTAGGAAATGGTCTCCGGTTATACGTGTCAGCACGGCTAAGAATACCGATCAAAAGGCTGAACTGTTTTGGTTGAAGCTTGAATTGTGGAAGCCGAAATCGATATTATAACAGGTACCTCTTACAAAAGTGAGAAAAAGCATGGTGGGAAGACAACAAACCTCTCTCTCGCAAAGAAAAGGAGGCCTACAAATTATTCTTTGAGCGTGAAAAACACCCCCAAACATGTAGTAAAGAGGAAATCGAAAATAAGGAAAACAGAAATGCTTGAATTTGTAATATCTATCTATATATATAAAGAAGAGCTAATTTAACCCAATTACCCGTAATTTTAATCCAAACCCGTAATTTGACCCAACTCAAACCCGGTCAAAACTTCCACGCGCTTAACCTTACCTTATCTATTCAAATTTTGCAATCGTAACCATTTCCGAAAAATCTGAACTAAAAATCTTCCTAAAATTCCACCTAAACTCTTCCTTTTCACATTTAAGCAGATCAGATTTCAGCTCAAACGCTGATTCTATCCTCAACCGATGATCAGCCTCCTATGATCCTTCATCATTTTTTTTTTTTTGAGTGGTATCCTTCGTCAATTAAAGGTATAAAATTGGTCTTAAACATGATTTTGTTCACTTAATTTGATAGGCATGTTGATTTGCAGGTATTGGTCAGTGGTAAAAAGATTTGATGATTTGAGTGGTATCCTTCGTCAAATTTTTTTGTAAGCCTCCTACAATCCTTCGTCAATTTTTTTCCTTTATGCTATTTAAATATATTTATTTTCTGCTATATCTTTTTCGTGTTTTTTTTTTCATGTGTCAATTTTGTGTAAATTTCTGTATTTGTGTGCTTCTCCAGTTTTCCAGCCAATGCCCTTACTTTTCCCTTCATTTCCGTATTCATTGCGATACTCAAAAGATAAGCATACATAACAAGGATTTCTAACAAAGAAGCTGAATCGTAAAGCGTAGAAAATTAGAAACCAGAAAAATGCTCACTGAGAATATAAAAGCGATCCTTGAAGATCCCCAGGTTCTGGTCCTTTATTGCGGAATCAAGCCCGTTTGAATTCAAAATCCCATCCATTGCAGGACAAGAAATGGAAGAAAAGCGCAAATCTGAATACCCTTCTCCTCTTCAAAATAAAAGCTAATAGAAATGGTAGAGGCGGACACGGTTGCTCAAAGGTACACTCACTTTTTGCTTTTAAATCGTTGGCGAGTATGCACGTGAATGGAAAGTGTAAATTATGTGCAGGGAAACCTTGAAATTTGCAAATTTTTGCAGCTGATACAAAATGAACTATTTGTTTGGAAACGGTCGGGGAAGGGGTGATGTATTTAGACTTGAGGTTATTTGAATTTTTATTCTCTTAATCAGATCTTGTCTATTTTGTGTTATTCATGTGTACTTGGTATTTCTTGCTAATGAGCCTCTGAAACTTAGCAATATGGGTCATGTTTTCCCGGCTGTAACATTTTGTTTACGATCAATGATATAGCCACAACTAATCTGACACAACGGATGACACAACATAATCTCTCACCGTTGATTTTGTTGAGTCTAGATCACAATCAATTGAGATTCATGAAAATCAATGATGAGAGATTATGTTGTGTCAACCGTTGTGTCAAATTGATTGTGCCTCTATCATTGCTCTTTGTTTACACCCAAGCATATTGCAGTATGGATGGTGTGCATTCAGATGTCTTGGTCGATGGTTTGGAAGCTAAAAAATAGAGTTGTTAGGAAGGAAGAAAATGAATACAAGCATGAAATTTTAATCTGGATTACTCTCATTGATTGTTTTTATATGTGATTTTTATTGAAATAAAAGGATTGTTTAAGTTATAATCTTGATTAATTTTAAGTTTTGTCGATTGCATTTGTAGGTTGACAACATCAATTACCGCCGGAGAATTTTGCGTTCACATCAACACACAACTTAATACTCATCGAGATGGTTTTTCAACAACCAATTCAGGTGGAACCATCGAACAGTTCCAATGCGAGTAAAGGTGACGGTTTAAACCTATAATTCATCTCAATTTCACCTTTTCATCTTCATGGTCAGATGTTCTTTTGATTCCTTCAGCTTTGATGTTGAATTCGATCAAAAATTCATTGCGAATATGAACTAAAACATCGACTACATACTTTTATTATGGATTCTAATCAAGCTCGGGTGAGATCATTAATCACTTTTATTTCCATGGATCAGAATAGTTCTAATTTTTGTTTGATTATGTGCACTACATGCCTTTTTTTTCCCGTGATTTTATGAAGAAATGGCATGGGATACGGATCATGTGGAGACTAGAATGTGTAATTCATTGTTGACATGTTTTCTTGCTATTTTTGTACTAATGTTCTTGAAGGTATGTTTCTCTTCGTACATTCAACCGACTCAGTATATGGTGTACTCTGTTGCCTGGAATGCATTTGATTTTTAAGCTTTTGCATCGGACTCGAATTTTATTTGTTAAGTTTGTTTGTTTTTCGTGAGAGTATAACCTCACATCGTCTCTTTTTATTCTTTTTTTCTTCTTTCCAGAAACCTTTCAGAATGACAGTAGGCCTTACAAGTGTGTGTGTATATAAGGGATGTGAATTGATTATTACAAGACGATCTACAATGTCTAAGAATTTCTTCTGGGTAAATAGCATATCATCTCCACTCTTAAATCGGTTTATGTTTTATATATGTTTAGTATACAGTTTTAAATAGGCTTTATTGTTAAAAAGGACAAAATAAGAGTGGAAATGTGTAAAAAGGACAGTGAAAATTTTTATTGGGTGAAAAGGACAAACCAAACAGTGGAATTGTGGATTCCACTGTAAAGACAATGCAACCAACTGTGTATTTTGAGTAACAAACAGTGGAATTGTCCTTTAACACATGATTTTTTTTCCACTGTCCTTAATCCTATTTTTCAACTTTTTTTTGTCCTTTATTACCACTCCCCTTTTAAATATACATATAAATCGGTTTTTTGTGCACTATGCACCATCAGTGTAAGAAGGAAAAAAACTGTGATTTGTTGAAACATTTTTGAGTAATAATCTTGGATATAAAACTATTGATGACATGTACTTGATGTGTTTTATTTAATCGGTTTGTTTTGGTTCAGTATCGTAGATATGTCTTTGGATATTGACGGGTTTTTGGTAAAATTTTGGTTCATTAGTCAATGTGAAAGATATGCTGTTATAGTACATTGCCTGGGTACAATAGTGGTCGTTCTGATTTTTTGGCGAATATTCTTTGCTTTTGTTCGACGAATAGAAATTCTCTCTTTTCCGGGTTGCGCCCTTTGTTTTGTGTGTTTACCTCCTACTCTATGCTGCATACGTACCCTTGCTGATGTTCATTGTTTAATAACAATTGCTATTGTATATCATTTTTTTTGGCAAGTATTTTATTAGGGCATTTGCTTATTGCTCTTAAGGTGGTTTCTAGGTGAATAGGTTTTTTTTTTTTTTTGGTCGTCTTTTAGAACATGGATGAAAGTTTTTGTCTTCGTTTTTGTTTTGAGTACTTTTAAGAGGGGAAATTCTGATGCGAGTCCTTATTGGACTGTACTGTCGGATGATCTGCATGTTCGTCGGATGATCTCCATGCTTGCATTATTTAAAATTATTTTTACTTTGATATTTACAGTTTTGTGACTAATTTGTGTCTAACATTATGTCCTAGAGGTAGCACACAATGATACAGGGAGTGACAAGAGAAAGGCTGGCCAGTCATTGAAGATAATAGATATATAGTCATATAGGTTTCTCAATCAGTTGCATAGAGAAGCGCAAATCTTCCCCAACAAAACACCACATTTGATGGTTGTTCAAGAAATTCAATTTACTTGCTTAGGTTGTATATGTGTTGAGATTAAAAAGTTAAAAAAGTTGTAGATGGTTGGCGGCCCATTTCTATAGTTGTTTTGGTTATTTGTGTAGAATACATAATTCCGACTTCAAGTTTATATAAATCGTAGCGGTAACTTTCATATAGTTTTTTTTTTCCTTTGCATACAACAATTTTTTTGTTAACATATTTTGTACGTTGTTTTATTTTGAAGTTTCATCCTTTGAGTGTCACATATATATTTTATTTTTAATCTATATCATTTGTTTGTGTCTCTTAAAGTTTTCTTTGATGGTCATGCACATAAGTTACTCACTAAAAACACATAATCAGCCTTTAGAAAGTTTATTTTTGAGTCAAGAATCGACTTTTTAAAATCGTGCAAATATAGTGTGGTGTATCAATATAATCACGGTGGTGCAAATAAATACTCCTTTTGTTATTTGTTTGTATTTTTGGTTCTTTTCATAAACTTTTGTTGTCCCGTTGTCCCGTGCATCATGCACGGGTTTGTGGCTAGTCATAATATAAATGACTACAAACATACTTCTAATCATCATTGATGATCGACATTGTAAAAGTATATTGTAATCATCTGTTGTGGCCGTTTATTAAGAAAGTAGCTTGATCATCAATGACTCGATCCCTCGATCCTAGTCATCGATGGGATAGTTCTCGTACCTCAAGCTGCAAAAATTATGCTTAATGTCCGCTCCATAGCTTAAAGGACATGTATCTTTAATGTAATCTTCTATGTTTAGAAGGCAGGCATGACAATTACCTCTCGTCGAACTTTTGTCACAAGTAGCGTGGAGGTAAACAACTGCGTCTATATCACAACCATTTTCCATTCCCTCTGTACATGAATCTATTCGTTTATCACAACCAGCTTCACATGACATTTGATCAAAAGAAAACTGTATTTGATCCACTCCAGAAGGAGAATCAAGTATTGATTGAAGGTTGTTGCCAAAGGAACCGCCTTCCTCGTAAATCGCATTATTGCATGGACCGTCATAAGACCCACTACGATGGTGGGCCTTGCAACATAGGCCGCCAAACATCAATGCCCCTAAGAAGAAGAAGAAGAAGATGGTCACCGGAGTTGCCTGCAGAAGTATCTTTAGAGAAAAAGCCATTAATTAGCTAGCTGTGTATTTTACAACTAGTTTCTTGCTTAATTAGCAGTTGGTATGTTGTTATGTTTCTTCTCCATCATGCATCATGCGGCTAAATATACATCATACATCAGTAATCTTAATTTAGCTAGCTAGGTCTCAAGTTTTTTTTTTTTTTTTTTTTTCAGATACGAAAGGAGGGGTGGGGGGATTCGAACCCGGGTCTCCACCACCGGAGCCCGGGTCTTTACCACTAGGGTAATGGGCCTTGCCCGCTAGGTCTCAAGTTTGAAATTGTATTTTTTAATTTCAGTCAAACTCGTTTAATTTGTAACTTTCGAAAAGATTACAATGAAAACGTACCGTTTATTTTAAAAGGGAGATTTTAAAAACATATGCACTTTAATTGGGGTTTGAATCACCTATCCAATTTGGGTGTCTAATTTCGGTGTCTAAGTAAAAACTACATAGTTTCATGTGTATATTTTTTTGGATCTTTTTTTTTTTTGTTTTTCATAAATTTTCGTCCAAAAAAAAGATACACATAAAACTACGTAGTTTTTACTTAGACACCGAAATTAGACACCAAAATTAGACAGATGATCTCAACCCCTTTAATTGACCCTCGAACTATCATAACTTTGGAAAGCATATATGTTGAAAATCACTTTAATTGACCCTCGAACTGTCATAATTTGTTGAATGGTTGTGAGACTTCTTAATTAATTATGTGACCCTATTATCTGTGTTATTGGATTCTTTTGAATATGATTACTGAGTGGACCTAGCTAGCTAAATGGGAGTTATGACAGTTATGGGTCGATTAAAGTAGACCTTAAGCTGTCATAACTTTAATTGACCCTCGACTGTCATAATTTGTTTTAATAATGTTAGTCTCCTAGCAAGTGGGGGTTGTGATTGTTTTTTTTTTTTTTTTTTTTTTTTTTTTTGTTGTTTTTTTTACAAGTGAAAAATATGTGGTGAGATGATAAGGGTGTAAAAATGGTGTAGACTTGAGGAAGTAACTCTATCACTCTCTGGTTGGAAAATGGAATTTGTCAAATTATAAAAATTAATTTTGTTTCCTACTATAAAGATTCAAAAGTCTGATTCGTCCGGCAATCGGCAGACCCAAATATTCCATGTTTCCTTTATGAATCCAAAAGTTTGCAGTAGTGACCGTCTTTCGTGTTGTTTGCTTCGATCATTGGAAATGAAAAAGTCCAACCATTTATTTCTTGGGACAAAGAGCCCTGAAATTGAATGTCACAAAAAAGTGAGATAAAAGATTATATTTTTTTTTTTTTTGGTTAAATGTAAAAATATATTAAACCAAGGTATGTACACTACCAGAGTTACATCCTACACAAAAGAGCTACACAAGGCCTACTAAGTGTTGAAAGCGTTTAGATTTGTTGATTTGAGAGAGCATAACACCCTTGAGGTTATATGCTACCAGAAACAACAGCCACTAAACATCATACAACACACAAAACCAGCAAAAAGGGGTCATATGAGAGCAATTCTCACAGAGCAAATCCCTTGGTGTGTAGAGAAAGAAAATTATCTCAAACAACCACCAACAACTACAAAGCGCTAAAACAAAAGAAAAGTAAAACCCTAACATCATGGGGTAAAGATGTGCAAAGGGAAAGTAGCATGCATTATATAGTAGATGTGAGTCTTAATACAATGCAATATATCATTAATCTTCATCAAAAAACCTTCAAATCTTTTTTTGTTTCTCATATGCCAAATCCAATACACCACCATCAAACAGCAGGTGCTTCTAGCCACATTTGAATGTGAGGTTCCTCTGCAATTTCTTTTAATCCACCTCTCTGAACTAAGAATCGTCTCCAAACTTCTATTTATCCCAAGCCACAGTTTGATCTTCCCCCACACCATACAAGAGATTGGACATTGGAAGAATAGATGGGAAGCAGATTCATCAACTAAACCACAAAGAGAACAAACCTGATCATCTGTAACCAGCCTGTCAGATGTGAGCAAACAATTCTGCATGGAAACCCACAAAATGAAGCAATGCTTTGGGGTGGCCTGGAATTCAAATGATCTTGTGCCACACACTTTTGGCCGTTGTTTCCTAAAGAAATCATAATTCGCACTAGGCCTAAGTTTAAGACACGAACACCGACTTTGCATTAAGGAAAAATGGCAAAGAAGAAGAAAATTTAAAGAAATTCACAAAATTGTATCCCCGATCCGAAAATAGCCTTGATCAAAGAAGAATCACCTATCTTGCAATGATAGTTCCAGAGATCTGACCCTTTAAATACTCCTCATGTATCCACTTAATCCAAAGACAATCTTTTTTACCTTTGGATGTTCCACAGAGTGCGGAAAGGAGAGACAAATTCCAGGCATCCAACTGAAAAATCCCCAGGCCACCTTCTGATTTAGGGACACAAACCTTATCCCAACCCACCAAGGATTTTTTAAAGGTGTCACAACAGCCACCCCACAAAAACCTCCTACACAATTGATCCATTTTTAATTTGACACTTCCTAGGATAGGATAAATACCAAGCCAAAAACAGAAAACACCATGGACAACAGAGAGAATGAGCTGCAATCTGCCAGCATAGGAAAGAGAGCTACCATTCCAATTACAAAAATGATTTCTTAAGGAAGAAAACAGCGGATCGTAGTGAACAACATTCAATCTAACAGGACAAAGAGGGATTCCAAGGTACCTGATTGGAAATAAACCTTCAGTTAAACCAAAGATAAGAAGCAACTCCTCCTTGTCCTCATCATTAATTCCAGCACAAAAAAACTCAGATTTCATCAGATTGGCCACCAAACCAGAGCAATCACCAAAACAAGACAGACAGTTCATAAGAAGAGAAATAGAGTTGGTGTCCCTCTAGCAACAAAGATAAGATCATCACGCAAACGCAAGATGATTAATTTTCAATCTCTGACATCCAGCATGAAAGTGAAAGTCTAAATCCTCACCCACAATCTTCAGCATTCTAGATAAGTATTCCATACCAATAACAAAAAGAAAGGGAGATAAAGGGTCCCCTTGTCTCAAACCTCTCTTCCTGGAAAAAACCTTTCGACTCTCCATTGATAGATATGGAATAAAAGCGGATGTGACACAAAGCATAATCCAATTTATAAACCTATACGGGAAGCCAAGCCCTTTCGAAACATCACTTAGAAAAGTCCAATGAACAGAATCAAAAGCCTTCTTAAAATCAATTTTAATCATACACTTAGGAGGGCCTCTTTTAACTCCATAAAGTCTGATCAACTCCTGACATAAGAAGATATTATCTGACATCAATCTACCATCCACAAAACCAGTTTGTGCCCCATCAATAATGTCAGGTAGACAAAAGGAAATCCTAGATGCCAGGATCTTAGAGATCACCTTATAAGTAACATTGCAGCAAGATATAGGCCTATACTCACCAACAGAAGAGGCATGAGTAGTTTTAGGAATCAAGGCAATGACAGCATGGTTTATCTGTTTCAACATGGCATCATTCTGAAAAAATTCCAGGACAGCATTAGTAAAAGAATCCCCAACCACATCCCAAGATTTTTTGAAGAAACCTGCTGAAAAACCATCAGGGCCAGGAGCTTTATCATCTGAAAAAGAGAATAATGCTTCCTTAACATCCAGTGCAGTGACCTCTTTAAGTAACAGATCCACAGCTGTATCTGAGATTTTAGGACCAGCATTTATCACATCTTCTTCAATTGGAACAGCAGACCTCTCTGTCCCTAGCAAATCAATGTAGAAATCCACAAAAGAGTCACCAACTTGATCATAGGAAGTAGTAAAAGTTCCATCAGACAATTTAACAGAGGATATTGTTAAGGGTGTTTTTACACGTTTTATATTGATATATTTTATAATGATTTCCCCCGTATTTATATAATTTGCATACGAATCAAGTGTTTATATGGAAATATTGAGCAAGTGAGGTTTTTAATGGTTGAATATGAAAACGTATCGATTTATGTGTTTATTTGATGATTTTATGTTGTTTTGGAAATTGTTACGTTTTGGTATGTTTTCGATGCTTGTAGATACTAATGGATGGTGGAAAAGGTGATCCTAAAGAGCTAATTTCGAGATAATAGAGGATCAATCAAAGTTATGGAAGATTGAAAGATATAAGGAAAGAAATCAAGCAAGATAAATGTCGGAAAATCAGGATTCCGAGTAGTGACGACCTTGCAACGCAGTTCTTGATATGATAACAACCGATTTTACTCTGGACCTCAAGATAAGAGTTGTAGGGCTTGAAGAGAGGATTCTACAGGATTTTGAATCACTCCATTCCGACTTACGAGGCCCGAGATATGAGCGTTACAAGTTTGGATGCTGTTGCTGAAAATAGTGGACGGGCGTCCGACCTTGTGAACGGGCGTCCGGCACCGTTACTGTAGCAACCGCCTCGGATTTTCTATAAATAGCAGCGCGTTTTCAACCCTAAGACATAATTCGACTCCTATTGATCCCCAATCATAAGAGAGCAACCCTAGGTCGCCCCAGCCCCTTTTGGGAGGCTGGGGTGGCAAGTTAGATTAGGTTTTATTTCGTTCGCTTTTCTTTTCTTGTTCGAGCATGATGAAAGGCAGCCATGGATGGAGCTTTGAAGCTTCCTTTTTGCAGCAGCACCTTATTTCTTTTTAATGGATGATTTTGTAAGTTTTATTTATAATTGTTTCTTTTTCTATGTTCAATTGTATCTTGCAATATAAATCGGAAGATGATTGCATGATTTGATGCTACCGTATGACGGAAGTCGGTGTAGTTTAGATCACCGTAGGAAAGTTTAGATTTTTAATCTATACATAACGGAAGTTCGTAGATTAATTATCTAGGTTTACGAGAGAACCACAATTAGAATTAATTCGATGCAAGATTTTCCTAGATTTGAATTGAGGGAAATTATCGTTACCGGAAAGATAAGATTTTTCATGTGTTTATTTCATTACGTTGTTCTTGTTTTCTTTCATGTTTTGAGATGCCGTATGTTAATCGAATTTAGATAACGGAAGTTAATAAATTCGTTAGATTGCCATGAGAGAGATTAACAATTATTATTCCAACAAGCGGAAGTTGAGGATAAGGTTGTTAGATTAAGATTTCATCCATATCTTTGATTTGTATAGATGTTAGTTAAGACCGGAAGGTAAACTAATGAATGTCGTGATAAATCGGAAGAGAAACGCTTCTTTAGATAAGATAATAATCCAAGATAACTTGTGAATGAATATGTGTTGATCTTATTTCTTTCGGTGAGATGATGGTTGTTGGGAAGAGGTTGATCATGGTTTGTTTATGGTTGTTCGGTAGATAGATTTCTTGTTTCGTAGATGTAGTTTTATTTATGTTTTTATCGCTTTTATCCTTCCACGGCTTTGGATTAACAATCCTCTGTCGATTATTTTCCGCTTTAGTTTAGGTTTAGGTTAATAAAGAAGGATTAATTAGATTAGATTCGATGACCCAATTCCCGAGGATCGATACCCGTACTTATCCAACTTTACTAGCAACTACCGGTATTCGGCCGGTTAGGAGGTAGTTTTGCATGGTAGTATAGGTTTTATAAATTTTCTTTTGTTTTAATGATGCAAAATCTCCCCAACAAAAGTGGCGCCGTTGCCGGGGAATCGGTGTTTTGTTGAATCTTCTTTCGTTAATTTTTCTATTTTGTTACGTTTTATTTGTTTTTATTTTATTTCAATAAAAGTAGCGTTTAACAAATCGAGAGTTTTTATTTTTGCCGTGTTTCGATAACCGTTGGGTTAAGAATGTGCAAAAGTTTTACTCGATTTGTGAAACGTGAACTATATGTTTGTTTGTATCTAGTCTAACCCCCTGTGCTATAATTTGATGTGGCTGCTCTGTGATATATGATGTATGTGCTGTGAGATAATTTGATGATCTGAAGAAATTAGGGTTTCTTTGTGTTTCCTGCGTTTTTATGCAAATTTGATTGTTGGACGAGCGTTCGAGGTAAGTGAACGCCCGTCCGATCCCTAACATGCAGTGAACCAATGTGCCGGGTTGTTGAACGCCGTCTGTGCAAAAACTTCACTGCATTACATTTTCAAGAAACCAGGCGGGCGCTCTGTCTTCACTGAACGCCCGTCTGGCTGCATAAGTGTTGAACGCCCCTTTGGCATTCAGGACGGACGTCCAGGTTCAAAAATTTTATTTATTTGATTTTAATGCTTTATTTGATATGGATTTCTTTCATATGAGCTTCTGTGGCTAAGTAATTTTACATAGATGTCCTGAACTTATATGTTTTTACCTTTCCATCTATGAATCCATGTTAGGTAATTGATCAATTCCTTATGTATGATTCATCTAGGCAAGTTATAGTGACTGTCGGTTCTCGTAAGCTATAACTGGTCTATTTGTTAATTAGTAGCTAATGTCGGTTTCCGTATGCTACATACCGCTCCGATGAATCTTTTAAGCTTTTAAGACTTACGTGCTTCCTTTGTTTTTATAGTTCATATGGGTAGCTACTCGCCGGTTTTCCGTATGCTACGCCCTTTCTCCATATATGAGTTATACATGTTTAGATAGATGATTGTTGGTTTCATAAGTCTATCACTTTCGATAAGTCTTAAGGCACGTCGGCACTAGTAATGACAAGAGCATGCGTTTATCGTAACTTTGTCATTATGTGGTGAGCGTTTATATATATGTCGTGTTGCAAATGAGTGGGCTGGTCTTCTTTCTTTTATTTTCTTTTATTTTTGCATATCATATAGATGCATATCATGTAGTTGCATGTCATCTAGTTGCATTGTTTTTCTATTTTCTTTTATTTTTTCCCGAGTGTAGTTAATCGTCGGTTTCGTAATACTACCTCGTTTTATTTTAGTTTCTGCATAGGCCGTAGTCACTTTGTAGAGTTGTCGTGGGTCAACTTGCTCAGATCGAGCACATGTAATTTATTTTTTTATTTATTTTATTTTTAGGATTGCATATCATGTAGATTGCATTGTAGTATATTTTCATATAGTTTCACCTAGCCTACGACTTTGTAGTATTTCATGTATAGTATTCAATCTTTAGTTGAGCTTAAGTTGAAAAATCTCTATGATCATTTTCTTCATGTGCTTTATATATGTAATCTTTTCTTTTTCCCGAAGACTCTTTTTGCACTAATCAAGTCTGCAGGATACTTTCTATAGCTATTGTGCACTTTAAAGATGTATTCGGTTGTCTGTGATGATGCTCACGATCCTCATCGAGCTATGCAAGCAATCCACGGTTCTTGTTGGTTCCTCCCAATTGCGACATCCAATCACTAAGTTCTCTAATTTATTATTTCTGTATAACTTGAGGACAAGTTGCAATCTAAGTGTGGGGGAAGGGATAGATGATTTATGTGTCTACTTTCGTTTGCTCATATTGTTAGTATTTCTATGAAAAGTGTTTAATTTTTAAATTTTTGTTTTGTCCCGAGTGAACAAATGCATATCTTTATTCGAGTTATTATGTCATTGGTGCATTATTTTGCATATTTAGTAAATTTAGTTGTTTCACCCAACACTATTTTTCACGTGCCATAGTAGATGATGAGCTATAATTTAAAGCTATGCCCATTTGATTAGAGATTTTTTTATGATTATCGCATGATTCTTTGCTTCCATACGAATTTTGAAAATTTTAATAGTTTGTGTTTAGAGTTAAAGTATGACATACTGTGAATATCTGAAGGTTTGAATGTGATAGGAGGGATATAATTTAAGGTTTGAATACCAATCTAGGATGAATAATATGAATTATGTATTTAAGTGTCGGAAGTAGCTGCCGATGATTTGAGTGCGGTAGGGCATTATCACGAAATGTCCTATACCACTATGAGGTTAATAGCTCCCGACTGCCTGATGATAGTAGTCCAGCTAGGGTGTTATCACGAAACGTCCTATTGCTGGGAATGAGGGCATATATGCTATATATGTGTGGAATTAATAGAACTTTAAAGAAAATTAGTGAATGGCAATGTGGAAAGATGGTTGAAAACCTTAGTTATCTTCTGACTATCCCCAGTATAAACTGAAAGATATGTTGTAGGGATTATCCTCTAAGTATGTCGGAAATATTTTAAATGCTCCCTATTATCTTTTCGGAATGTGTATGTTTTTGTGAGGTGCATGTTATAATCATTTTTATATTTCTAATTTAAATGGGATGTTGACTAGTTTTGTTTGAATCAATTTCAAGTGTGGATTTAGTGGAAATTTACTATGGCTATGCACACACTCACTTGGGTGAACCTCTAAGCTACTTGATTATGTTTTATATTTGCATAAGTGTTTATTTGTCTCGAGTGATGATTATGTTTTGTTTTGCTCGGGACGAGCAAAGTTTAAGTGTGGGGGAGTTGTTAAGGGTGTTTTTACACGTTTTATATTGATATATTTTATAATGATTTCCCCCGTATTTATATAATTTGCATACGAATCAAGTGTTTATATGGAAATATTGAGCAAGTGAGGTTTTTAATGGTTGAATATGAAAACGTATCGATTTATGTGTTTATTTGATGATTTTATGTTGTTTTGGAAATTGTTACGTTTTGGTATGTTTTCGATGCTTGTAGATACTAATGGATGGTGGAAAAGGTGATCCTAAAGAGCTAATTTCGAGATAATAGAGGATCAATCAAAGTTATGGAAGATTGAAAGATATAAGGAAAGAAATCAAGCAAGATAAATGTCGGAAAATCAGGATTCCGAGTAGTGACGACCTTGCAACGCAGTTCTTGATATGATAACAACCGATTTTACTCTGGACCTCAAGATAAGAGTTGTAGGGCTTGAAGAGAGGATTCTACAGGATTTTGAATCACTCCATTCCGACTTACGAGGCCCGAGATATGAGCGTTACAAGTTTGGATGCTGTTGCTGAAAATAGTGGACGGGCGTCCGACCTTGTGAACGGGCGTCCGGCACCGTTACTGTAGCAACCGCCTCGGATTTTCTATAAATAGCAGCGCGTTTTCAACCCTAAGACATAATTCGACTCCTATTGATCCCCAATCATAAGAGAGCAACCTTAGTCGCCTTTGGCCCCTTTTGGGAGGCTGGGGTGGCAAGTTAGATTAGGTTTTATTTCGTTCGCTTTTCTTTTCTTGTTCGAGCATGATGAAAGGCAGCCATGGATGGAGCTTTGAAGCTTCCTTTTTGCAGCAGCACCTTATTTCTTTTTAATGGATGATTTTGTAAGTTTTATTTATAATTGTTTCTTTTTCTATGTTCAATTGTATCTTGCAATATAAATCGGAAGATGATTGCATGATTTGATGCTACCGTATGACGGAAGTCGGTGTAGTTTAGATCACCGTAGGAAAGTTTAGATTTTTAATCTATACATAACGGAAGTTCGTAGATTAATTATCTAGGTTTACGAGAGAACCACAATTAGAATTAATTCGATGCAAGATTTTCCTAGATTTGAATTGAGGGAAATTATCGTTACCGGAAAGATAAGATTTTTCATGTGTTTATTTCATTACGTTGTTCTTGTTTTCTTTCATGTTTTGAGATGCCGTATGTTAATCGAATTTAGATAACGGAAGTTAATAAATTCGTTAGATTGCCATGAGAGAGATTAACAATTATTATTCCAACAAACGGAAGTTGAGGGATAAGGTTGTTAGATTAGGATTTCATCCATATCTTTGATTTGTATAGATGTTAGTTAAGACCGGAAGGTAAACTAATGAATGTCGTGATAAATCGGAAGAGGAAACGCTTCTTTAGATAAGATAATAATCCAAGATAACTTGTGAATGAATATGTGTTGATCTTATTTCTTTCGGTGAGATGATGGTTGTTGGGAAGAGGTTGATCATGGTTTGTTTATGGTTGTTCAGTAGATAGATTTACTGTTTTCGTAGATGTAGTTTTATTTATGTTTTTATCGCTTTTATCCTTCCTGGCTTTGGATTAACAATCCTCTGTCCAGTTATTTTCCGTTTTAGTTTAGGTTTAGGTTAATAAAGAAGGATTAATTAGATTAGATTCGACAGCCCAATTCCCTGAGGATCGATACCCGTACTTATCCAACTTTACTAGCAACTACCCGGTATTCGGCCGGTTAGGAGGTAGTTTTGCATGGTAGTATAGGTTTTATAAATTTTCTTTTGTTTTAATGATGCAAAATCTCCCCAACAGATATATGTCTTCTTGCATTATTTCTTTTGACCAAAGAATGAAAGAATTTGGTACCCCTGTCACAGAACTTCATAAAAACCCCTTTGGCTTTCTGTGCTAGGAAAGAAGATTCAGCAGCTTCCAGACTTTGACAAACCTTTTTCTGATCCTTAATGCAAGCAGCTAAATGATCAGAAGGGAACTGATTAAACTCAGACTGAAGATCACCAAGCACTTTTATAGCATTTTCATTTTTCACAGAGATATGAGCAAAGTGCTTTTTATTCAAGTCTTTCAAAGGAAACTTAAGCCTTTTTAATCTTTTACAAAGCTGAAACATAGCAGTTCCACCAACCTCTTGCCTCCAACTCTGTAGCAGGATATCTTTATAACTATCATGTTGCATCCACATATTAAAAAAAACTTAAAAGGTTTTCTACTCACCAAAGAAACATCAGTTAGGGAGATTCTACAAGGAGAATGATCTGAATGATGTCCAGGAGGATCAAAGAAAGCCAAGGCCCTTGAATTCCAATCATACCAAGAAGAGTTAACCAAGACTCTATCAATTCTGGAAAAAACACCAGCTGCATTCCAAGTAAAAAATTCCCCAAAAGAGTTCAAATCAGCAAGATTAGCATCAATGCAACAGTCAGTGCCATCCTGCATTTCATACTCAGAAGGCACATTCCCACCCCTCTTATCTTCAACAGAAAGAATAGCATTAAAATCCCCCAAGACCATCCAAGGAAGATCCAAACAGACACTGAGCTCCCTAATTCTATTCCACATAGATCTCCTATCTCCAACAGAGTGCAGACCATAAACAAAAGTGCACAGAAAAGACTCACCAGAAACCAGGATCTTTACATTACAATGTATCCATTGAACATCCTTTTCCAAAACAGTCACTTCCAAAAGAGCTGGATCCCATATAACCATCAATCTCTTACTAGTGTGCAACTCAAAATTATTTGCGGACTTCCAAAGAGAGATTTTCTTTCTTAGGAAGGAATCAAAACTTTTTTGAGACAACTTAGTCTCAAGGATTCCAAATAAGGAAATCTGATGCTGTTTAATATATGAAACAACAGCAGATTGTTTAGAGACCTTATTGAACCCTCTAACATTCCAGAAACCTATCATTTTTGTCTACCTAGAGGTGAGCTACCTCTAGAGACATAATCTGTAGATTTTGAACTCTTTCCGGAAACACCAGAGGTGTTATGCCTATTTTTATTCTTCTTCTTCCTTGATTTCTTAGAACCAGAGGCATCAGGGTCATCCTTTTTAAATTGTTCCTCTTCCTCCACCACATCTGCCCATGAGCTACTCTTATCAGGAGACAAGACATCAAAAGCATTATTAGTAGGGGTGATCTCCTTCTCCACTTCCTTACCTTTATTGTTTGAAGCAATATTCTTACCCTTCTCAGAATTATCCAAAATAACATCAAGATTAGGATTTTTAACTGTGCTAGTCCTCCCATCATCCTCAATGATAATCACTTTCTTCTTCTTAGGAGGTGGAGGTTTAGACACACCAGGTTTTTTAGACCTAGCCACATACAAGGAAGGAGCTTCATTTTTTGAATCATCATGTCCAACTTCATTATGTCCTAATTTATTGCATTTAGTGCAAAACTTAGGCATCTCTTCATATAAAACAAAGTCATGAAGCACCTTACCATCATGCAAAGTTATTGGGATAACAGAGGGCAGGTTCATCTTTAAATCAATTTCCACAAGGCATCTAGCAAAGCTAAGCACTTTCCTAGAAGCTGTAACCTTATCTGTATACTGTGGACTTCCCAAAAAAGAACAGATTTTACTTAAAGCTCTATCCTTCCAAAGTCTTAGAGGTAGATTTGGTAATTGAATCCAAACAGGAACTACAGTACAAGCATCCTTACTGAAATTAAACATAACCGGCATTTTTTTTAACAACAAAGGTTTCCCAAAGGCATAGAAAGGACCACCCTGAAGAACCTCATTAAGATCAGATTCCTGCTCAAAAATGAACACTATCCACCCTGAGTTATGATAGTGATATATGCATTTCTTTGGCCATGAGTTAACAATCTTCTGAACAGCATCTCTACCAGGAAATTTTGATGGAAAGATGCCAATCAAACTTAATTTCTCCAAAGAATCATCATTTAAATCCTCTTCTTCCAAAAACACAGTGTCCTGTGAGATACAGTCCACATGATCTGTCAGGATAACAACCTCATCAGAAGGTTCTCTATTCTTTTTTACCATTTGCACCCAAGAAGCAACTTCTTCCACAGCTTTCCCAGCATTCTTACCCATAATAACTTCAGAACGGGTATCAGTATGAGTATCCTTGGAAATACTTCCCTTTTCATTATTTGCAACAGAACCAGGATCCACCTCTTGTTGAGTCCCCTGTTCTATTGCATCCACAGGTCCTAAAGTGGCAAAAGTACCTTCAGTAATAGGTACATCAACTAAAGAACCATGCTCTATCCTCCCAACATCGGAAGCATGTTCTAAAGAAGATGAAACCTGCCCAACAGGTGCAATGACACTCTCAATAGACTTTTGAGGAATATCCTCATTCTTCAAATTATCATTTAAGATACTATCTGCTTGTTTTTCAACTTCTAATAGATCTGAAAGAGTTGAAACACAAACTGAATCACCTCCGTCCAAATCTGATTTCTTTTTTGATAAGACAGTAGCTGGTGTGACTAATTTTCCAGATTTCAACCTCATAGCTTCATAGACTCTAGGATTGCAGCACTTTGAAGCTGGTTCTTTCTTTTCTTCCATTGCAACATCCCCTCCAGAAGCAATCGCACCTTCTGCATGTTGAGATGGATCCGAAGAATCCAACAACGGGAGCACAACCACTACATTCTGAACATCAATAGGAGCTAGATTAGAAGAATCAGAAGGGGCTGCCGATTCAACAGAGTGCTCAGCTTCATCTGGTTCCGATTCAAGAACATTGCCAGATACAGAAGCTTTCTTAGGTTTTCGAGCCATGAATCGAAGATAGAGGCTATAAAAAGAGAGGATGAAAGATCAGGCAGCACACAAAAAGGACGTACAAGAGGCAAAGCAATCAACAAAGCAAAAGAAAGGATTTGGCAAGCTCATCCTTGAAGAAGAGATGAGCTAGCTGAGAGAAAACATCTCTCTAGAAATCCCATGTTCTTGAAATAGAAATATAAAAGATTATATTTGATATGATATATTAAAGAACATCATATCAAAGTTATGATGTGCGAAGGTCAATTAAAGTTATGACAGTTCGATGGTCCATTTTAATTTACCCTCGAACTGTTATAACTCCCATTTAGCTAGCTAGGTCCACTGAGTAATCATATTCAAAAGAATCCAATAACACGGATAATAGGGTCACAATTGAGAAGTCTCAACAATTAATTAATAAGTCTCACACAATGATTAATCATGTAAAATTATTTTGTATGTTTTTATTGTGTGTATTTTGTGTGGATATAACATTACTCGATCCGTGTTTTATTAGCGGCATCAATTCATTTTTGTTGAACTGTCCATAAACTAAGCTTTTTTGGCAGAAATTGTGTCACTTTTTGTTATCTTTTGGCAGAATCAGTCCATCAAATGTATAAAATTAAAATTAAATAAAACATATGATTTGCAAAAAAATTATAAAAAAAAGGCCTTGTATTTGAAAATCTATATCTATATCTATATATATTTGAAAGGAAAATTTAACCCGTTACCCGAAAATTACACCTGTAATCCGCTTTTGACCCGGTAAAAAAATATATCCACTTTAAAAAAAAATAATATAATGATAATAATAAAAACATATCTGGCCGGTCAGCCACAAATCACTCATATCATATCAGTTCACCCACAAATCACTCATATCAAATCCTATGCATAACTTCCTCAATCTCACTCTCTCATGAATCTTTCTTTTACTCCGATAATAATCAAATTTAAATATACGGAGTGATCATGAAATGGATGTCCAGCTAGCTTAAATATATGATTTTTAAGCATAATTGAAGGTAAAAATATACCCAAAATCCAAGCATACAGATTCAGAAGGGTTCATCTTTGAAATTGTGAAGAAGAAATGATGATTTCTGAAGAAAAGACTGGTTTTAATTTGGGAAGGAGGAGGCTGAGAAGTGGTGCTGCCGGAGAAGAAAGTCGGAGGTGGAGAAAAGCGGGAGGAGGTGGAGAAAATGGGAGAAGACAATCTGGTGTTTTTGTCCTATCTTATTATTTTTTTTAAAAGTAAACGGTACCGTGTTAAATATAACGGTATTCCACATAAAATTAGCACGGTTTGAGGCTAAAAATAGCACGGTCGAAAGAGAAATATAACGGTATCATGCTATTTTGAGCGATGTATACAGATTATGGATTGAAAAAATAGGGTGTATGAGAAAAACTATTTTTTTAAAAGTGTATATTCAATGGCTTTCCATTTTTTATTTTAATTTTTTTGCAATTCATCAGTTTTATTTAATTTTAATTTTATACATTTGATGGACAGATTCTGGGAAAAGATAATAAAAATAGACACAATCTCCGCCAAAAAAGCTTTGTTTATGGACAGTTCAACAAAAATGAATTGATGCCGCTAATAAAACACGGATCGAGTAATGTTATATACACACAAAATACACACAATAAAAACATACAAAATAATTTTACATGATTAATCATTGTGTGAGACTTCTTAATTAGTTGTTGAGACTTCTCAATTGCGACCCTATTATCCGTGTTATTGGATTCTTTTGAATATGATGCTGTCAATGATCTTGGTTATTCAATTGTTTAAATTTATGACGTTAAGTTACGGATCGGAAACTCAGCTGCTAAATAGTTACCTGTTCACATTTAAGTCAGGTTTGTTGGAGAATTTTATGCATTGTTGTGCCTTTGATCATATCAAAGACTTCTTAAACATGAACAGTGGGAAAACGTTATGTTAAAAAGTGTCTTACAATTCTAGATGTTGTCTTGAAGCAGTCTTTGATTATGCCCAGAGATGCATTAATGGAGGGATGAGAAGTAGGTGTAAGTTTTCCCACTGTTCATGTTTTCGTAACAGTTTAAGATAATAATGTCGTGAAATCGCATGATTTCAAGTGTGATGAAAGTCCTTTGTTCGGGTTTAGTGAGATTACAGAAAACGAATTTCACATCGATCTTGGCTATTGGAGAGGATTGCTTGCAGTATATGAGATGTAGGAAATGGTCTCCGGTTATACGTGTCTGCACGGCTAAGAATACCGATCAAAAGGCTGAACTGTTTTTGGTTGAAGCTTGAATTGTAGGGCTTAATTATAGTCGGGAGCTCGACTAACACAACTATTTAATTTTCACACAGTTTTATTTAAGGCAGGGTTGCCTCCCCCCAAGCGCTTTTGTTTTACGTCGTTGGCTCGACGATTCTATTCTCACTTCTTTAATTATAGTCGGGAGCTCGACTAACACAACTATTTAATTTTCACACAGTTTTATTTAAGGCAGGGTTGCCTCCCCCCAAGCGCTTTTGTTTTACGTCGTTGGCTCGACGATTCTATTCTCACTATCCATTATCAAATGGATAAGTTTTTCTTGCATGATTCCTCAACGAATATTCGGCATACAAGCCATCCATCTCACCTTCATAGGAAATAAACAGAACCATGGCTTGAAGTACTTTTATGAAGTATCTTCCCAATAAAAGAAAAACGGGATTAGGGTGTTCCACTTCCCAGTTCATGATATAGTGATCAAGTGGGAAGATCACTTCTTTTACTCGCTTGTCCACAAACACTTCAACACTCTTCGGCTTCCGCTGGCTCCTCGTATGTGACTTCTCCGGGTGACTTATCTCTAATTTAGGCACCGTGTCCTCTATGTTCTCCAACATCGGGTGTATTTCTTCACCTTCTTGGTGATGAACATCTTCAAGCATCTCTAATGTCGGATCTTTCATAAGACAACCGTCTTCATCGTCACACCAAGTAGGAGGGAGGCTCGACACTTCTACTTCACTAAGTTGAATGTCGGATCCTAAATTCATAGCACGGCCTCTTCTCTATCATAAGGAAGTGTGGGATCTAGGTCGATTGCATTGGTCTTGATTCAACTCGACCGAGCCCATTGCTCCATCTCGCCTCTCAAGATTCGCAAGCATACCACGAAGGAGTTGGAAATTCTCATTGTTCTCCTTCTCGATAGGATTCTATTCTAGCTTCAAGATCGTCCGATTGAGAGGGGCCTTGAGAGTTGTAAAAGTTTTGTGGAAAAGATTGGTCAGACCAACTTTGATTGGAGAAATTGATATTTTGGTCCTGACTGAAGTTCGGGTTTTGATAGAAATTTGGATTACAAAATTGAAACCTCGATTTGGAAAATTGCCGTGGGTGAGAGAAGGCGATTGTTAAAACTCGATATTGCCGCCATCGAAACGCCGCTCTGTCCACCCATAGGATGAGAAAGGAGAAGTATGTCCCACATTGTCACACCATTTGGAATATGATTTGGATTGCATCGTCCTTGATTTTGGATAGCATTAACTTGATATGCGTAAGTGGAAAGAAGTTGACACCGCCAACAAGCATGGCCAAAGTTGACAACATCTTTCACGAAACGTAACATGTGAGTTACGAGAAAAGACCGAGTCTGATTCATAGGATTGTGAAACATCATAAGAGCTGCCACCTGCTGCTGCAGCATGGCTATCTGACTTTGCTCATCCATGTCCTCAATCCTAGATAGAAGATTGTATGACCCCGTATTGACTTCGAGTTTACAAAAACCAGTTCGAACACCAACACCTAAATCACGAGGTTTCGGGATTTTTTTTTATTCCTTATGCTTCCGCAGAGTGGGATTCACCGAGAATCCATCACCCAACCTCGACGATTGAAACGTGTTCCTTGGTTTTTTATATTTTTTTTCTCTCTCCCGGTAATTACCGACTCCACTCGGTATTTACCGAGTGCGGTTTTTTTTTTCAAAAGGTGAAATATATATATAAGGATGTATATATATATATATATATATATATATATATATATATATATATATATATATATATATATATATATATATATATTTGTGGCCTGTGTGTATATATATATATATAGATATGCTAGATATATATATATATATACAAGGGGACAAGATAAGGGAGGGAATATTTTTTTTTATGAGTAGGGACAAAGGGGACAAGGGGACAAGATAAGGGGAGGGAATTTATTTATTTATTTATTTTTTTTTTAAAACCTACCTACGAAAAACTTGATAACAAAAACTAGAAAAATTAATAAAACTAGGCGATCAGATGGAGTCCTCAAAGAACGGCGCTAAAAACTTATTTTTGGTTCCGTTGACGGAAAGCTACCTACTTAAAAACAAAAGCAGAACAACTTTAGAAAAATTAATAAAGAACCAGACGATCCGTGCCGATTCCCGGCAACGGCGCAAAAACTTGTTTTTGGTTCCGTTGACGGAAAGCTACCTCTGAAAAAACAAAAGCAGAACAACTTTAGAAAAATTAATAAAGAACCTGCATTTACCGTATCGATTCCCGGCAACGGCGCCAATTTTGTTGAGCTCGAAATTCACCCACACAAAAATACATTTATAAAAGACTCATAAAACCGTGGGTAAACCAACTCTAACCGGCGATGGACCGGATCGATTGTTAGAATAGCTACATGAGTACGAGGTCGAACCCGAGGATAAGTGGTTTGTAAATACCAAAGTGAACGTGTTTCTTATTCTAGGCGGATAAACAATTAAAACAACTAGAACGCACCATTGTTTCACCACCCCACCGAAATTAACAAGAAAGGCACACTCATTCGTAAGTCTTGGATTATAATCTACTAAAGAGGCGTTTCTCTCTCGGTTCATCGCCTTTTAATTAGTTCCCTTTCGGTACAACTAAAGCATTTATGGATCAAAGATTTGGATAAAAATTATCCTAATCTAACAATATTCTCCTCAACTCTCGCTTGTTGGAAAAATATTATCACTCTCCTTCACGGTAATCTATGAATTTATCAACTTTCGTATGTTTAAATTCGATTAGCATGCAACACACGTATTGTTCATACACATTGCACTTTAAACAATTCTAAACATGAAGGAAGAACAAGAAAGCTTACGAAAAATGCATAAATCCTTATTTATTCCGGTGATGATAGTTTCACCAAGGTGGTTCCAAAGATTACAACAAGATTACTACTTTATTTATTTATACACATATACATGTATATATACATACATAGACATATGTATACATACACGGGCCCAAAACGAAAATAAAAACATAAGAAGAAAAGAAAAGGAGATGGGAGAATTCTTGGCCTAGAGTGGCCAAGAAGGGGCGAGTATTATGGTAGCAAGGAGGGGTGTATTTATAGGGAGAGTTGAGGGAGGTTTTAATGAGGGAGGTGATATAAGGGAGGTATCATTTGAGGGAGGGTAGGAGTTAGTTGGGTAGGCTTGGAGGTTGTTGGAGAGGCTTGGGAGGAATGATGAGTTTGTTATGGAGGCTTGGAAGGTTGTTGGGAGGCTTGGAATAGCAAAATAATATCTCCGGTTCGTCCGCTTTTTTCAGCTGTTCGGAAAAAATTCATAACTTGAGTTGTAGACCTCCGATTGACGTGATTCAAAATGCGTTGGAAAGCTCGTTTGAATATCTACAACTTTCATCAAGACCTCGTCCCCTGAAAATGCCTCTAAGTCAGGTCAAATTTCCATCGAAAACAGGTTACGGTAGAAGCTCGTTGGACAAAATTGATCCCTTTAACTCGTAAACTCGTAGCATCTTCTTCTCTTCCTCAAAATCCATCTTTTAGGATTCCAAAACATGCATTCTTCATCAAATATTCTCTTTGTCTCAAAATATTCTCTTTGTCCCCCAAATATTCTCTTTGTCCCCTCTTAGATTTTTCTTGCTTCAGTCAGGCAAAACTCTCGTCTCGTGATTCAGTCTTTAGTTCCGTCTCCGCAGTAATTCTTATCTTTTTTACCTGAACACAAAGAAACGAACCACGAGTATTTCTGACAACAACAGTTTTAACAGTACAGTATATGTATACATATATATATATATATATATATATATATATATATATATATATATATATATATATATATATATATACATAGATATCATCGAGAGAGAAAAAAAACAAAAAGAGACAAAGAAAAGACAAAGGAATATATGGGGGCCCAAGGAATATTTTTATTCCTTTGAAGATATATATAAATATATGGATAGATAGATAACTACTACTTATACATTTTAGTAATTATGACTTGAGTTGATATAATAATGCTCAAAATCCGAACCTTATCATCTTTTAATCATTTTTTAGATCGAAAATATGTATCTACAAGACATCAAAACATTGCAAAGTGTAATCACATATAAAACCAACGATAAAACACATAAATCAACCACTTTTGCAATTAAACCGTTTAAAACCTCACTTGCTCAATAAATCGATTAAACGCTCATTTTCTATGCAAATTATATAAATGTGGAGGAAATCATTATAAAATATATCATTAGAAATCGTATAAAATCACCCTTAACACCAAACTTGGCCAATATCTTCTGCACATAACCCTGCTGAGACAAGAACAATTTCTTCTGACTTCTATCTCTCCAGATCTCCATCCCCAAGATTTTCTTGGCTGCACCCAATCCTTCATTTCAAATTCAGCACTAAGAAGGTTCTTCAGATTTTGAACATCAGACTTTCTTGCTGCAGCTATCAGTATGTCATCCACATACAGGACAAGATAGATATATGATCCATCTTTCAGCAAACATTTGTAGTAAACACAATGATCATATGGACTTCTGTTGTAACCCTACTGAAGCATGAAACTCATCAAACCTTTTATACCATCGCCTTGGAGCTTGCTTGAGACCATACAATGATTTCTTCAACTTGCAAACATAATTTTCCTTTCCAGAACTTGAAAACCTCAGTGTGTCATGTATATCTCTTATCCACCTCACCATATAAAAGCGGTTTTCACATCTAATTGCTCAAGTTCTAGATCCTGCTTTGTGCCACCATTGCTAGTAACACCTGATTGAATTGTGTCGACCCTTTGGTGAAAATATTTCATCAAAGTCAACCCCTTCCTTTTGGTGAATCCTCTTGCAACCAAAGCGTGCCTTATACTTGACCCCTTACGCGCTTTGTTATTCCTTCCTTTTTCTTGAAAATCCATTTACAAGTCACAACTCCCTTGTCGGTAGTTTGTTTGACCAATTCCAAAGTCCGATTCTTCAATAATGACTCCATTTCATCTCCCATATTTGCATGCCACCGAGATGCTTCAGACACATGTCTTCGCTTTCCCTGTAAGTAGTAGGTTCAACAACCTCTACTTCTTCAAAGAACTTGGAGTGCATATCGACCAAATCATCATATCCATATCTCTCTTGGAGGTATCCCAACATTAGATCTTCTAGATTGGCCGCGCCTAGACTCTGTTGATCAATGTTTGTATGACGCGCCTCTTTGAGGTCTCGGTGAGGGCGGCTTGGATCGGATTCGGTTCATTATCGGATCAAGATATAGTGTTGATTTTGGTCCACCGATTGTTGCATATCGTAGAGACTCCACCAAGCTCCACCTGTTTCTCAACACTATCAGATTCATCACTGGTTTGGACTCAGTAGACCTCCCACCGATGAGTTTAACATAGAATTTTCATCAAACACAACATCCCTCGCTTTGAGGATCACTCGGACTCTGCTTGATGACCAAATTCTATATCCCTTCACTCCATCACCATACCCCACAAACACTCCCTTCTTGGCTCTTGGCTCCAACTTCCCTTCACTAACATGATAGTAAGTTGTGACTCCCAAAAACCCTTAGAATCGAGTAGTCGTGCAGGCTTGCGACCACATCTCAAATGGTGTCTTGAGATTGATTCTCGTGTGAGGACTCCTGATTGATTAAGTAGCAAGTCGTCTTAACGACTTACGCCCAAAATCTCCTTGATAAACCCAACTTGAGAAAGCATACATCTTGCCCTCTCAAGAGAGTTTGATTCATCCTTTCATTTACACCATTCTGCTTGAGGTGTATTCCTATGAAGATGATGTCCGGCAATACCTCATTTGCACAAAATGAATCAAAATCCGTCAGCAGAATTCCAGACCATTATCCATCACGAAGCTTCTTGATTTTCTTGCCTAACTGATTCTCCACTAGGGCCTTCCACTTTGCTTGAGATTCTTGAATGCATCACTTTTGTTCTTCATCATCACCACCCAAGTCATCCTTGAATAGTCATCTATGAATGACACAAAATATCTCGTGACCACCCAATGACTCAACTCTTGATGGACCCTGAGATCTGAATGGATATAATCAAGTGTTGCCTTTGTATTAATGCAACCCTGCTTGAGAATTTACTTTATGCAATTTCCCAAACACACAATGTTCACAAAAGTCTAGATTCTTGACCTTATATCCCCAAGAAAACTCTCTTGAAGAAAGAACACACATACCCCTTTCACCCATGTGACCTAGTCTCATGTGCCACAAATTGAGTCTCTCTTGAGGCGTGAGTCAGCTGCGAGGATGCAACAGGCGATGCTGTGAGATCTGATAGATCCTTGTAATATATACAAGATTCCCTCTTGATGCCTTTGAGGACTACAATCGAATCTTTGAAGACATTCATTTGTCCACCTTCACCCTTGAAATTGAACCCCTGTCGTCCCAGTAGATCGAGAGATACCAAGTTCTTGGTCATCTGTGGAACATGTCTTACATCTTTCGTTGTATAAAATTTACCATCCTCTGTCCTTAACTTTACTTGAGCCAATTCCCACAACTTTGCAAACCTTCTTTGTTGGCCATATAGATTTGACCACCATCTATCCGCTCATAAGTAGAAAACCACTCCTGTTTGGACAAATATGGTAAGATGCTCCGAGAATCAAGTATCCACACATCATTGTGGTGTGTAGAATCTCCGCAACTAGAACAGATCCTCATCGGGATTGCTCAAGAGCCAAAGCTGCTTGTGCTGCACTGCCTTCTCGCTTTGCTTCTTCTTCCTTGGACAATTGGACTTCCAATGTCCCCGCTCCTTCTGAGAATTACTGGACATCGTAGACTTAGGACCTTTGGACCACGACTTCTTTCTTCTTCTTCGTCCATATCCTTTTCCACTATTGTTGCTAGCTACTAGCCCAAAGAGCCTTGTGTCTAAGCTCCCTGGCATGTAAGGCGGACCTCACATCCTCCAAAGCCATCGTATCCTTCCCAACTATGAAAGATCGCACAAAGTTTTCATATGATGCCGGTAATGACACGAGCAGGATTAGGGCTGCATCTTCATATTCAATTTTAACATCAATATTCCTTAAATCAAGCAATATTGTGTTCATTTTGGTCCGATGTTCCCTCGGTGGACTTCCTTCATGCATCTTCAAACCGAACAACCTCTGTTTCAACAACAACTTGTTGGTCGTTGACTTGGTCATATACTGAAGCTTTCAAGCTTCTTCCACAACTTGGGTGCGGTGTCTTCCTCAAAGAACCTTAGTGATAACATCATCGAGATAAGCACAAGATGACGGTTGAATGTGCTTTCTCTTCCAGATCGCATAATCTGCTTTGCACTTGTATTTGGTTTGTCGGATAAAGGATTCCACAAACCTGCTTTGTTTCAACAATGGCACGATCTTGATTTGCCCACAGACCAAAACTGCGTTCCTTCAGTAAATTTATCGATTTTCACGTTTATCTGCCGACATCTTTTCTTGCTAAAGTGCACAACTTTATCACGAGATCCTAGCACCTTCATCAAGGTCTTGGTGAAGATGAAGTTGATCGCATGATTGTTTTCTCCGAACCTGGCTCCGATACCACTTGTTATAAAACGGATGGAGATAACCGGATGCAAGAAGCAGTAAAGCGAAGCAATCAAACATAAACAATCAAAGGAGAAAGCAGAAACAAGAAGAACACAGATTTAACGTGGAAAACCCCTCGATTGGGAGAGGTAAAAACCACAGGCGTAAAAGAGATATTTTATTATGCCTTTGAAATTTACTGAGTTTCAACACACTCGGACAATGAGACAACAAGCTGTATTTATAGGCACAAATCCCTAAACCCTAGCCGCGCGAGAATCTTTGTCTCGATTCACCATAAATACCCCTACACGTGTCCTCCTTTTAATGACATCGTATAGTTGTCACATAATGAAATTAATGAGATGTGGGACCTCGTTGTATTCAAGTACTCGGCAGACTATCACCCGCCGATAGTCACCTGCCGACGAAGCTCGATGAGACTCCACCCTATTGATGCACAGAATTGAATACACTTCTCAGCTGTCCATCACACAGCTGAGTCTTCAGATTGGTTCCACCAGATGTAGAGTTTAAGTCACTTTACTGACAAAACACACAGAAATCATTACTCTAAACTTTTCAACCTTCGGAAAAGGCCTACAAATTATTCTTTGAGAGGGTGAAAAACAACCCCCAAACATGTAGTAAAATGGAAATTGAAAATAAGGAAAACAGAAATGCTTGAAATTGTAATCATCCGTTGTCGTTGTTGTTGTTGCCGCCTTTTATTAAGACCACATCAATGATCGAGTCCCTCCTAGCTAGTCAGTGAAGATAGAGTTCTCATACCAAAAGCTGCAATAATCATACTGAATGTTCGCTCCATAGGTTAAAGGACATGTAGCATCAATGTAGCGTCTTATCCCTTGAAGGCACCCACGACAAAACTTAATAGTGTCACATGTAGTGTGGAGGTAAACAACGTCGCTGTCACAACCTGTTCCTATATTTGCTGTGCATGTATCTATTCGTAAATCATGATTTTCATCAGACTCCATTTGCAACATTCCTTTAGCAATTATTAATTCAAGGTTCCCCCGAAAGCCACTTCCCCATGCGTATGTCGCATCATTGCATTCTCCGCTATAATCATCATCCGATGCCTTGCAACATAGGCCGCCAAATATTAATGCCCCTAACATTAAGAAGAAGAAGACGGTCACCGGGGTTGCCTGCAGCATCATCTTTTGAGAAAAATTAGCCATTAATAAGCTGTGTATTTTACAACTAGTTTCTTGCTTAGTAGTTGGTATGTTGTTGTGCTTCTTCTCCATCATCATGCGGCTATATATACATCATACATCAGTAATCTTAATTTAGCTAGCTAGGTCCACTCAGTAATCATATTCAAAAGAATCCAATAACACAGATAATAGGGTCACAATTAAGAAGTCTCAACAATTAATTAACAAGTCTCACACAATGATTAATCATGTAAAATTATTTTGTATGTTTTTATTGTGTGTATTTTGTGTGGATATAACATTATTCGAACCGTGTTTTATTTGCGGCAAATTTTTGTTGAACTGTCCATAAACTAAGCTTTTTTGGCGGAGATTGTGTCAATTTTTGTTTTCTTTTGGCAGAATCAGTCCATCAAATGTATAAAATTAAAATTAAATAAAACAGATGATTTGCAAAAAAAAAATTAAAAATAAAAATAAAGGTCTTGTGTTTGAAAATACATATAATAAGCCAAAGTATGATGTAGGAGACCAGGTAAATGTCCCCTCTACACCAGGGAGAAACAAATTAAGACAAATTTTATGGTACAATTGGTGTACCAAGTGGATATTCTAGCTGGTACAACATGTCCCATAAAATAATGTCACATCAGCACTTTCTATCCAACATGTAAAACAAAGTTAATTCTAACGGAGGCTTCCAATGGTAACGGAAAGTGGCATTAGGTTTTCAAATCCCTCTTTTTTTTTTTCTTTTAGAGTAGTGATACATCCACTACTTATCTTTCCTACATTTGTAGTGAAAGTTGCACTACACCAATGTGTAGTGCACATACCATTCCCTTTTTTTTTAACACTTACTTTTCTTTTCTCTTCCTTCTTTCGGGTTGTCACTTTCATTTCCTTCTCAAATGAAAAAAGAAAAGAAAAATCCAGCTTCTTCCAAGAATAGATGATTCTTACGGCCACTCGATCTCTCAAACCAGAATGCCCTCATAAAGCATGGAAGAATAGATGTCGTCCTGGTCGAAGGAGTGATCTATAAAGCTGTTCGGGTTCTCAGTCGACTTCCCGTGGAACAAGGCGTGTTCCCCCAACCTGTTCAGAATTTTTTGCTTGATATCCATGTTGTTCGATTAATTGGGGCACTCTAATTGGATTGTGCCCTATAACTTCCTGCAGGGTGGTAACATAGTCTCGACAGACTCTCGGTCTCTGTACCTGCTGAGCCATCTGTGGTGATAATTACTCTTGTTGTTGTTGCCGCCGATAAAGCCGCCTGCATAGGGGTTCTTGAGGATACGGGTTTTGGAACCCCTGTTGATTTCTTTGATTATCTAGCATCTGTAGCAATCGGTCCACAGTTTCTTGGTCAAGTTCTGGTCTGAAATCCTGGGGATTCTGTCTTCCCCTATCCTGTCCAATCCCTACTCTCTGGTTGAATATTGGGGTACCAAACTGCTGTAATACTGTGCTATCTCCCCCTGGCTGATCTTCACGAAGGTCCCTTAGCGGAGTTTGCAATGGTAATGTTGTGTTACTGCTAGTGGGGATTGAAGTTTGCTTTGGTAGATCGTGTTCATCAATATGATCTTTACCATTCCGTCGAGTTGTTATGTCATCCATTTCTGTAGAGGAATCTGAAAGTGAGGGTGAGCTCGTTACTGTCCCTTCTTCTTCAAGCAAAGGGTTCGGACTAGCAATTAAAAGTTCTCCTCGGCGTTGACTATTCCTATGACGTGCAAAAGCTTCAATTTCTTCAATTGGCTCGATGAGAGGCTCTTTGGAGCTTCGGGTCATTCACTGACAAACTAGAAACAACAAGAAAACAAAATAAAAACCGACCTAAGCCCAAGCTTTCGGTCAACTTACAAGATATCAAACGTTACTCCCCGGCAACGGCGACAAAATTCTTGATAGCAAAATAACTAACCGCTAACCTTAACCGACAGAGTATCGGGTCAACGGTAGTATAGTGGTCTCAAGGTTGAATCCACAGGGAGTAATGTCTAAGTACCAAAGTCGACTTAGAACTTAGTTCAGGTCAAAATAATGGTGGAGAGTATTATACTAATGCAAAAGTAAAGATTATATTAACGAGTTTACTTCTAGGTATTAAAGGGGTATAGTCGAACTATGATCCCATGAGCTACTTTTACCTCTAAGGAAGGACTTAACGGTGGGGCGTGTCTTAACCGACATACCTATCCAATGTAGTTTAACGATATCCACGGGTGCCAACTCCTAATTCTAGCGATCAGAGTGAACAACTCGATCTAACCACCCTATGTGAAGGTAATTAATTCTCCCTTTAGAAAACCGATTAACCTAACATTATTAAGCTCTAGAGTCGCTCGAACAACGATAACAAACCTCTGTATTGGAAACAGACCTAACAACTAGGCCGAATATACCCAACGATCCTAAAAACCCTTATCTCATATCTCACCGCAAAATGCATCTATAAGTTCGATGTGTGTGACAGTGAACTAGGTGATCAATCTAATTCAAAGATGTTAAAATAAGTTTTAGGACGTGGATTAATCGTTTAAACATTCAATTATGCACTACACAACTCCCAATCTCATCCCTCTTAGGGTTTTTGCTCGTGTTCACATAATTCGACTACACAACGGAATAAGCTACTCATGATTATGCTAATAAATGAAATGAGGATTGAAATCAAACCAAAGACAATAAATAAAAGAGAAGTCATTACCATATAATTTGTAGAAAATCTGATCCAGAAAATACCAAAGAGAAAAGCGATCCAAAAGTCGAATCTTTGTTCTTGATAAGTAAATCTAAGGTATAACAAGTGTGTAGAATCAAAGGATGTAATTTATGGGATCAAGGGATCAAAAGGTGATCAAACTACACTAAAATCGCCCCCAAATCGCCTAAGAAAAGTCTAAAGTCGGCCAAACCTCCTTAGGGGCTGAATGAGCTGCGTATTTATAGAGTAGGTCGAAATCTGATGTTGTCGGTCCCGAACGCCCGTCCGGGTCAAGTCGAACGCCCGTCTGCCTGGATAATATGAAGATATTAGGGTTTCGTCTTCAGTGGACAGGCGTTTGCATTCCTCTGAACACCCGTCTGGTGAATCATGACTTGAGGGCCAAACGCCCGTCTGGAACCCTTGGACACCCGTCTGTGATGTATGAGCTTCTTGAATCGGGTTGAACCTACTCAAACGCCCGTCTGGGGGTCATTTGGACGCCCTTCCAGCTGAAAACCCAACTTTCTGAATGATGTAGTAATTCTGTGGACGCCCGTCTGACTTTTCCAAACGCCCGTTCGAGGTGGCCTTCCAGCATACGCCCGTTTGCCTTGACTTCACTCCAAACTTAGCTTTTCTTCCACTTTCATCCAAATCTCGTGCCACGAACATGTCTCTTAGTCCAACACACCGCCTTCCGGGTCCTCGAGTCACCTAAGTCCTGCAATAACATTGACGAACAAACACCATGCGTAATTCTGCAAGACAAAAGTGCTCGGAAATGAGGTAAATATCGCTAAAAAGGCGGAGTTTACTATCGATGTGACAGTTTAACTCCCCGTGTATATAAATCTCGATATTACTCTCAAACAGATCTATATCTACCCAAAACATGCCAATAAAGTGATAAACGGGGGTTAAACTGCGCACCAAAGTATAGTAAAGTTGACTCCCATCATTACGCATACTGTACATACATTGAGTCCATACCACATCTCACCATCTGCATCCGGTTCCTCAGGTAATCCTTATCCTCTAGCACATTTCGTAAATTGCGATAAATTTTGTTTGCGGCACCGTATATTTCTTGCAGCTAAACCAACCGGCGTTGAGCCATGTAATTTTAATGAGACTATGAAAGATGTTGGGTGGCGAGAAGTAGTGCAGAATGAAATACAGGCTTTAAAGGCCAATAAAACGTGGGTGATGGAAACATTACCTCCAGGAAAGAAAGCCCTCGGTTGCAAATGGGTCTATAAAATTAAATATCGGGCTGATGGGACAGTCGAGCGTCTCAAGGCTCGACTTGTATTTTTGGCAATCGACAGATTGAGGGTATCGATTACAACGAGACTTTCGCCCCTGTTGTGAAAATGGTTACTGTACTTACCTTATTAGCCGTGGCTGCTGCGAACAACTGGAAACTACATCTAATGGACGTTCATAACGCTTTTCTTCATGGAGATCTTGAAGAGGAAGTATATATGAAACTTCCTCCCGGCTTCACTGTTCAACAACCGGGTATGGTTTTCCGCCTTCAAAATATATTGTATGGCTTGCGACAGGCCCCGAGGTGTTGGTTTGCTAAACTGGAGCCTTCTCTCAAACAATAAGGTTTTCTTCAGTCATATTCAGATTATTCTCTTTTCACTTTCCGTCGTGGTCACTCTCAGCTCAATGTGCTCGTGTATGTCGATGATCTCATTCTCTTAGGAAATGACTCTTCCGCTATTGGCACATTCAAAAAACACTTGCATTCTTGTTTTCACATGAAGGACTTGGGCATCTTAAAATATTTTCTCGGTACTGAGGATGCTAGGAGTTCAGAAGGGATTTTCTTAAGCCAGACAAAGTATACCCTTGACATTATTGCAGATGTTGGTTTGTTAGGTGCTAGACCTGCTGGATTTCCGATCAAGCAAAACCATAACCTAGCTCATGCCCAAGGCCCTGGCATTGAGGATCCAGAGAGGTATAGGCGGTTAGTGGGTCGTCTCATTTATTTGTGTTTCACGTGCCCCGACTTGGCCTATACAGTCCACATATTGGCTCAATTTATGCACCAATAGAGACAAGAGCATTGGGATGCAGCTCTTCGTACAGTGCATTATTTGAAAGGGTGCGCGGGTCAAGGTATTATTTTGCGTGCGGATAGTGATTTATATTTGACCGGTTGGTGCGACTCTGATTGGGCCTGCTATCCTCTGACGCGTCGCTCACTCACTGGTTGGATAGTGTTCCTTGGTGATTCCCCAATTTCTTGGAAAACCAAGAAACAACATATAGTTTCTCAATAATCAGCCGAAGCTGAATATCGCTCGATGGAAGCAGTTACTTTGGAATTGACCTGGCTCAAGGCATTGCTTGGAACCTGGGGGTTGCACACCCACGCACGATGCGTTTGTTCTGTGATAGTCAATCAGCCTTGTATATTGCACAAAATCCCATTTTTCACGAGCAAACAAAGCATATTGAAGTGGATTGTCATTACGTCCGGGATGCTATCCAGGTTGGTCTCATCCGTACCACCCACATGTCAACCACCAAGCAACTGGCCGACATGTTTACTAAAGCATTAGGACACCGTCAGTTTTCTTACTTACTCTGCAAGTTGGGCATTTGTGACATGCATCCATCCTCCAACTTGAAGGGGGTGTTAAGCCATATCTTGATACTTTGACCCGATTAAATGTAATTGATTGTGTAGAATATTATTTAGCACGATTTTAGGCATGATTTATTACTTAGCATGATTGTAGGCTTGACCAGTCGCGATTATCGGCTGATAGTCAATCAACAATTGTATTAATATGTATCGAAATGGTTCATAATGAATATACGGAAAACCATTATTGACAGTATATGATAGAGTCTGGTGGTCTAAGATGAGGGAGTAGAGATGTTATGTGATATTTTTTTTAAAATAACTTAAGTGGCTAGCTAATAATTAATAGCTTACATAATTGCCTAGATAAAAGCAAAAACATCATGATAATTCTTGGTAAGACATTTGGAAATATCGTAATGTGTTGTATGGTCAGTCAATGTCCACTGAACAAACACACTAACGGGACTAGCCCGGGACTACTAAAGTGGTTCTCTAGTAGGATGCACCCCTGATGAGTTTTTGGTGCTCCTAGACCAAGTGTGGTGCCCTTGAATGCATGATATAACAAAGATGAGCTAAGCTAGAAACAAAATAGGGACCTCACAAAGTGTTATGAGCATGAAGTGATCTTTAGAAGTTGTGCCAGTTACATAAAGATAACCTTTAATAATAATTTCATCCCATTACTTTCCTTTCATTATAAAACTCTTTATTCGATCAATAGCTTCTACCTCTTGTTAAGTACGCTATTTATCCTTTTTGCATTTTGTATGTTTCCCCTTCCCGAGAAGATTTGCAGGATGACGATGATGATTATGAGGATATCGAATGAGTTGTGTTATGTTTAGAGATCTCAATATGCTTTTATTTTTGTTTTTATTTCATGAGACTTGAACATGGTTGAAGACTTGTTGCATTTTATCTTGTTTGGATTTTAAGACTCGTGTTGTAAGATAATTTCCCTTTGGTTTGTAAGACTTTTCTTTGGATTTCGTATATTGTAAACTTCTTTTATTTCACTAGTGGACAACATCGATTCTCTTTTTTAGCTTTTTGTATGGTTTACTCGAGTCTTTTTATGTTCCGCGTTGTTTACTCGTGATACAATGATGTATGACTTACGTATAATGTTATATGCATTTAATGTTATACGTGCCAGATGTTTTTTTTCGGATAAATACTCCGTATCCGAGAACGGAGCGTTAAAAAAATGTTTATTTGTTTATAAGGACTGATTTGGAGACTTAACACTTAGGACACCTAAAAAAAATAATCGTTTATACGGACACATTATATGTAACTTTCCTAAATTACACCTTTCTTCTAATCTTTTTATCACGTTGTAAAGCCAGCAAACCAAAACGAATAGCAACAGCAACAGCCTGCTCCTTTACCGGCGATGGAGAATTGCTCCACAAGTCCCCGACAAGTGCTTCACTAGACTCCGGCGAACTGATCCACCCTTCCTTATCTTTTCTGTGCTCCTTTTCTTTTCCGTTTGGTAGTATATATTCATATTCTGTTGTTCGGCATCCCAATTTTATCAATTTTCATTGATGCTTTGAATTTTTTCGGATATGGATTTTGATTCGATTCTTAGATTCATCTAATTTCCCATTTTTGCTGCATTTTACTTGGTTGATGTTAAATACTTTTTATTTTTTTTACTTATATTGAAAGCCACGGTGTTAAATTATTCTTTTGTACACAAAAGCTCTAACCTATCTGCGAGTCGATTTTGCCAATCCCTACTCCCACTGCCCTACTCAACTTTTTTTCCCTTGTCAAATAAGGGGTGTTGAATTATTATCTCTTATGCCATCTCAATTTCCTCGTTTAATCCGTCTCTGGTGTGGTGGCTAAGTATTATCAGCTCTGTGAGATATGTTCTTGGTGAGTGCAATCTGCACATGCATCACCTATTTGTTAAATGTTTTTGTTTACTATTGTCAAGGTGGTCCAATGTTGTGGTTGTGCCGGGTTTGACTCATGATGTGCTTATGGTGGTGGTGGTGGTGTTGCTGCTGGTGGTGGTGATGACAATGAGGACGAGTTTCCGAAAAGGGACGAGTGTGTGGTGCAGTAGGGGAACCAAGAGACCAGGGATTTGATAGGTGTCCCAGGAGAGTTGGGTAGGCAGTCATTATTAGCTTAAGATCAGAGAATGAGGGCTTCTGGGCTTGAGCATAGTCCTATGATGCCTTATTACATTGAAGCTATGGAATCGGTTGGAGTTGGTGCTGTTAATGGAAGGAAAGTTCTCACCTTGTTTCCTACTCGGGACGATTGAAGATTGGGTAACTTTGCATTTTTTGTTCATTAATTGTGGTTCAGCTGAAGGAGATCAGCAGACTTATCATCTGTTGAAACCTGTTGAGTTGGTTCTCAGTGATACTTGGGGAACACGTCTGCATGGTTTTCTGGTTTGGATCAGGTTACTTCTGGGGTATTTCAGTCATTATCTGGTTTGCTGTTTAGTCGGTAAGGGTTTGATTCCCAAGGCTATAAATACCATCTGTATTTGTTATAAATTGTAACTTTTTCGTGATAATAAAATATTCTCGTTTGTCCATGGAGTAGTCGGCACATTGCCGGAAACCACGTTAAATCTGTGTTCTTCTTGTTTCTGTTTTTATTTACTTGTTAATTATTTATATTTACCCACAATCACCATCGGTTCTTGATCGATCCGTCATAACAAATACAAACTATAGGAATGATAATGCAAAGAGAAGTCATCACTCATCATTGTTTAGCAAAGTTATATTTTCAACTTCATATGTTAAGCTGCACTTTATTTTTAATAAAATTTCCATGCATGTTTTATTTTACCGGTAATTAAATCAAGTGTGTATGAAAAGGTAATTAAATCAAGTGTGTATGAAAAAGAGAGAGAAAAAAAACATGGTGGTAAAGCAAGACAACAAACCTCAATTTTCCCATAGAAAAACAAAAAAGAAAAAACACACAGAAATCATTACTCTAAACTTTTCAACCTTGGGAAAAGGCCTACAAATTATTCTTTGAGAGGGTGAAAAACAACCCCCAAACATGTAGTAAAGGGGAAATTGAAAATAAGGAAAACAGAAATGCTTGAAATTGTAATCATCCGTTGTCCCTCCTAGCTAGTCAGTGAAGATATAGTTCTCGTACCTCAAGCTGCAACTATAATTATCAATGTTCGCTCCATAGGTTAAAGGACATGTAGCATCAATGTAGTCTCTTACCCTTTGAAGGCACACATGACAAAACCGAATCAAGTCACATGTAGTGTGGAGGTAAACAACGTCGCTGTCACAACCTGTTCCTATATTTGCTGTACATGTATCTATTCGTAAATCATGATTTTTATCAGACTCCATTTGCAACACTCCTTTAGCAAATATTAATTCAAGGTTCTCCTGAAAGCCACTTCCCCATCCGTAAGTCGCATCATTGCATTCTCCGCTATAATCATCCGACGCCTTGCAACATAGGCCGCCAAACAATATTAATGCCCCTAATATTAGAAGATATAAATCAAAGATAGAACATAAATTCCAAAAAAAACAAATAGAGTTGCTATTTAGTTTAAAATAAAGTTTGATAGTTTGATTTAAATTTAGGTTAGGATTATATGAGATTTTATCATTATTTTTCATTTATTTTGAACTTAGTTTTTATCTCATTTTCTCTCCTATATAAAGAAGGAGAACCTTAACAAATCAGTCAATCCAATAAAAACCGAATAGTTCAGAGTTTTATATTATGCCGGGCTTCTGATTTTCTTTACCTAACACGAAGAAGAAGAAGAAGAGGGTCACCGGGGTTGCCTGCAGCATCATCTTTTGAGATAAATTAGCCATTACTAAGTTGTGTATTTTACAACTAGTTTCTTGCTTAGCAGTTGGTATGTTGTTATGTTTCTTCTCCATCATCATGCGGCTATATATACATCATACATCAGTAATCTTAATTTAGCTGGCTAGGTCTCTCAAGTTTGAAAATGTCTTTTTTAATTTCAGTCAAACTCGTTTAATTTGTAACATTCGAAAAGATTACAATGAAAACGTACCGTTTATTTTAAAAGGGAGATTTTAAAAACATATGCACTTTAATTGACCCTCGAACTGTCATAACTTTGGAAAGCAAATACGTTGAAAATCACTTGTTTTCAGGGCTGGCTATGGCATATTTTAGGCTTAAGGCCAAGTCCCCGAATTGAGCTTTTTAGTTGGAGTTGTTTTTTTTTTAAAACATATTTATCGTGTTTTTAATCACGGATCGAGTAATGTTATATCCACACAAAATACACACAATAAAAACATACAAAATAATTTGGATAATAGGGTCACAATTGAGAATAGGGTCACAATTAAGAAGTCTCAACAATTAATTAAGAAGTCTCACACAATGATTAATCATGAAAAATTATTTTGTATGTTTTTATTGTGTGTATTTTGTGTGGATATAACATTACTCAATCCGTGTTTTATTAGCGGCATCAATTTATTTTTGTTGAACTGTCCATAATCTAAGCATTTTTGGCGGAGATTGTGTCAATTTTTGTTATCTTTTGGAAGAATCAGTCCATCAAATCTATAAAATTAAAATGAAATAAAATAGATGATTTGCAAAAAAAAATTAAAAACAGGCGTTGAGTTTGTAAATACATATAATAAGCCAAAGTATTATGTAGGAGACCAGGTATATGTCCCCTCTACACCAAGGAGAAACAAATTAATCCTAATCTCACAATGTGTTAAAAAAAAAAGGATAAATGAATTTTCCGGCCGTTTTTACATAATAATAATTATATTTAGTAAAGGAGATAAAAACAATGTATCATTTTATCATTTGAATATCTTACGGTGTAGAGAATAGTTATCAAACCTGGCCCGGCCCGACGGTTCAACCGTTCGACCCGGTGACCCGGTCAAGGAACCGAGCCGGTTCAAGCATCAGCCCGTTTAAGCAATCGACCCGCTCAAACCTGGTATCCACAATAAAATAGTCTCAACAATAATACATAACACATTTTACACCGTTCATTACACAATAAAATAGTCTCAACTATTAAATAAGAAGTCTCACACAATGATTAATCATGTAAAATTATTTTGTATGTTTTTATTGTGTGGATATAACATTACTCCGTGTTTTATTAGTGGCATCAATTCATTTTTGTTGAACTGTCTAAGCTTTTTTGGCGGAGATTGTGTCAATTTTTGTTATCTTTTGACAGAATCAGTCCATCAAATATATAAAATTAAAATTAAATAAAACAGATGATTTGTAAAAAATTAAAAAATAAAAAAAGCCGTTGTGTTTGAAAATACATATAATAAGCCAAAGTATGATGTAGGAGATCAGGTAAATGTCCCCTCTACACCAAGGAGAAACAAATTAATCCTAATCTCACAATGTGTTTAAAAAACGGTTAAATGAATTTTGCCGGCCGTTTTAACATAAAAATAATTATATTTAGTAAAGGAGATAAAAACAATGTATCACAGCCTGTTCCTTTATACGCTGTACATGTATTAAAACTTGAAAACATTTCCACCTTTCCATCAGCAAGTAATTTTTGAAGGTTGTTGCTAAAGGGACTGCCCGATTCGTAAGTCGCATCATTGCATTCTCCATCATACTGCGCCTTGAAACATAGGCCGCCAAACATTAATGCCCCTAACACGACGAAGAAGAAGAAGAAGACGGTCACCGGGGTTGCCTGCAGCATCATCATTTGAGAAAAATTAGCCATTAATAAGCTGTGTATTTTACAACTAGTTTAATTTCTTGCTTAGCAGTTGGTCTCTCATGTGCAATTTCAATTAAAACCTCTGCAACCTCTTACTTACAAAAAATAATTGAATTTTTTAAGGCACTCCAACATGGAAAATGTCATTTTTTATTTCAATCAAACTCGTCTAATACTTTCGAAAAGATAACAATGAAAAATGTTGATTTTAAAAGGGAGATTTTAAAATCATATGCATTTTAATATTTTGACCCTCGAACTGTCATAACTTTGGAATGTATGTTGAAAATCACTTGTTTTATTTTTTTTTTAAATTAACAAAACACGATAGCTTAACGTCTTTTAAACACCTGAAATCTCTGGGGAAGTGAATAATAGTAATAATTGGAAAACTCAAAATATATTAACACTTAAAAATGGGACTAATCAAATATATTAAGTTACCAAAATCTAATCAAATAACAAGATGACAATTTATGAGTTGCAGGGTTAATGTATGAACCTGATAATATTAGTTTGTGTGACAATGAACTATAAATACATCCACAATGTACTCATACATCAATTGCCTTAATTTAGCTAGCTAGGACTCTCAAGTTCAATTTGAATTAATTAAAATTTCTATGGCACTCCAAGAACGAGTACGTATACTTTGCTTTTGCTAGGTCTCCCAACTTCAAAATCACCCTTTAAATTATAGAGTCAATTATATTTAGGATGTAATATTCCTTAATTTACTCATACATAAATATACTTTGTTTTGCTAGGTCTCCCAACTTCAAAATATTTGAATTAAAAATTAGGATATAGCTACTACTTCCCTCAGGCTCTTACTTACCATAAATAAGTACGATTTTTATGGCAATCCAACACGGAATATATCAATGATTTTTTTTATGTATTTTTTAATGGGCCAATTATTTAAAAGGACTGATTTTCAACTTATTAGGGGTAATAGGACACTCTGAAATCTTATTTAGTTATAAGGACATTCTAATTTTAAGAAGGAAACTTATTTAGTTATAAGGACATTCTAATTTCAAGTGGATAAAGAAAAAAAAAAAAAAAAAAAAAAGAAGAAAAGCAAGAGATGAAGCGCTGGATGGATGATGTTTTTTTTTTTTAATATTTTAAATAGATTTTTGTCCATAAGGACAAACTAATTCATTTATCGGGCTCCAAGGAAACTAGTTATTAGAAAGGACAAAACCGACGTACACTTACCAAAATACCCTTTTTCCTTTTACTGATTTATAAATATAATAATATAAAAAAAACCTATTAGTGCGGCCGTTCTTCTTCTCCATGACTTTTCTTCTTCTTCTCTGATCTTTTTTTTACCCATTAGACACACTAATCCGGCCGCATCTTCTTCGTGGTGATTGGGGCCATGGAAGATAGGCCATGGAACCTCCGGCAACCATGCTTGTGCCTCCTCTTTGCTTTTGCAAATCGTTTGCGATTCAAGCCGGATTGAAGATGTTTGCTTTAGGGTGAATAAGGCGGCCGGTGAATTCAAATTCGGTGAGGATGTAATGGGAATTAGGTTTAACGCCGGTGAATTCAAATTCGGCGACCAAAAAACGCGCGATGTCAAAATCCGCACCGCTTCACGCTCCGATCAAAAGTCCGGTGAGTCAAAAATCCGGACGCCGGTGAATTCAAATTACGGCGACAAAAAAAAAACGCTCGATGTCAAAATCCGCAACCGCTTCACGCTCCAATCAAAAGTCCGGTGAGTCAAAAATCCGGTGATTCATTGATTTTTTTAATGTTTAGGGTTTAGGGTTGTTACTATTAATTTTTAACGTTACGACATTTTTTATGTAACTTTATCTTTTTTACGGGTTGTTACTAGGATGTTACGACATTTTTACGGATTATTACGACTTGTTATTGGCGTTACTACATTTTACCGGTGTTACTATTTGTTTTTAGTCTATTACTACTTGTTTTTAGGACGTTACGACATTTTTTTTACTGTTACGACTTGTTTATTGGCCGTTACTATATTTCACGGGGTTGTTACGACTTGTTTATTGGACGTTACGACATTTTATGGTCATTACTACTTGTTTTCTTATTTATTACTATTTGTAGAGGGTAAAAAGTAACAAGGGTATTTTTGTCCAAATATTTTGTTTTTGTACTTTATAACATCCGAAAAAAAGAATGTCTTGCAGACCCATTTATGTTTTTTTTTGTCCTTGTAGCCCCTTCCCCCTATTTTAAATTCACCATATTTCTAAAGGTTATATATTTTGATCTAAAACTCGGATCGTCAAAATTTTTTCACTAAAATTCATATTTTTCCGTCTTCTTTATTCTAAAATCAAATTTGATATTTTTTCCGACTAAATTCCATAAAATCGATTTTTCTTCATAAATATCGACGTGACATATTGATCACCGTCATGCATTGACCATATACCCCGATGCATTGATCACCGGGATCCATTAACCACCCAGATGCATTGACCGCCGCGATTCATTGACTACCCTGATGTATTGACCGCTTCGATCCATTGTCAACCTTGATCAGTGACATTTCATTGTAATGATTTATGCAATGACGTCTCATTGTAGCCATTTATGTAGTGACTTCTTATTGTACCGATCTATGCAGTGACGTCTTATTGTATCGAACTATGCAGTGTCGTGTTATTGTAACGATTTATGCAGTGACGTGTTATTGTAACAATTTATGCATACCTTTGGTTGTAAAAATATGACTTTAAACCAAAAAAACAAATGAAATACAGTTATTTTACAAAGTTATCGAAAATTTAAACCAACACTAATCAAATAAACCAACATCAATAAAATATTTAAAGATAACAAAGAAATAAAGTTACTTTACAAAGTGATCAAATGTGTGTATCAAGTTGTATATGCGGTGACATCAATATCATTGCATCAGTTATCTAATTGTAAATACAGTTATCAATGTCACTGCTTCAGACATCAATGTCACTGCATAAGTCATCAATGTCCCAGCATCAGACATCAATGTCACTGCATAAGTCATCAATGTCACCGCATCAGACATCAATGTCATTGCATAAGTCGTCAATGTCACTGCATAAGTCGTCAATGTCACTGCATCAAGCATCAATGTCCTTTGTATAAGTCATCAATGTCCTGCGTGATCGAGACATCAATGTCACCGCGATAAAACCTAACAATCGTGCATCGATCGACTCTGCTCTTGTTTTGCATTTCTCCAAAATGTGGAGCTTTTAATATGGATAGAAGTACAAGTTTGGTGAAACTACAAAGACTCTTCACTATGACTCTTGTAATGGCCACACGTTGTTTGTGCTCTCCTGATAATTGGATTCATTGTGGAATCCCTCAATTCTTTTACACGATCTTGAATCATTTGACGATCTTGTTTAGCTTAATGTCCCTGCATCATTCATCAATGTCACTGCATCGGACATCAATGTCCCCTACATCATCATCAATGTCCCTGCATCAGACATCAATGTCCCTGCATCAAACATCGATGTCACTGCATAAGTCATCAATATCCTTGTATCAGACATCAATGTCACTGCATAAGTCATCAATGTCACTGTATAAGTCATCAATGTCCCTGCATCAGACATCAATGTCACTGCATAAGTCATCAATGTCACTGCATAGTCATCAATGTCCCTGCATCAGTCATCAATGTCACTCCATCAAGTAGCATGTAAATCAGAAAAATATTTCTTAATTCGGTAGCTCTTGAGCTTACACTTGTTTGTCAAAATGCATATAAACACAAGGGAGACCGTAAGTAAATGAGGATCATCTTTTTTTTTAGAAATATCAGTTCCATTGAATGAACATATCAAACGCCATTTAACGCCACAACAATTTCGTTAGAACCTTAATCAATCCTACTTATGAGTCAAAATATCAACACGTACCGCTCAAGTCTGGCTGCCTCAGCAATCATGGCATCAATGACCACATCAGCCATTGCAGATCCAAGGTTTTGTACAGCGAAAAGAATCATGAGCTCTACTCTTGAAAACCTCAAATTTAAACCCACCATCAAATTTATGTCATGCTCATGTGTAATTGCATCTTAAATAAACTAATGGTTAATGTGCTTGATTTTTGGCTTCTTCACGATCATTACAGTGCAGTGGGCATGATGCACACAGTAATCACTCACGCTACCTAACACAGTCCTGCAACAGTAACTTTCCCTGGTTAGAATGAGAAAAAGAAAAAGAAGAAAAAACCTTCTGTAAATAATATGAAAACATCTTATAGTAGAAATACAAGAGAAGTCTAAGGTAAGCCTATTTTTCCAGGGACAATGTATAAACATGATATACTTCAATACAACGGACAATAATATAAATGAAGCAGAGAACTCTCTTTCTCTCAAAAAAGTAGATTTGGAGTGAAATAGGTGGTACCTCTTTATGGCTCCATAACCGTGGCTGCCAACGACTAGCATAGTTGCATGATGTTTTTCTACAGCTTCCAAGAGGACATTCCTGGCATCACCTTCTATGGATTTATAAGTTACATCTGTCACCTGCATATGTAGACACAAAATTTTGACACATTCAACCAACAAAAGTCAACTTTATCAAGAAATGGACAACTCTGCAATATCGAACACAAGTTTTGCAAAAATAGGCAGTCAAAGTGCGGCATCTTCAAGATTTTGCCACCCAATTTATTTGGGATTACTTGATAATTTTATAAATGATGCTAGTCAATGACAGATTCGCATTGCTGGACTGATTTCCAACCAGTTGCAAGGACTTTAGTTTCATCTAACCTTTTCACCATGGTGTCAACCAATTATTATAACACTGTTTTTTCGGTATTCTAGAAATTTGGTCCATTCTTAATCTAAAAAAGAAAAGGGAACGGGGAAATTTGGCCCCATTCCATGAATGACTGAGAGCAATAAACAAGAAAATTAGAACGTCCTTATAACCGAATAAATTTTTTGAGTGTCCTAAATGATCATTAAGTCTCTAGCGATGGCCTTATAACTAATAACCCCTTTTTTTTAATTGAAGGCTTCAACATTGATTTTCAAAGGGTGATATTAAAATTAAATTATATGAGTTAATAAAAGGCTCACAATGTAACTACAGTAATCGTGTATATATATATATATATATATATATATATATATATATATATATATATATATATATATATATATATATATATTTCATATATAATAGTTATGTACAAGAATTTTGAGTTTATGGTAATTAATAATTCTGAATGTCAATGATAAAATTAACCCAAATTTGAGATGTTACAATTAATTCATCTTTAGTGTCGAATAACAAGGAGTGTAACCATCTTATCTGGGTCATCGATGTTGGACATTATAGTGGACGCTTTTATATGTGTTGTGTTCGTATAGGACTTAGACTGGTTTAAAATGATTATCTCGTAATATATAAATCCATAATTATATAGTCTAATTAAATAACAAGAAGACAACTTCAATTATATTTAGGATGTAATATTCCTTAATTTGATCATACATAAATATACTTTGCTTTGATAGGTCTCCCAACTTCAAAATATTTGAATTAAAAATTAGGGTCTAGCTACTACTTCCCTCAAGCTCTTACTTACCATAAATAAGTACGATTTTTATGGAAGTCCAACACGGAATATATCAAAGTTTTTTTAGGAAAATGTTGTAAAGGACGAGTTTACATCTTATTTGTGGAAAAAGGACAAGAAAGAAATACACTGGTTGTAAAGGACAAAAAGTAATGTCATTCCAATATTACCCTTAATATTTATTTTTCTAATTATAAATGCTGTTTTTTTCCAATTTAATTAATGCGGTTGAGTAACTGCATATTAGATACTGCTTCCGATTTTCATGCCCCATTTTCAGTCCATTTATGCGAATTTAAAAAAGAAAAGGAAAAAAAGGAGCAAATTCCTAATGGGTTACGTCTCTTTTATTCCCAAAGAATTGCACACAATCACCTCCTTCAATACCACTCTTTTTATTTTTGCCCACTCTTTTTATTCAAAATACAAGTACGACGTTACGTCTTTACGTTAACACGTAGTAACACATTGGCACAAGAAAAATGCTGAATGCAGTTACACAATCGTGAAATAAAGTTACACCATCGACGAAAATAACATAGTAACAATACGATTAATCAACATTATATGCATCCAATACGTTCGTTCCGTGAACAACATACGACGTAGTAACACCTTTATGCAAACACCCTCAAACATAGTAACACATAATGTACACCCTAAACCATGAACAATAAACCTTAATCAGAAAACCCTACGCCTGAACCCTAAACACTAAACCTTAACCCTTAACCTTAAACCCTAAACCTGGTCCCTAAACCCTAAACCCTTAACCCTAAACCCTTAACCCTTAACCCTAAACCTTAACCCTAAACCCTAAACCCTAAACCATAAACTTGAACCCTAACGTAGGATTTAAGGTTCAGGGTTTAGGATTCAGGTTTAGGGTTCATGTTTAGGTTTTAGGGTATATGTTTAGGGTTTAGATTTAGAGTTTAGGGTTGAGCTTAGGGTTTATGGTTCAAGTTTAGGGTTAAGGGTTTAGGGTTCAAAGTTAAAGGTTTAGGGGTTTAAGGGTTTAGGGTTTCGGGTTCAGGGTTTAGGATTGGGGTTTAGGGTTTAGGGTTCTGGGGTTGGGGTTGTGGGTTGGGGTTTAGGGTTTAAGGTTTAGGGTTCATGTTTAGGGTTCAGGGTTCAGGGTTCAGGGTTCAGGTTTAGGGTTCAGGTTTAAGGTTTAACATGTGATAAAAATTGTTATCAAGTCATGATATGTAGTAACATTCAATAGAACGTAAACACACGTACACACAAATGCAATGTAAAAATATTGTACTACAATCCACAATATGTCTACATCGATTCAGTCACATGGGAGATCCAACTCTACTTTCTCAACGAAATCAAATTAGTCACATCCCAAAAATGTAGTAACATTGCAACATAATGCGGTTACTCTTGATAACGATGTAGTAACAATAATAAAACCTGTAGCACTAGTTGAAGGTAATGTAGTAACAACGCAAAAAAAATGAAGTAACATTTTCATGAACATGTAGTAACAATTCAACATACTTAAGTTGTAGTACAAAAATTGTAGTGACAATCCACAAAAATGTAGCCACAATTGACAAAAAATGTGTAATATGAGCAAAAAATTGTAGTAACCATTTTTCCCTAACACGATCCCATTTGTGTACTAACATGTTATTCTCATCAGACACTGACAACACTAACATAACAGTTCAAAATGATGTAGTTACAATCCAAGAAAATGTAGTAATCGTACAACAGACAGTATCACTTGTTCAAATTAATGTCGTAGCAATTCAAAAAAATGTAGTTACAATGCAAAACATTGTAGTTGCAGTCCCAAAATAGTACTCACAATCCCTACAGAAATAGTAACACTGCAACAACATGCAGCAACATACAAGATAATGTAGAAACACGTACAAAGAATGTAGTCATAACAAAAAAACATGGAGTAACAAACATTAGATTAGATTAGTATTAGACATTGTATAATACACGTAGTTACACTCGAAAAAAATTGTTATATTAATAAGCGGTAAATTGATATACATTTGTGTTACATATGAAGTACTTTGAGTAACATCACATAAGCAATCTCGAGTTATGCGTGCGGATTTTCACCAAACGTAGTAAAGCAGTGGTGCCTACACATTGGGTAAATTCCATGCATCTGCACTCATCCCACGTCATCCCCATTTCTTGATCATCCTCTCTTTTCTTGGCTCTCAATATCTTCATATGTTCATCCTGCATTAAAATTGGAAATTAAAACCATCTTTAATATATATATATATATATATATATATATATATATATATATATATATATATATATACATAATGGAATAGAGAAACAAATATTAGATTGATAACACACACCCTTAATTGGTGAACAGCTTTTGGGCAACTCTGTAAGAAGTAAATGGTCAAGGCAAAAGAGCACTAATTCAAAATAATGTAGTAACAAGGCAAAAAAAATGTGGGATTTTTTCTGGACTACCACCACTTTTTGGGTGAATTTGTGGATATACCACCCAAGGCAAAAAATAACAATTTTGGAACGCGATTTTCTTCCATTTTTTTCACAAATGTGCACGATCTTAAGGTACACCCTTCCCCTATTGGGTTCCCCCTTCCCAATTAGGGTTTAGTTTGGTTCCAAAAACACCTAAAACGCGAAAATGGGAGTGGCATATCGACAATGGAGTGGTATGATTTGAAATTGGGCTTGTCAATAGTGGTATATTGACAAAGCTAACAATGCAACAAATTGTAGTGGCAGTCCAAAAATTGTAGTGACAATCCAAAAAAATGTAGACACAATTGACAAAAAAGGTGTAACATGTGCAAAAAATAATGTAGTTACAATTCAAATAAATGTTGTAACCGTACAAAAAACAATAGCACTAGTCCAAACTAATGTCGTAACAAGTCACAAAAATGTAGTTACAATGCAAAACATTGTAGTAGCAGTCCCAAAATTGTACTCACAATCCATCCAAAAGTAGTAACAATTCATATGAAAGGTGTAACATGTGATAAAAATTGTTGTAACTATTCTTTCCTAAAACCATTCCATTTGTGTATTAACACGCGATTTTCATCAAGTACATGAGGAACTTTCCATTAGGTAAGCTGAGATAACAGGTTGTAAATTCACACACTGAAAACACTTATATGTAGAAACACACAGTATATTTACGGTCAAATGCAGTAACTCAATGATGGACGTAGTAACACCTGTTCATAATTTTCATCGAAGTATCCATTATGTTTACCAAATGATTCATATGAATGAAACTGGCAACTCCACAATCTATTCGAATTACTCAGAATTTTTTGAGAACTAAATTAAGAATTTTCAGTTTTCCATTCAAATTAACACCCAAATTTCACTTCTTAGAAATCGATCCCCAAAATCTGCTTTTCTCAGATGGCATCATGATGACCAAAATAGTAACGACCAACCTTAACCGGCAGGGTACCGGGTCGGAAGTACTATAGAGGTGAGCAAGGTCGTATCCCACGGAGAATCAATCGAATACCAAAGTCGTCTTCGGATTTAGTTTAGATCAACCAAGGTATTTCAAGTTTAATTACACTAAAACGGAATGTAAACTAGAGATATTAAAGATAGAAAGATACATAGCAAAACCATGATCCAATTGACTACTTTTGCCCCTCTAATCGATTATTCGGGAATGGGATTAACCATCCTACCAACCTAACGCTTATATCGACTCATCCATGGGTGCAAACTCCTAAGCTAGTGTAGGACGCCATTCAACGATCAAACACCCTTTGCCCGGTTCAACGATCCGCCTTTAAGGATTTAATTGACCGAAACAAGATTAACGCACTAGAATTGCCCGATTTCACAACCGATTAAACCTCACTCCCTAATCAATCTAAACAACTCGGTTGATTATAAGGAATGATCTCAAACCCTTTTCCCACACCTTCGCAACATACATTTATGAAAGTGGTGTGTGTGTTCATGAACTAGGTGATCAAGCTAATCCATGCATTAAGAACAAGTTTTAAGACATGAAATTGTCAATATAACAACAATTAAACACTACCCATTCCCAATTTCATCAATTAGAAGGCAATTTCATCCATTTCACATGATTTGACTATGATATATTTAGCTACTCATAATGGAACTAGGAACAGAAATTAAAGACAGAATTAAAGCCATAAGAGAAGAGAAAACTAAAATTGATTACCAAATTTGTGTAAAAATCTGAATTACATCAAGATCCAACACCATCCAACGTTAATTGCCGATGAAGAAGACCCACAAAAGATGAAATCCAAAAGTAGAGAGGAAACTTGAGCTAGATTGAGCTAATTTTATCTATTGACTAAAATAGAAGAGAATCTAATAGTGAAAGAGTGAATTTCGATCTAGGGGAGAAGAAGGGTTTGGGGAGAAAATTCCAGGTAAAAATGGAGTATCAAAAAGTGTCCAGCCCCCCACAAAAATCTGTGCAATCCTCTATTTATATGTGCCCAAAATCTGTACTAAGAGCTGTCAAATGCGTACACATTGCTGTCCAATGCGCACGCATTGCCCTGTGGCTGTCTGTCAAAATCTGACTTTGCTGAGGTGGATGCGTACGCATAGACTGGAATGCGTATGCATGCCCACTTCCTTAGCTGCTGTTTCTTCTGGAATGCGTACGCATAGAGAGGAATGCGTACGCATTGTTCCTGTTCTTCCCATCCTGAGCATCCTGTATCAATGATGCGTACGCATAGCTTGGAATGCGTACGCATAGATTGCATTTCTCCATCTTTTGCACTTTTCTTCAACTTTTCTCATCCCCGAACCTCGGTCTTGCCTTTTTGAGCTCATTACCTCACCTTCCAGGCTTACGAGCACCTAAATCCTGTGTCATGACGTCCAAACATATACCGAGCATAATTTCACAAGATAAATAGGACTCGAAAGGACTAAAAACATCATCAAATAACACGGTTTGCCATCTATATGATGGTTTACCTCAACGTGATTGCATTGTGTGTTTTCTCCCTTATCATGGCCTAAAATTGCCCGGAATGAGCCAAAAGTGCCGTAAATGGGGGTTGAACTAAGCACCGGAGCAAAGTAAAGTTGACTCTCATCACATCACAAAATAAATAATGTAAGAAATTATGAAAATCAAACATTGCTCCATCAATGGTGGTATGAGAATAGAATTTATACTTACTCGGCTGTGATTTTTTTCCGTTAGCCTTTCGCCATCTCTTCCCGTCAAATGGGTATCTTGCTCTTGGAAAAATGGTGTTTTGTTTAGAACCGCAACTAAATCAAAGCCAGAGGATCCTCGTTCTGATCTCTTTACTTTCGGTACCAATCCTCTAGATCAAACGCAGAATCGATGGTGGAGTTATTGGCCGCTATTTTCGTGGTAGTTAAGTCTCCATTCAATTCCCCGATTCAAAACTCCCTTCTTTCTAAGAGAAATATGAATGAAAGTCTGTGCATTTATTTAGCCGAAATTGAGGTGAAGAAATAAAAAATATTAACTACATTATCATTAAAGGTATTTTAGCACATCTCTTCTTTTTTTGTCCTTCTCAACCACTGTTTTTATTTTTTGTCCTATTTCATCATTTAGCATCTTATATTGTCCTTTAGGCTCACCACCCCAAGTTTTTTTTTTTAATGTATTTTTTAATTGAAGGCTTCAACATTGATTTTCAAAGGGTGATTTTAAAATTATATTATACGAGTTAATAAAAGGCTCACAATGTAACTACAGTAATCCGTACATAAATATATATATATATATATATTTTATATTAGTTATGTACAAGAATTTTGAGTTTACGGTAATTAATAATTCAGAATGTCAATGATGAATAACAATTATTTCATTGTAATTAATTATTTTACAATTAATTCATCTTTAGTGTCGAATAACAAGGAGTGTAACCATCTTATCTGGGTCATCGATGTTGGGCATTATAGTGGACGCTTTTATATGTGTAAGTTTTCATATGTTCATGTTTTCGTAACAGTTTAAGATAATAATGTCGTGAAATCGCATGATTTCAAGTGTGATGAAAGTCCTTTGTTTGGGTTTAGTGAGATTACAGAAAACGAATTTCACATCGATCTTGGCTATTGGAGAGGATTGATTGCCGTATATGAGACGTAGGAAATGGTCTCCAGTTATACGTGTCTGCACGGCTAAGAATGCCGATCAAAAGGCTGAACTGTTTTTGGTTGAAGCTTGAATTGTGCAAAACCGTAACCGGCATAGTTACCAAGATCGATATTACAAAAGTGAGAAAAAACATGGTGGCAAGACAACAAACCTCTCTTTCGCAAAGAAGAAGAGGCCTACAAATTATTCTTTGAGCGTGAAAAACACCCCCAAACATGTAGTAAAGAGGAAATCGAAAATAAGGAAAACAGAAATGCTTGAAATTGTAATATCATAATATAAATGACTACAAACATACTTCTAATCATCATTGATGATCGACATTGTAAAAGTATATTGTAATCATCTGTTGTGGCCGTTTATTAAGAAAGTAGCGTATTACTTGAACGAAAAAGACCCCGGCCCGTCGATCAAAACATGAAGCTCGATCATCAATGACTCGATCCCTCGATCCTAGTCATCGATGGGATAGTTCTCGTACCTCAAGCTGCAAAAATTATGCTTAATGTCCGCTCCATAGCTTAAAGGACATGTATCTTTAATGTAATCTTCTATGTTTAGAAGGCAGGCATGACAATTACCTCTCGTCGAACTTTTGTCACAAGTAGCGTGGAGGTAAACAACTGCGTCTATATCACAACCATTTTCCATTCCCTCTGTACATGAATCTATTCGTTTATCACAACCAGCTTCACATGACATTTGATCAAAAGAAAACTGTATTTGATCCACTCCAGAAGGAGAATCAAGTATTGATTGAAGGTTGTTGCCAAAGGAACCGCCTTCCTCGTAAATCGCATTATTGCATGGACCGTCATAAGACCCACTACGATGGTGGGCCTTGCAACATAGGCCGCCAAACATCAATGCCCCTAAGAAGAAGAAGAAGAAGATGGTCACCGGAGTTGCCTGCAGAAGTATCTTTAGAGAAAAAGCCATTAATTAGCTAGCTGTGTATTTTACAACTAGTTTCTTGCTTAATTAGCAGTTGGTATGTTGTTATGTTTCTTCTCCATCATGCATCATGCGGCTAAATATACATCATACATCAGTAATCTTAATTTAGCTAGCTAGGTCTCAAGTTTTTTTTTTTTTTTTTTTTTTTTTTCAGATACGAAAGGAGGGGGTGGGGGGATTCGAACCCGGGTCTCCACCACCGGAGCCCGGGTCTTTACCACTAGGGTAATGGGCCTTGCCCGCTAGGTCTCAAGTTTGAAATTGTATTTTTTAATTTCAGTCAAACTCGTTTAATTTGTAACTTTCGAAAAGATTACAATGAAAACGTACCGTTTATTTTAAAAGGGAGATTTTAAAAACATATGCACTTTAATTGGGGTTGGGATCACCTGTCCAATTTGGGTGTCTAATTTCGGTGTCTAAGTAAAAACTACATAGTTTCATGTGTATATTTTTTTGGATCTTTTTTTTTTGTTTTTCATAAATTTTCGTCCAAAAAAAAAGATACACATAAAACTACGTAGTTTTTACTTAGACACCGAAATTAGACACCAAAATTAGACAGATGATCTCAACCCCTTTAATTGACCCTCGAACTATCATAACTTTGGAAAGCATATATGTTGAAAATCACTTTAATTGACCCTCGAACTGTCATAATTTGTTGAATGGTTGTGAGACTTCTTAATTAATTATGTGACCCTATTATCTGTGTTATTGGATTCTTTTGAATATGATTACTGAGTGGACCTAGCTAGCTAAATGGGAGTTATGACAGTTCGAGGGTCAATTAAAGTAGACCCTCGAACTGTCATAACTTTAATTGACCCTCGACTGTCATAATTTGTTTTAATAATGTTAGTCTCCTAGCAAGTGGGGGTTGTGATTGTTGTTGTTGTATTTTTTTTTTTTTTTTTTTTTTTTTTTTTTTCAAGTGAAAAATATGTGGTGAGATGATAAGGGTGTAAAAATGGTGTAGACTTGAGGAAGTAACTCTATCACTCTCTGGTTGGAAAACGGAATTTGTCAAATTACAAAAATTAATTTTGTTTCCTACTATAAAGATTCAAAAGTCTGATTCGTCCGGCAATCGGCAGACCCAAATATTCCATGTTTCCTTTATGAATCCAAAAGTTTGCAGTAGTGACCGTCTTTCGTGTTGTTTGCTTCGATCATTGGAAATGTCGCATCTTCCTTTTAAAGCATAAATAATTAAAAAGGATTAGTGCTTCTCCGGCCTAATGAAAAACTCCAACCATTTATTTCTTGGGACAAAGAGCCCTGAAAATGAATGTCACAAAAAAGTGAGATAAAAGATTATATTTGATATGATATATTAAAGAACATCATATCAAAGTTATGATGTGCGAAGGTCAATTAAAGTTATGACAGTTCGATGGTCCATTTTAATTGACCCTCGAACTGTTATAACTCCCATTTAGCTAGCTAGGTCCACTGAGTAATCATATTCAAAAGAATCCAATAACACGGATAATAGTGTCACAATTGAGAAGTCTCAACAATTAATTAACAAGTCTCACACAATGATTAATCATGTAAAATTATTTTGTATGTTTTTATTGTGTGTATTTTGTGTGGATATAACATTACTCGATCCGTGTTTTATTAGCGGCATCAATTCATTTTTGTTGAAATGTCCATAAAGTAAGCTTTTTTGGCAGAGATTTTGTCACTTTTTGTTATCTTTTGGCAGAATCAGTCCATCAATGTATAAAATTAAAATTAAATAAAACATATGATTACCCGATTACCCGAAAATTACACATGTAACCCGCTTTTGACCCGGTAAAAAAATATATCCACTTTAAAAAAAATAGGAAAAATTAGTTTATAGTCCACTTTTCCCCCTTTAATTAAGTGTTAATCCAGCTTCAATTTTTTAGTTGCATTAAGGACAAATAAATTCCACCGGATGAATATACCCCTGTTTGATACAACTGTCAAACACACACCTGAAACTCTTACCTTTCCGGCGATGCAGAAATATTCACCAGGTGGAAGGTGGATGGAATCGAGATCGACGGTTGAGAAATCGATGCCGAGTAACGCGGCTGAGGCTCTAATGTCCTCCACTTCCGCCATGATTATACCTGCTCCGATTCGACATAGTTATGTACCGTGGGAAGGACTTCCTTCCTCCCACCAACTGTGGCTACTGCTTTATTAGAGAGGCTAGAAATGGCAAAACACACGGAGGATGTTGAAGAAAAAACATGGATTGCTGAGACAAAAGCAAAATCAGTGGTTGGAGAAGAAGGACAAGCACTTGCTGGTACTTTGGCTGAATTTTATGAAGTTCGAGATTGATGGGGAAGAGAACCGTCCAGTGAAGAACGTGAAAAGATAATTGCGGAAGCATCCCTAGTCAATTTTATAAGCATCTTGTTATCAGGATTCTACAACAAGTCAATTCTACAAGCATTTCTGTTTTCCATGCATTTTTGAGGTTTATATCTTTGATATCATTCAAGCAAAAAGTAAAGAAATGGGCAATGGTTGCAAAATTGTTGATAAAGAAAAGAGTGGGTAATGAAGATCAACAAATGCAGAGCTTAAATGAAACGGGAAATGCAGTTGCATTGTGAAGAGAATCAAGAAGGTATTTTGTTTGAAATGAACAGATTATTTCTTCATTTTGTTTGACTCAAATGTGTGTTTAAACCTGGATTTTGATCTGTTTTTTGGTGTGCAACCTTTTCGATTACTAAATACAAGAAGATGGTGTTGAAGTTATACAAGCCTTCATAAGCCAACCGCAACTACTACAAAGAAGAAGAAACAAAAGCGTTTGCTTAGCAGATTATGGAATTCAAAGGCGTGGCGAATTGTCGTGTCTAGATACCTTGTTAAAGGAATCTGAGCCTCAGGACGGAGGTAATTCACCGAACGAAAATGGTAATAGACATGCCTCTTCGGTTCGGATGATGAAAGAAGCATGAGAACGACTGTTTAAGGCTTATGTCTACTACAAGAGAAGGATTTTTCAAGAATGCAGCTGTTTATGAAGCCAAGAACAAGTGGCCTAATGTGATTGAACCCAAGAACAAGAAGAGGCCTAAAAGAAATGATCCTAAAGAAAAAGTAGTATCGAAACATGCTCCGAAAAGAAGTAAATATGAGTGCTTGAACTGTAAGAAGACATTCAGTTCATATCAAGGACTTGGGGGACATAGACCTTGGAACAAAAAATCGAAATGAGAGTCATTTTGAGCCTGATACTGATACTGCTGATACTGATACTGCTGATACTGATACTACTGATATTGTGTGCCTTAATGCAATAGATAGGCCTAGTTCATAGGCTTACTATGTGCCTTGGTGTGCTGAGGTTTTTGATCTACATTGTATCATCATGTAATAGATAGGCCTAGTTCATTGGCTTACTGAACTTGTAATTCATCACCTTGTGAATTCCGGGCGTGATAATTTAGTTCTTTGAACTTGAATATCCTTCTTATAATTTGGCTGATAGTTCAGACTATTTCAGACTTGTATTGTTCTTTTATGTATTACCTTTTAGTCTGATGTACCTATTGTACTAAATCTATAGTCTGTTGTATTGATCTTCTATGTATTACCTTTTAGTCTGGTGTACTTTTTAGGCTTAATTCAAGTGATTAACTACTGAACCTGCATGTTATAAACACCACACCTTAATTAAGTTAATCTATGCTATTCCTTTTATCAATCAAAACCACATAAACATGACATAGGCTTAATAGTTAATCACTTGAATTAAGCCTTATATGAGCCAGCTATGTGTGTCTTGAAGTAGTCACTTGAATTAAGCTTTAAATGTGCACGACATCATATTATTATTCATTATTCTGACATCGACGATCGATCATCGATATTGATATTAATACTGTGTTAGTGTAAATGCTGCGATTAAATTTGGCTTTCAAATACTACGTCGAAAAGGTATCAAACGCGGTCTCAAAATGAAGATAAAAAAAAATGAACTTTGGTGAAACAATTTTGATGATCGGTGTTCTAAATCAAAAGTTACGGTCGTTTATAAGAAAAAGCGCTCTGGTTAATACAAATATTTTTTCGTCTTTCAAAATATACGTCGGAAGGGTATCGTATTTGGTCTCAAATTGAAGAGCAAAAAAAACATGAATTTTGGTGAAAAAATTTCGATGATCGGAGTTGTAAATCAAAAGTTACGAGTGTTTGAAAAAAAAAAAAAAAAAATAAAATATAAATTTACTGAGTAAAATATCATATATGCAAACAATACCACTGAAGCTACGCGCGCGTATCATAAAGGGTAATTTTGTCCGTCTGAAATTGTTTGTCCTTTTTGCAACTAAAAAAATGTGTGTCCTATTTATTCATTTTGTGCCAAAAAAATGACTTTTGCCTCTTTATCTCAAAAAAATAATATAATGATAATAATAAAAACATATCTGGTCAGCCACAAATCACTCATATCATATCAGATCACCCACAAATCACTCATATCAAATCCTATGCATAACTTCCTCAATCTCACTCTCTCATGAATCTTTCTTTAACTCCGATAATAATCAAATTTAAATACACCACCATCAACTACACCTAACACCATCATCGACTACATATGCAAATTGAAGCACTGCTATCAAAATGAGGTTTGTATCCGGTAAGTCCTTCAGCAAAACAAATCATGTTACTTTATTATAGAATTTTGTAGAATTGTTTACATTATTATTGTACTTCAAAAACCATTTAAATACCATGTTTATTTTTCATCTATGCATATAGGTTTCACGGTGGGTCGAGTGGGAAAATTGGTATGGTCTTTGTGATGGTTTGAGATGAATAAGAAGGTACATTTTTCTTCTGATTGCAAGAATCTCGGTCCCCATAGAATATCACTTCATTTATTTTTTGACAACTAACTGCTTTACATTCATCGTTTTCAAGATTTGTATCAGATTGGAAGCAAATCGACTGCTTCAGATTGTTCGTTTGTTTTTCGGGATGTTTTTGCTGATTTTATTTTATTTTATCATCTATGCATATAGGTTTCCCAAAGGACTTATTCGGATGATGAATCTTATATTGAAACAAAAAAGAAGTTGCAAAATTCATCGAAGAATATATAATCGTAAAAGTAGAAGGCTAAAAAGAGATTGAAAAAGTAATAATAATGAGAGGTGGTAAGCTTTTTATCATCTTGGCGTCGAACTATTTTTCATCTAGCACTAAAAGCAGAACATGATGTCCATATATTACCGATGCCTAGGAACAAAATTCAATTTTTTCCCTTGGTGATGGCATACAAACAGAAAAAACACATAGCTAGTATCATTTTTTCCTTTCAGGTGGTGCTGGGAGCGCATCTTTATTTTCATCCAGTTTTGTTAGTAGTTTGGTTTTATATTGATGAAAATGAGGTCATATCTAATTGAGACTACTACAGTAGTAAGAGTACAATAAGGACATGTTATTCTTGAGAAGCTAAACGCAGGGAGGTGAGGATTTTCATAATGAAAAGAAAAAAGGTAGAAAATGTACCAAGGAAACAAACGATGGTTATAGGGTTTTTTTTTTTGTCTGTAATTGCTCCATCTATTTATTGGATTCCATTGCTGACTTGATGCAAATGTCCATTCGATCTGGTTTTTGCATACATTCTTGTAGTGATCATCGAGGATGAAAATACAACACCGCCAACAAAAGAACTAAATTTAGATACACTTTCATTTTCATTAGAGTAGTATTGTATGGATAAAGTTTTACTTTCAACCTTTGATGTATTATTAGGAGTTAAACAACCCACAGATATATATATAAAAGGGAAAAAAAATCTTTATGAAATTGAACCTATTATTCGAACATAATCCATTTCTATATTGTTTCAACTATTTTCTTTTCAGAAAAAAAGGGCTTTCAAAAAGTTGAAGATATTTTTTTTCTCCTTTCCTCCCGAAAAGAGAAGGTTTTAGAAGAATAATGCAAATTAGTGAAAGAATGATAACGGTAGTAAAGTCAAATTGGATTGTCAACAAAATGTTTTTTTTCCTTTAAAAAAAGTAGTAGAAGAATGACAACGACAATATAGTCAAATTAGACCGTTTTTTAGGGGATCAATTTTTTTTGGAAGAGATATTTTCATGTGTTTTTTTTTTCTTTATCTTTTGCTAAAGAGAATTTCATGTTAAGATTTTTTTTTAATACTAAACCGTGCATCACCTGAATTTGAATAACATATGGTGTTGGATGGTATGAAAAGATTATTGATAACATATTATGTTGGACTTTGAATTCCTTAACAATTTTGGGTAAAACAACATACAGCGTCTTTTATCTCGATTCTTACGAGACACAAAATGTAAATTTTCATACGCCTAAATTCTTACTATAGACAAAGTTAGGGTCTTCCGTCTACATTTTCATGCTTATGAGCGGGTATTGACATCTAAGAAGAATTGAAACGCATGTTATGAGGGAGTTGTTTTAGTGTCCTTTATGAAATTGAGTTTTGCCTAATCGCTAATATCCAAGTTTTCTTCTTAGGAATCTCACTTCTCCTCATAGGAATCCTCCGCTGAGGTGTGGCATACAGATTTTTTTAACTTCTCTTGATATAATTCTTAGACGGAAGTTGTAAATGTAAATAGAGATTGATGTGTTTGTTGAAAAAAAAATATCCAGAAGGTTAATATAATGAAAATGACCATTAAGAAAGAACTTAATGGATGATGAAATGAATCAACTTGGATATACATCACATATTTCGTTGTAAAGGTTTTTAGTTTTCTTTTTTTGAAGTGACATATATATTTCACGACATAAATTATGAAAATGAATTTGTAGTATTTCGCAACATTATCTTCATATATTTCATGTTATATTTAGATGATTTTTTTAATATCCCGTGTGTAAAATTGTTTGTATGTATAATATAGATCCAGATATATTTAATACCTCCCGCCGTGCATCGCACGGGTAAAAGGCTAGTCTATATATATTTGAAAGAGTGATTTAACCCGATTACTCGGAAAGATCCGACCAAAGCAAAAAAAAAAAAAAAAGTCCAACAATCTGCATCTATCTTTATATCTGTCAAAAAATCTAAACAATAATATTAAAATACTTATTATTGTTTGAATAATAAAATACAGCATAAACCAACCGTACAATATTCTCCAATGCCAACCTAACAAAAAAATCTAAACAATATTCTACAATGCCCACTTAACAAAAAAATCCTAACAAAAAAAAAAAAAAAAAATCCAAACAATAAAAATTTATAAAAAAAAAATAACTCAAACCAGAAAAAAAGAAAAAAAGAAAAAAAAACCGTGAAACTATCTTCTTTTTTTAATCTGAACAAACAATCCTAACAAATTTTAATTTGAAGAAACATATAAATATTAAATTAATTAAATACAGGATAAACCATCAATCTAAAAAGCCTCATCCCCTCCCTATAAGTATATTACTAAAACACATATGACAAATTAACTAGACATTTCATCCAAGCCAGGTATAAGCTATTAATGTTCTCTCTTGTATTTAATTATTCATTTTATACTCAATTAATTGGAATGATACTTTCATTACATTTACGATAAATCAATCACATGCAAATACATCTTCTGAGGTATACAGTTCATACTTCCTTCGCTTACAATTGTCGTTTTATAATACGCAGTGACAATGTTCTAACGTGTGTCACGATATATTTAATTGTCATTGCATCTATAATTGTGATCGTATTTTCGATTGGCAACGAAAATGATTTAATACTTGATTAGTAAATTAAGAAAAATACTTTATTAGTCTATATAATTGTCCGTGCATCGATAATTGTGAAAATTCTTTATTACTTTTTTGGATAATATTGCTCCATTACAATCTATTCTTATGTTTTATTATCTACAACATTAATTAACATGTTTGGTTTGAAAAGGTAAACAATAAATTAAATATTATATATTCATTGCAAGTTTTTCCTTATGAGTGGTGATTCATCTGAGGTGATTGTGCCATGGTTGCATTTTCCACTTATGATCACATAATGGTATATGTTTTGCTAATGAAGTTTATTTAATACTCTACAAACAATGATAGAATAGTCATATTCCTTAGTTGTTTTGAAGGAAATATGTTAAAGCTGTTTTTACTTTTTCCATGGCAACATGGGAAACTATTACAGTCTTACAGAAAAGATATATCTTGTAATTGGCGTGTAATTAATGCGTGTATTAGTATTAAGTCATTTAGTGTATGTTATATACTTAAACTTTCTTATTGTTCGATTGGTCGCCTCCAAAAGAAAGGAAGAATTACAACAGCTTAATAAACAACTCGGATAAATAATCACAATACAAATGACAATTCAATCTTATGCATGTATATTGAGTTATGCTTCTACCGGTGGACGGGGTGATACAAGACGGTGAAGTTACGGTTGATTAAATGAAACACGATTTGGTATCCTATAACACAAATGGTAAAATGTATCTAAGAAAATGAAATAGTAGAAGCTTTTTTTAACGTCGTTTATAAAATAAAAAAAAAAAGTTGCTAGGATTGATTTAGGGGGTCTTTATTCGCACCACAGCAAACCTACCGCTGCACCACGCTGAAATAAAAAAAAAACATGTATTCTACTTCTTACACCACATCTATTATTTGCACCACATTTTCATGTCAAAATTTAAAAAAAAAAAAATCAATATTTTCAATTACTTTTTACTACTACCAATCTATTATATTGTCATATCTCCCCCCAAATACTTAAAATCTAAAAATCTACCCCTCATTAACACACAAAAATCACAATCTCCACCAAAAAACATTATTTCACATCTACTCCCTCCTACCGATTAGCATTAGGTCTGCTACCCAAATCCACCGCTGCCGTTCCCCGCCGTTCTTCTTCCACAGCCACAGCTAGTCAAGTAAGAAGCTTTACCTCTTCCTCCAGATGTGTATTTGAAATTGGCTTGTTATTTAGCACAGTGGATAGCTCTCTCTGCCGTAATTTCTCACTAATGTTTGCCGTGGGACTTGTTATCACCGCTTCCTTCTTCATCTATGAAGCTACTTCTTCTCGAAAGACCCGCAATCTGTCCAAGGAGCTCTTAATTTTGTTGGTTTTTCCCCCTTTTTACTGCAAACTTTACAAGTACTACCTCCGGTCCAAAATATAAGTCATCCTACACTTTTCTACTTGTCCCATAATATAAGTCATTCTACATTACCAATGCAACATTTATTGCTCTTTCTCTATCTTACCCTTAATTTATTATGAATTCAACAACTTTTCATTACTTAACAACTATTGCATTAATGATAGTCAAGGGGTATTTTAGACATTAACCTTCAAATTAATGACATTCAACCAATTCCTTAATCTTTGTGAAAACTCCTAGGATGACTTATATTTTGGACCGGAGGTAGTACCAATTTGTGCTGGTGAACACAAAGATGACATCATTTAAGCATGGCTAAGCTGAACTATTGTTTAATAAATGACGATTATGCCTATAAATTTTGTTGGGATATTATTATTTTTTTTTGTTTCATGTTGTTAATCTCCAGTACTATTAAACTCATGTCTGTTGACAAGCATGTTCAATTTGCCGATAAAAATTGATGCCATATATCTATTTTTCCTGATGCCCCAGAAAGATTTCTTATATCTATTTTTCCTGATGCCATTGCATTTTTCTATGTTAGGCTATTGATTCAATATCTCTACCAATGGTGAGGGCCTTGGTGGGCAGTTGTTTTGTTAGTATGTTTTATCATATCTTTATTACTTTGATGTGTAGGTATGAAGAACCCAAGGCATCAAAGTAAGCTATTGACTGATGAGGCATCAAATAGTGTGATGAAAAAGAAGTCCAAAACTGTTGTGGATGCCGGGAAAGCTAATAGCAAGGGAAATGCGGGGACCGGTAAATAAAGAGCAAACCATAATGGAACCCCAAAGAAGATCAATTAACTACCGGTGTGATAATCCGTGAACCATCATCTATTGGGAAAAAGGACGTCTAATGACGTACAAGGGAATGGAAAGGCAGTTTCTGTTGAGAAAGAACGACGAAAGAAGAAGTGACAAAGTTATTTGAATCATTGTTGGATGTTTTTTGTTTGTTTAAAAACTACTTTTGTACGTTGGATGTTATTTTGTTGCATTCCAACTTGATTGGCTAAGACCATAAGCTTGACATGTGTTTGAAATCCCATATTTTCTTTTTCGTATGTTTGTTGTTATCGATTTCTAAATGAATCTTTTTTGTGCTTATGTTGTTGATTTACGAGAGGTACTAAGGAATGACTTTATTTTGAGAGAAACGACCTTGTCATGGTTGATTCTTGGAGAAACGACCTTTTCTGGGTCGTATCAATGTGGAATCGTCCATAGCAAAGTCGTTTCGACCATTATAAGGTTACTGGTTTGATGCTAGTGAGATTCGACCTTACGTGAAGTCGATTCTAAGAGAAACGACCTTGTCATGGTTGACTCTCGGAGAAAAGACCTTGTCAGGGTCATATCAATGTAGAATCATCCATAGCAAAGTCGTTTCAACCGTTATAAGGTTACTGGTTTGATTCTAGTGAGATTCGACCTTACACGAAGTCGATTCTCAGAGAAACAACCTTGTCATGGTCGCTTCTTGGAGAAACGACCATGTCTTGGTCGAATCTTAGAGAAACGAATTTGTTAGAGTCGTATCATTGGGAATCGACCTCCCGTAAGGTCGTATCAAAGTTTAGGCATGTGTTGGAGCAATTAAATGACACATTTGTCCAGCAAAAGACTTCGCAGTTGCATTCAACTATCTTGAATGCATCAAATACAACATTTGGTTGCATCAAGCGCTATGATAAAGCCATAAATCAAGAAAAATAAATTATTTGGTAAGCAAAGACCCTCCCTTTCCTTGGAAAATGTTTGTGATCCGTCTTTATAACTTTAAGTTTGAGGATAAACAAAAAAAGAAAAAGCTAATAATACACAAGATTTTTGCCTTTGCTGCATCTCTCGCATTCTTCTTTCTTTCAACATACATGAGGGAAATTCTTCACCAACAACAATGAGTTCTTTGGAACCCAAAATACATTTTTTTTATAGTTCTGCCTTATTTTATGTAACGAAAAACACATCATCTTCACGAGCCCTATAAAAAAACCTCTTGAATAACCGTCCGATTGTTACTCTCTAATTTCTTCAACTTCACCTTTTGATTGTAGATTGTTCAGATGGAAGTTGCATTGTTTCCATTCTTATCCCTCAACGCCTGTAGTATATCTTTAGGGCATGCTCCGCTCTTTGTCAAACTCGCAACAACTATCTCATCTTTTGACAAACATCCCTTGAACGAATGTCCCAAATCTGACTTGTTCAAACTATGGTTGTGAAAACCATTTTTCACAGTCACCCGCCACCCGCCACCCGCCAACTACTTTCTCATTTTTCAATAACAAAAGGAATGGACACAAACATTTTTATGAGAAAGTATTCCGGGGCTTACCTTTCCCAAAACCTCAGCCTTCTTCACATAATCCTTGCGCACATGTCCTCTCCTTTTACATGGCCTTCATATTTTGTGTCGCCACTAATAACATCGACATGTGGTGATTCTCGGATGTTTGCATCTTGTTGATTTGTTTCAATAATACCTCCTCCGATCTAATGCATCAAAAACACCAAGTTAGAAGTTAAATATATGGATATTCATCACCAAAGACAATTGTCACACGTATAAAACACCATGCACGGATGCACATACATTTGATTATGTCCTAGTTGAAACACTGTTCAAGATTCAAAATCTCCAAGGTTGAATGTCTGAGAATCGACCCCCCTAGGGTTGAATGTCTGAGAATCAACCCCCTTCAGGGTTGAATGTCTAAGCATCGACCCTCTTAGGGTCGAACGTCTTATAATCGACCACAACAAAGTCGTTCAGCCTAAAAACGACTCTGTTAAGGTTGTTTTCATCTGGGCGAATGAAAAAGAATCAACTTTTGTAATATTGAATCACCAAACCCAAAATAATATTTCAATACACTAATTTAATTTACATTTTAGCATTTCTACATGTCGATTTCACAAAAACAACACACAATAGTAGATTGATTTCAAACATACCTTTTCATTTGTTTTGCTTGAAACCCCAATTTCTTCAATTGGGGTTTTTGATTCCACTCCTTCATTCATTGAACCTTGATATACAACATCCAAAGCAAGTTCTTTTTTCGTATGGTTTGGATGGATTTGGTGTAGAGATGATTATGATGAAAAAAATTGATGAGGATTATGAGGATGGTGTGGGGTTTGAAGGTATAAAGATGAAGATGATGGAGTTATGAAGATGGTGATTTTGTTTGAAGATGGTATGGGGTTTGATGGTTTTATGATAATGAAGAGGATGGTGATATTGTTTGAAGATGGTGTGGGTTTTGAAGATTTTATGATGATGATGATTATGAAGATGGTGATTTTGTTTGAAGATGGTGTGGTGTTTAAGGGTTTTATGAGGAAGAAGATATTTTTTTGGAGGGAAATAATGGGGTGTGTAGGTAGGGGTGTGGGATATAAAGTAGATGAAATTGGGGGATTAATGTGTAATTAAAAAAAAATTGGTGTGGAAATAGTTTAAAAGTGTGGTATGAAGGTAGATTATGTGGTGTAAATAAAGAATTAAAATTGTTTGAAATAAATGTGGTACAAAGGTAGGTTTTTACTCTTAGGTGTGGTGCAAAGTATAAAGTGGTACAGCGGTAGATTTGCTGTGGTGCGAATAAAGGCCCCCTTGATTTATGCGACTTATCATGTCAAGAAATTAACCACTGATTATTGTTTTTTGAATTAAAATAGATGTAATTCAACCAAATCTTTTGTCCGATATAATAAAATAATTTTGATGTGATAAAACTTAGGCGTATTAGGTGTCAACATTTATTTTCAACCCTGTAAGCTGCTTTAAAAAAATAGAAGACAAGATTCAAACTAAAGTGTCAAAGTTTATTCTCTCAACAGGATGTTGGAGGCATATTTACTTTAATTTTATTTCATCGTATGATAAGGAGTGGATCTATGTAATTTTTTTTTTTTTTTTTTTTGGAAGAGGACTTATTTAAAATTTTATAAATTATAGATGATTCATTGTATTTTAAATTCAGTTATCTCCGTGCATAGCATGGGTATATGACTAGTACATATAATAAGCCAAAGTATGATGTAGGTGTTAGGTGTAGTGCCTGAAAGACAATTATATAATTGTTTTAGGACAGAATTAATAATTCATCTTATTATATGCATGTATGCTTATAATTAAGACACTGCTGAAAACCCTAAGTACCTCGTTTATGTAATCACATAACTCAGTGTATGGCTATACACAAGAGAATTGAGTTAGTGAGATGTACTTAAAATTAACTTAGTCTGTAGCTTTTATTAATCTGAGTACGGGTCTCAAGATTAATTTTCTAATAATACACTCAGAACACTTTTAGGTGTGTGACAATGCTTATCCGGTTTATCGGTAATAAAGTACCTAGTGGGGTATTTATATATGATGATAATCATATTGAAATTTGGACCGATTTGATTTGAGTTCTCGATATAATTCCATGATCGAGAAGTCTTATCGAATCACAAGATGATCATATATGGATTAATCTCAATCTCGGAGGTGATCACTGCACAACCGCTGTAGACTAAGGTAGAGTTTGATGTGTTAGTAAGGATCACTTTATAGTATGTGGTCCAACACTTCTCGTTGGCTCTATTTTAGGATGAGTGAGTAGTCTATGCTATCATAGATATGAAATCCATTCCTTCCTTTGGGAAGTAGACAGACATTTCTCTTATTTGTTAATCCTAGAAACTGATCGATCCCGGGAGTTCATATTATATTAGTTATGAACTAATTGATCACTAGGGGGTTAATGGTAAATAAGGATAAGAGGTTTCGAGAAGGGTTTACGGAGATATCGCGAATCGAAACGAACAGTCTATGGAGGATTTATCCGTATGTAATGATTATATCAGTGGACACCTTATCAACTCATGGTTGAGTGTAAGTTATCTATATTCGGCAGAGTTCATTTTCGGGTTTATGGTGGTGTAATCCTGGAATTAATAGATTGAATATTATTATTCGGTCTGACGGATAATATTATTTAATTTATTGTAGCTACTGAATATGGGTCCATGGTCCCCGACGTGGCTCCTAACATGCATATGTTTTCTCGTCGTTTCACTTCAATTATAATTAAATAGTTGGATTGGACTATTTAATTGATGTGGATTAATTGTTTAGTTGGACTAGATAATTAAATACATAGAAAAGAAATTTTTCGTGGACTCGGCACAAGTGTGTGAGATGCGAGGATGACCTAATATATTAGGGTATTGGCCGCATTTTTGGATTATTATTTAATTAGAGAGAAATTAGTTTTCTTAGATAATTATTTAATATATGATTTTATTATTTATTTGTTAAATGATAAATCATGGAATATTGGATAATATATTTATTTATCCTAATTTGTTTGGGATATATATTATATTTATCTTATATTTAAATTATTAAATCCTTGGAGGACAAGGATTACTCTCCTATATAAAGAGAGTTCTCCTAAGCCTAACAACACATGACATATTTCGAAATACACATGATAATTTCAAAAATCTTAAAGAGTATTTGGCTTTGATATTTCGGCCTAAATACTAAGGTTTCGAGTTGCGATAATCCTCAGGATTATTCCGGTAGCATAACGAGGAGGTCAAGCGGCTTGAAACACCATCCACCTGGTGGTGCTTGGAGACACACGTTGGAAGACTTTGGCTTCTCAACTAGGATCTCAACTAGCTTGGATTGACCTTTTGTTCTTGGAGTAATTGCACCATAAAAAGGTTGGTAATCTAAACCCCCTCGTAGTTTAGATCTATTATTTTATGTGCTTTGATTGTTTAGATCTAGATCTTGTACTTTCCGCTGCGTAATCGGGTGGATCCATGATCCATCCGATTATATTACATCCCACAAGTGGTAGCAGAGCCTTTGATCTATCAATCAAAGTATGTGAATTTTAGATCTAGGAGTGGAAAAAACATGTTTTAGATGTTTTTTTTTTAAATTTCGTATGTATGTATGTGCATCGAATTTTATATCATGTATGTTGCCTTGTGATTGTTGTGGTTGAAGAGATGGATTGGGGTTGGTACTGTTTACCCGTAGATCTATTTTGTAGCTCTTATGATTAGTATCAATCGAGCATAGGATTTGTATTTTTTTATGCAATCGAAAATATTATACAAGATAGAATCTTTGAAATTTTTATGATGTTCCGGGCTCTAAATATGAAGATCTTGAAAAAAAGATGAAGATCAAGGCGAAACCCAAGGTATAAACGAGGAGAAACGGCCAAGAACCCTAATTTTAAGGCTGTCCAGCACCTTTAGCAGCGCTAAAAACGTCACAATTGCTTCTGTTTTTTTAAAGGCGGCAGCAGCACCTGTAGCGGCGCTTACTGCCGCCGCGAAAGATCGGTTTTTTTAAACATGCGGCTGTTTAGTTTTTTTTTTTTTTTTTTCATAATCTGTTTTTTTTTTTTTTTTTTTTTTTTTTTTTACTGGCCGACTTAGGCTTTGTATAAAATAAAAAAATATAAATATAAATATAAAAAATACTGGAATTTTTTTTTATAAATCAGCCGCATAAAAAAAGAAGGGGGGGGGGGGGGGGTGTTTAATTAGAAATAAATTGGATTTATTTTCCTTAAAAAATAGGTTAGTCGGGGGTACCAACGGTCCATCTCGGTGTTTAATTTTTTTCCGCATCTTTTTTCGTGTATGAGCGAAATTATGTGATAGAAACCGAAAAATTGCCATGACATGCATCATGAATCCACTCCAATGCATACATGTAGCTAGTTTATTTCGAATAAATTAGGCATGTATAACTCGTAATTAGTTAAAAGCTTTTTTAATTAATATATGGTAGTTAATTAAAATAAGTAACTAATTATAAAAACCGAGGAACCGGGTTTTGTCAATCGTTACGATTTTAGTGATGGATTCTCGGTGAATCACACTTAGATAAATCGTTGAGTTTTCGGTGAACCCACCTTAAACAGAAACGAGATTGCGCTTTGGTTGATAATTTTGAAATTGGAAAATCATAGTACATGGGTTCGGAAATGGTCTAACCATGGTTGGGCGAGTTCAACCGAGCTTCGGCTCAATTGACTCCCCACCACGTGTGATGTACGTTACAGTGGTTCGTCAAGACTTAGCATAGCCGATAAGCCTTCGGGCTAAACGGGGCTTCTCTTGCCGGATCATTCAGAACTATCACATATGTTCCAACGAAGAAGACGTACGGCGTTGGCTTGCCTACATAACCGACCCTGTTCGGAGTACTTTGATTTATTGTTTCTTATTGTCAAGACCGAAACCGTAATTAGTAAACCCACCATTTTTTCAAATTATTGAGTGGGGGAGCGGGAAGGCGACATACCAACCCCACGGCCTCTACTAGATGCAAGCACGTGAGAGAAGCGGTGACGCCTCGTGCCGCTTTGATTCCGGACCCCTAAGGATGGTGTTCTCCCCTATCAAAATTCAAGGGGCAAAATTAGGATTTTAGTCCTCTAAGTTGGCCTATTTTGGATTTTAGTCCTGCTCTCGCCCGGTGAGGAAATAGTCCCTAAGTTGGCTTTTTTTTTTGGATTTTAGTCCTATCCACGGATATTGCCGATGGTGGGCACGGAATATTTTAAAATTGATGACGTGGGCTGCCACTTAGGTCGCCACGTCGGATCCTACATGGCTTGTGGGTCCCATTTCTCCTCCATTTACTAAAAAAAAAGTTGAGGGAAGAATGATTCAAACTGGTGACCTTGTGGTAAAATATCAAGCATTTTGCCATCCAAGCTATAACTTCAATAGGTATATTATGACACAATTAATTACTTATGCACAATAACATTTCTTCCAACATTGTATGTGCCTAATTTAAATAAACTTATTTACAAAATTAATTTAACTGTAGATGATATATATATATAAGAGCTCTTGCATAATTTTTTATTTTTATAGTTTTTTTTATAACCTATTACTCTTAATATTATTATTATTATTAATGTAAGTCGACCTTACATTACCAGAAGAGTAATAATTATAAAATCTTTCTTATCTTACTATTAATTTGTATATATTCGGTCAACTTTTTTAATATCATAATTATTACAATTAATGATAATCAAATTGTATATCAAACACTATAGTCTTTTTTGAGAACCAAACATTATAGTCTAATATATTTAATCACTGTGTTTCAAAAAAAAAATAATCATTGTGTTTCAAAAAAAATTTAATCACTTTATTAATGTATATGATAATTCTAAATCCACTTACATTTAGGGACGTAGATAGATAGTTTTTTTTTTTTATTTTTTATAAAAAAGAACTACATCAAATTAACAAGGAAAATTAAACCAAAGGAAACCATATTATGCATAAGTAATAAATCTTGTCATAGTATAAACATTAAAGTTGTAGCTTAGATGGCAAAGTACTTGATAGTTTACCACTAGGTCACCGGTTTGAATCCTTCATGCATCAACTTTTTATTTTTAGTAAATGGGGTAGAAGTGGGACCCACCGCCACATAGATCCAACATGGCATATGATGTGGCGTCCATATAAGTTATTTTTGATGATTCCGGTGTCCAGTCAGCATAAACCAACGGATAGGACTAAAATCCCAAAAAAAACCCAACTTAGAGGACTATTTTCCTCACCGGAGCAGGAACAGGACTAAAATCCAAAATAGGCCAACTTAGAGGACTAAAATCCTAATTTTGCCAAATTCAAGGCTTGGTCTCCGAAAGGATAGGATTTTGGGTACTGTTGGTCACCGTCCACCCCTAAAGGTGCATACTCGGGCGCATTTTTGAGATCTGATATAGTAGGTCACACTCTTTATAGATATTTTCGAAATATCTAGGCTTCAAAAAGGAAGGTAATCAATGGTTAAGGCCCGGGATGTCTGATTCCTGAGAGATGTTCAATTCTCGAAGCTTAATCATTGAGAGAGATTGTCTCAGTTTAACCGTCATCGTGCTGATACCGACCCTAATTAAAGGCGGCGGTACGATGATTGGTTAAATTCTTGGAATGGTAGGATAGACTTTAAACAAGTTAATTATTCCTAAAATAAAAATCTAGTAGTGAAAATTTATTTTTTGAATTTAACTTTCTGTCATGTTTATTTTACAACTTTAATCTCTAGGCCACAAAACTGTTAGTAATAGGACTTCATTAAAAATGTTGAAAGTAACAAGTACGTTGTAAATTATCAAACAATGCATTTAATTTTTCGAAAGAGATTTATTCTCTTGAGCCTTTAAATTTTAAGTGACATAGTATAGGCAAGTCATTTCTGTCATTCGTGTTGAACGAGAGACGACCACACTTTGTTTACAAAAGATGATACAGGACTATCAGACAAATTCATTTAGTGAATTTTAAAAGTGTAATTACACAACAAATTTCTAAACTGAAAAATTGGAAAATCATATACATAAGGCGTTGCTAGTTAGACGGTATTTGGATCCGATAAATGATGAGCGTTTTTTCACCAAACAAATTTATAAAATACTCAAGACAACGGTGACTAAACAAGCTCTCTAACCGGCAGTGGACCGGGTCGATTGCTAGAATAGCTACAGGAGTCCGAGGTCGAACCCAAAGGAATTGTGCTTGCAAGTACCAAAGTAAACGTAGTGCTTAGTCTAGGTGATCAATCTTTCTTTTTTAAAGTGTTTATAACTACAACGACACTAAAGCGATCTATACTAACGAGTCTAAAGATAAAAAGAACGGAAGAAGATTAGACTACTAGATTTGAAAGATGATAAAGAGACATAGCCGAACCATGATCCATATGACTAATCTCAACCCTAAGGTAGACAAAACCGGGAGTGTGCAACAACAAACGAACTCTCACATTCTATCTCACGGGTGCGAACTCCTAAACCCGGTGCTAGCCTCAACAACTCTCTTCTAACACCTTATGCCATGTTAAGGTCCGAACAACTCTCTCCTAACAAGTCATGTTTTGCACTCGAGCCGCTTAAACGTATAAACGAGTAACCTCATGATGAGCTCGGTTTAACAACTAAAACGAGACTACATCACGATCCTAGAACCCTTTTCCCACACCCCTCTCTCTGAACAACTCTCAAGAGTGATGTGTGTGATTTTTGACCTAGGTGATCAATCTAGCCCAAATTCGTTATAATAAGTTCTAAGACATGAAATGCGCAAGATACAACAATAAAAAGCACTACCCACTCTCAATTTCATCACCCAAAGGGTGATTTCACCAAATTTCACATGATTCAAGCTATGAAGATGTTTAGCTACTCATTATACTAATCAAAACATGCACAAAACAGTAAATAAGAGCCATAACAAGTAAAAGAGAAGAGAAATATACCATAAGATTGCGAAATTCGAGTTGAGATCCAAAAGTACAAAATATGAAGTAATTAAAGGTGGTCTCTTAGTGTTAAATGAAAATCTAAGCTAAGAAATGGAAAGATTAAGCTAAGATGTTGTTGATTTACACTAAGAGGGAGTATTCTAAGCTATTACAAAATTCGAGCTATGAAGGGGGTAGAGTTTGGCTAAGAAGATGAATAATAATCCCAAAATGGACTAAGGGGTATTTATAGGTGGAGGAAAATCCTGCAGATTTTGGTTCAACGCCTGTTCCAGACGAGTGGAACGTGCGTTTCGCTTGAAGTTCAGGCGACTTAGGGCTTTTGTCTTGTGAAAATTGGTTTACGTGCATGGAACGTGGCGTTTAAGAGGTCCGAACGCACGTTCAAGGTACGTAACGTGCGTTTGAATGGCCTCGAACGCACGTTCTAGGTAATTGCTAAACTGGCGTTTGAAGGAGCTGAACTCGTGATGACTCGCAACTCGAACGCTGGTTTGAGGGTTGGAACGCCGGTTGGAGACTGGAACGCTGGTTTGAGGGTTGGAACGCGGCGCTTGGACCCTGTGCCACCAATTCTTCACTTTTTCTCCCTTTTCCACCTCTTTCTCGCCTCGGTTATGTTTCTCATTGTAAACCATTGCCTTCGGGTCCTCGAGACATCAATACCTACATCATCACAATGACAAAAACAACCAAAACATTCCAAAGGGTAAACGTGCTCGGGAATGGGGTCAATATCATCAAAAAAGGGTGGTAAACTATCAAAATGACGGAATTACCCCCGTGCGAGGAACTCACAATATTACCCGAAAGTGGTCTAAATTATCAAAAAAATGTGTGAAAATGTGGTAAACGGAGGCCAAACAATGTAGCGGAGTCACGTCAAGTTGACTCCCATCAACCACCCCACACTTAGCCTTTGCTGTCGTCCTCGAGTAAAATGGGCGTTTTAAAACAAACCAAGGGATTCAACTTTATGATGTAGGTGCTACTACTCACATTCTCAAGGTAACCACAAAGTAAGAAACACGAACATATACACATTGGCGCAACATTATCAAGAAAATGGAGTGTGTGTGGTGCAAAGCTAGAACCAAGTACTCAAAAGATTGTTGGGGCTTGAATCCCAACCAAAAAGGTTTACCAACCGTTTCATAATCACGAGCCTCTCCACTAACTGGTTTACTAAGTTTGGACACGATCAAGCGGGACTTGAGCGGTTATAACGTTAGGCTGTGGGTGATTTCGGTTAGTGAAAGGGTATTTTGGGAACTGGAGAAAAGAAGTACGAGTGAACCTAATCAACCAAGTACCAACTCATCTTTATCTTGCAAACCACCCAAAACTCCTTTTTGATCAACTTTGACATTTTGGGAACCATAGGTTACTAATACATCCGAACTCATTGCCAAACTCGACTATGTTTCAAGTTTCATAAGGTGAGTCCGAGCACACTAGCACCTATCTCACTATCCCAACTCTAACATCATAAAAGCAACTTTTGAGCTCAACACTTTTGACTCCAACCCTTTATTTCTATAAACATCAACTTTTATTCAACGAGAGCTAATGTATTTTGAACTTTGTTTGATTTTTTTTTTTTTTTTTTTTTAAAAGAGAAGAAGAAGGTTCTTTTCCTTGGCCCAAAATGAACACCAAGCCCAAACGCAGCTCCTCAACACCTTATAGCTCAAAACAAGAAACAACAACCCAATCAAAACATCATATTTCCCCACCCCACACTTGTTTTAGCAAGTGTACTCCAACAAGGACCAGTCCACTCGTAGGGTTAAAATGAAGGATATGTGACCATATTTAAGGCTCGAAGGTAGGTTTCGACTAAGTAAACTAAACGGCTATAAGTGAATGGTGGTGAGACCATTCTATCAAGGTGAGAGGGGCTACGAAGGGTAAATATTCGGGTTAAGGCTTATTTGGCTATGGTAGGTCAAAAGGACGCCAAAACCGTCATCCCATGTCCTACTTAGGTAAACCCATGACATTTCGTCTCGAGACTCATGATATGAAAGGTGGTAGAAATCAAATTGTGCACAAAGTGTAGAAGCCGTGAAATAATAAACTCCATTCTCAAGATAATATCAAACCGCAATGCATATGTTAAGGGTCCCGACTAAGGTGATCACCCTCAAATGTGAAAATAACACATACAACACGGTGTTAAGACCTTGAAAAATTTTAAAAATTACCCAAAAATCGACTAAGAGCCCGATCATAGGCCAAGTATACCACATTTATAGCACATTTAACAATCAATACCAAGAAAACGGCTAAGTCTCCCCACCCCACACTTAAACGAAACATCACGATTGTGTGTGAGAGATAAAAGAGTAAAAGACTTATTTGTTTGACCAAAACCCCAGAAAGGCGCAACCGATACTCGAAACTCGTGACACCCTCGGTATAAGTCCATCCCAAACCTAAAGCGAACAAAAGAAACAAAGAAAGCGCAGCACGGGAAAAGTCCACGTGCTAAAGATCAAGCAATAGGCAAACGGGTGCGTAAGAAAACGAGTTTATGCCTCAAACGATATCAAAGCATGCCGAGGGGAATGGGATATGCAATGGACGGATACAATATAACAATAAAACTCGAACATCCACGCATGCGAATCAAAGGAGAAAAACATGCACGGTCAAACAGGCCTCGAAGTGAACAATGATTACATGTGCGTATCAAAAGTGAAGAATGTAAAACAACCAAAAGTCGTAAATCAAAAGTCAACTTCGCCTCAAAGTGAATCGTCAAAAGTACCCACAAATAAATGAAAAACAGACTAGCCAAAATAAGTTGCACTCTCAAAAGAAAAGCGTAGAAACAATGAAAAACAAGCTAGCCGCTCGCCTCAGACATCAAACCTGAGGATCCTGTAGGCTGGAAGATGGTGCAAATACAAAGAATCGCACTTC
>CM047816.1:15789338-16038442 GCA_026214975.1 Gentiana macrophylla | reverse complement strand
ATTGAATCGGATCGCCTCTTTTGTGTGGCAAGAATCAACGCCTGAGGAAGATTTAAACAGTAATTTGATGGCAGAGAAGATTGTGCCATTGTAATACTGCTTAGATCTTGCTCTTTTTTAGGATTTATCACGAATCAATATTCCAAAGCAGACATGCTAGCCTAAATTAGTATTTCCTTCATACCCAAGCTTCACGGTGTTATCAGAATTTTATCCAACCCCTCAAAATGTACTTCTTCGCTGCTTTTGCAGATGTTTCTTAATTTAATGAAGCTTAAATTTCAACAATGCAAGTATTCACGATGGCACTAAGTGGAGATGAGTCTGTTCACTTTCTTATTCACTACAACTTTTCTCTCACTTCTTTATCTTCTTTCCCTCTCCAATCTCACGTTTTTTTCTCAACTACTCATATCTCACATCCATCTTCTCCCCTGCAAATCACTTCCTCTCTTCAATCAAAAAATAAAAATTCTGAGAATTCAGCTTACACAGCAGTTCCTTTTCCCCTCCACAAATTCAAGATCTTCAACCCTTGATAAATAGAAAAGCCCCAAAAAAAGAACAAAGCCATTAGAGCTAAATTTGTGACAAAGGGCAACAATTGCAAAAGAAGGTACAAAGTATATGATTTTAAGTCAATTCACAGATCCCCTTTCGTAAACTTTAGGTGGTTCTTGCCCATTTTCTTCTAATTTATTTTTTTGCTTTGAAATACAGGATTTTGTTTTTTTTCTGGAAGTATGGTATCATTTTTCAGGATTTTTATTTTATTTTGAAGATAGAAAATATGTGATTTTTTTGAAGACCACAGTAAGATGAGAGTGGATATGAATGTAATTTTGATGCCAAGTAGGATTTTCTGCAGCTTTTTTGACAGAATCACATTGGAAAAGCTATTGATCATTGTGGTTGCTCTAAGAGTCTGAATCTCCAAAAAGGAGTTAAGAAAGTCAACGCCACCAAGGCACAACCACAACAAAGCGAGGAATAAAACCAGAACCACCACGTAAAACAAACTGAAAACAAACGTATGCTTCAAACACAACAAGGCCACCATAGCTCTACCAACGGCCACAGGTAACATTATTGCCGGGTCAAAATTTGTATTACCAGGGCTAATGTATAATAAGACAAACCAAAAGCTAAACAACCGGCCCTTACAATACTAAAACTGCGCTGGAAAATACTCAGCCATTACGCCACTAATGCTGAACCTGAAAGATTTTCTCCATACCATACAAACGAAACAATCGGAACAAAAAGGTCAAAAACATTAAAGGCAGACCTACCCCTATCGACGGAAGGTTTATGCAATCTGTTGATATCCAGAACTTTTATTTTATTATCAAACGTTATAGCTTTTAATATTAAAATAAAGCGCAATCTAATTGCACTATCATTTTACTATCGACAATAACGCATTTCTCGACACTAATCTTTTTTTTCGCCACAACACGCTTTTACACCAACGACACATTTTCATCCGCCTCTGAGATACATCCGCCACACTAGAACAAATATAGTTTTAACTCCAGTGGTGCAAATCTTAATCTTCATCTTCTTCATTCATCCTTGAAAAGTTCTCGCAAATCTTTCGCTTATTTCGATTCTTCCAAGTTTTAGTTCAATTTAACAAAGCATCCCTAAACACTACATCTAACGCCAAAAAAGGTGGGAGTCGGCTCACATGCTACCACCTTAATACACCATTAAATATATTTTTATTATTCAACAATATAACGCTTCACGAACTGACCAACGCCAGTAGGAAGATTTAACGATACTAAAATCGACGCTTAATACCAAATAACTTTTTATATTTTTCAGATCGCTTGACACGCTGCTTTTTTTTCTCCAAACGAATTTAACACGGCATCAAATGACGTATTCATTAACGATAGTTAACGATGAATGTCAGATGTAGATAAAATGAAACTAAACACATTTTCAAGATATTAACGATCCGGGAAAGCTACGCCGCCTCCAGAGATTCTAATTCAGAAGCTATGGGTCCGCTTATCTGCTTTTTCTATAACGTTTCATCACAGAAAGTCTAAAACAAAGCCGATCGACTTTACGACATCGTTTTCCAAGCACATCATATCAGTAGCTTATTTTTTAGACTTAAACTCCTCGATAAGTACTGAAGAGAGCGATTCACGATGCTCACGCCTCTAAGAAAGAATTCATTTTTATAGAATGCGATACATTTCGCTTTTTTTTGTTCTATGATCAATTACATGCTTAATTCATAAGAATTTATTTCACGTCGGAATCTATTCTTTAATATTATCGCCGAGAACGATTTATGCAACAAGACGACTCACGTTCAATACTAGTTATATAGATAAAATGACAACTCAATAATAATTTTTTTATCGCAGTTGGGGTGGGTGGGTGTTTTGTTTGTTTGGTCGTCATCAATGTCTATCTTTTCTCTTTCCTATACTTGGAAATCTGATAAAACACAAATCAAAAGAACTGATTGAGGTTCTGGATCCCACCGAAACAATTATTCATTAATTTCTTCAAAATTGATATATTGCTCTTCTTGAAGGGATTGAAATACTTCCTCAAAAGTTGAAAAGCAAAGTTCTTTCTCCTAAACTGAGAAGAAAAGGGAAAATGGAGAAAACCCAACTGGTTTTTATTCCTCACCATTGATAGGCTATATAGTTCCCACTGTACAACTTGCAAAGCTGCTCACTACTCTGAATCAACACCTTTCTGCTACACTTCTCATTATGAAGCTTCCTTTGATGATAAAGTTGCTAATTACATAAATTCACTACCTCCATCAATCTCCACTTGTCGCTTAAAACATGTGGAGTTCAATCTTCCAGAGGAATCTTATTCTGCATTTGTTGTTGCATAATACTTTCTTTTTTTGATTATATAGAAGCCCATAAGAGCAAGGTGAGATCTTTTTCTGAAAAAAAAAGTAGTGATTTTTCATCTTCTGTGATTGTTGTAGACATGTTTAATACTGGCATGATTGATGTTGTTAATGAACTTGGATTTGATAGCTATGTGTTTTACACTTCTGGGGCTGCACAGCTTGGGCTTAAACTGCATCTACAGAGTTTGAGAGATGATTTTAATGTAGATGTAACAGAATACAAGAATTTAGATATTGAGCTTGCTGTCACTACTTATATGAATCCTGTTTCATCTAAATTATTGCCTTCTGTGATCTATGACAAGGAGGGCGGTGAATTGCGGGTTTTTCTTGATTTGACTAAAAGATTCAGGAAACCAAAGGATCATTGTCACATGTTTCTTGAATTGGAATCATATGCTCTACAAGCTTTATCTGTAGATAAAAACATCCCAAAGTGTATACTGCAGGATCGTTGTTGATCTGACACAAGAGACGATAATAAACTAAGAAGTTTAAAATTATGAAATGGCTTGATTGTCAGCCTGATTTCTGTTGTTTTCTTTTGCTTTGGGAGCCAAGGTTGGTTTGGGGTGGAACAGGTGAAGGAGATTGCTATAGCAATAGAACGCAGCGGGCATCGATTCATATGGTCTCTGAGAAGGCCTGTTGTCACTGATTCCAAATGGGATTTTCCAGATGAGTGTGAAAACTTGAAAGAAATCTGCCAAGGGTTCATGGAACGAACATCGGGTATTGGACATGTAATAGGATGGGCGCCACAAACGGCTGTCTTGTCTCACCCCGCTGTGGATTGTTTATAGCCAGAATATATAAGACAATTATATAATTATTTTGGTGACATAATTAACAATTTATCTTATTATATGCATGCGCGCTTTATAATTAGCACACTAACAAAACCCTAAGCACTTTCAAGCTATGTAATCACATAACTCGTTGCATTTGCTATACACAAGATGATTGAGTTAGTCGATATACTTAAAATTAACTTGGTCTCAGAAGGCTGATTAACTCGAAAGACGGTCTCTATGATTATATGCTAATAATGCGCCTAACACTTGAAAGCCGATATGGCGCTTTATCCTGATCGCTTAAGGTAATAGCAATTTAAAAAGCATTTATATACGATGATAATCATATATGTACTGCACTGATTTTGATTTCAGCTCGATATAATTCCGATCGGTAGTTTTATCGAATCACAAGATTTATCATATATGGATTAATCTCACTCGAGCGTGATCACGCATAACTCGCTTAGTAGACAGTGTAGAGTTGACGCGTTAAGACGATCACTTCAGAAGATGCTGGTCCAACACTTTCATTGGCTTTATTCTGAATGAGTTCTAGAGCTTCGCGCTATCACAGATATTGTGATCCATTCATTCCCTAAAGTTAGACAGACAGCTCTTTATTTGTCACTTCTAAGAAATTGATCGATCCCGGAGTTCATGTTAGCACACTAATTAGCTACTAAATCCGCATGCGTGGAACTAATTGATCACTAAGGGTTAATTGTGAACAAGGATAAGACAAGCTGGTAAGAGTTTACGGAAATATCCCTACCTTGTAAAATGAACAAGATTTATGAGGATTTATCCAGACGTAATGATTATATCACGACGCTATCAACTCGGGCTGGTTGAGTGTGTTATCTATATTCGCAGTAGCTTGGCTGGTTTACGCGGTGTAATCCCGAATTAATAGATTGAATATAATTGTTCGGTCCGATTTAATAATTTTATTTAATCAGAATATCAATACGCGGCCCACTGGCCCCGACGCGCTTTTAATATAAAGATATGCGTTTTCGTCGCTTTCACTCAATTATAATTAAATAATGGGATTCAACTATTTAATCGACAGCGATTAATCATTTAATGACCAGATAATTAAATACACTGAAAAGAAGCTTTTTAGCCGCGACTGCCCAACGTGCCAAAAATGCGTAGTAGCTCATTTTTTCTGTGGGGCTGATTTTATGTTGATTAATTATTGGCTAATTAGCTTTTGATAATTATTTAACACGCGATCTATCTTTTATTTGTTAATTAATAATTCATAATATTAGATAATATATTTATTTATCCTAATTTGTTTGGGATATATATTATATTTATCTTTATTTGAATAAGGATTATTATAAGTGATTATCCGTTAATTAATTAAATCTCTGAGACATGATTACTCTCCTATATAGTTATAGCTCTCCCAAACCTTATGACACATCACAAATTTCGACTTTTGGGAGTATTTGAGCTTAGAATTTTCGCTCCTATACTTGGTTTGAGTTTTAGAAAACTTCGGTTTTTCTACAGCAGATATCGGAGAGGTCCATGGCTTTAAAACACCATCCACCTGGGTGGTGTTGGAGATACACGCTAAGACCTGTGCTTCTCAACTAGGATCTCAACTAGCCTCTGATTGATTGAAGATTGTTCTGTGACGCTTATTCACAATAAATCGGTAGTTAAATCTAACCCCTCAGAGGTTGGGATCTATTTATTTATGTATTTTGGTTGTTAGATCTAGATCTTCAGACTTTCCGCTACAGAATCGGGTGGATCTGGCGATCCATCCTGGCGATATTACATCCCACAAGCTGGTATAAGAGCCTTGATCTATCAATCAAAAGATGTAATTTTAGATCTAATTCGAGTGAAATAAAGATGTTGTAGACTGCTTTATTTTCTTTTTTTTATGAACCAAAATATCATGTATGTATGCCTTTGTGATTGTTGTGGGTAAAAGAGATGGATTAGCTGGTACATCATACTCAGTAGATCTATTTTGTACTTCTCTGCTTAAGAATAATCGAAAGATACGATTCAGATTTTAATTTAATGTCAAACTAAAATTATGTGTAAAAGTAGCATCTTTATTGTAATTTTGTTGTTCCGGCTCATGTATGAAGATCTTGAAGAGAAGACGAAGATCAAGGCAAAACCTAAGTGTATGAACGAGGAGAAACGGCCAAAACCCTGTTTTTTAAGGCTGTCCAGAAGCTTTCTGCGACGCTTTAACCGCTGTTAAAAGCTAAAAATTTGTTTTTATTAAACCTAGCTGCGGCTAGGGTTTCACAATGAGGCGGCTGTTATAAATTTTTTTATAACTGTTTTAATTTTATTTAATCTGCCGACTTATAGCAGAAACTAAAAAAACAATAATATTTTCTGGAAATGTTTTGTAAAAACAGCCGTGAGAAAAAAAGGGGATTTTTTAAAGGAAAATTGTGTTATAATCCACTTTTCTTCCCCTTATTTAAGTGTTAATCCACACTCCAAATAAAAGTTGCATTAAGGATAGAAAATATTAGACCGGATTAAAATACCCATGTTTATAATAATAATAATAAGAAAATAAACTGGAAGTTCCTACTTCAGCCGAGATTTGACGTCCAAATCGGAAGAGAAGTTTTTAAAGGATCAAGCATGACTAAGCGCCCTACTATTCATTTTCATTTCTTTAGTTTTTACTCCCTTTATAAATTCAACCGGTTCCTATTTTGATCGCTCCAATTGTTGGATTATTGGCCATGGGGATACCATGAGCCTATTCCCTCGCTTGCCCGCCCACCCCCCCTTCCCACCCCGCCGCCATGGTTCCTTGAATAGCTTTTTCTTGCTAAATCTTCCATAAATTCATCTGGCAAAAGAGGAGGCGTATGTAAAAGTGAAGACGGGAGAAAGGCTTTGGAAGGAGAAGATGTTGAAGAAAACAAAATTTGGACAATGATGAAGCGTTCTCTTTGGAAGATGCTCGACAAGAAAATGGTGTAAACTTGGATTTTGATCTGCTTTTTGGTGTGCAACATTTTCGACATGTATCACAAGAAATGGTGACGGTTATACAAGCCTTCATAAGCCTAATGCAACTCCTACAAAGAAGAAGTTAAACAAAGGCAAATTGCGCAGACAGACATGGAATTCAAAGGCAATGGCAAAATTGTTCGAGTCTGTGGATACCTTGTTAAAGAAACCTAAGCCTCACGACGGAGGTAATTCACCGAACTAAACGGTAATAGACATGCCTCTTCGGTTCGGATGATGAAAACACGGGAACGATTGTTTAAGGCTTATGTCTACCTGCAAGAGAAAGCTTATCGCACGGTGGCCTAACGTGATTGAACCCAAGAACAAGAAGAGGCCTAAAAGAAATGATCCTAAAGAAAAGTAGAATCGAAACACGCTCCAAAGTAAGTAACATGAGTGTCGAGTCAGAAGAACACATCTGGCCCATATCATGACTGGGGACATAAACCTTGGAACAAAAATCGAAAGAGAGTCATTTTGAGCTCCGACATCGATACTACTGATACTGATACTTCCGATAATCGACATCATTGATATTGATACTTATCGATATCAGCAGCCTTAATGCAATCAGACAGCCTAGTTCAAAGGCTTACTATGTGCCTTCAAGGTCAAGATTTTGATCTACATTATATCATCACGTAATAGATAGCCTAGTTCATAAGCCATCAACTTGTAATTCAAAGACCTTGTGAATTCGGCATGATAATTTAGTTCTTTGAACTCCGAATATCCTTCTTATAATTTGGCCGAGATAGCGCAAGATGATCGCTTCGCACTTGTATTGATCTTCTATGTATTACCTTTTAGTCCGATGTACCTTTTTGTACTAAACTATAGTCTATTCAGATCGATCTTCTATGTATTACCTTAGTCTCGATGTACTTTTAGCTTAATTCAAGTGATTAACCATCAACTCGCATGTTATAAACACCACACCTAATCAAGCTATCTCGTTAATGATTCTATCTCTTCCAATTGTATCATATAAACTAATTTAACACGGTGTGTTAAGGTATATGGATTTTGCATTTGGAGAATGATCTTTTTCTTCTCGATAAAGACTCACAAGAAATTCGGTGTGATTAAATAGCTTTGATGATGGTAACAGAGACTAAACAAGCGTAAACTCGCTTTTTCTTTATTTTTCATGTTGTTAATCATGTACATATTTGTACTAAATCTATAGTTTGTTGTACTTGCTATTAATCACGTAGTTTGTTAACAGCCTGGTGGAATGTTCTCCCATATTCTTGTATAACTGACACCGACATCGACATCGATATCGATCATCGTGTTAATTTCACCAAACAAATTTATAAAATACTTTCAAGACAACGGTGACTAAACAAGCTTTCATGATCGGGTTGTAAATTAAAAGTTAAAGATGTTTGGATCTGGTCGATTGCTAGAATAGCGAGGACGAGCGCGAGGGTTATTTTTGTCCTTATGAGTCCGAGGTCGAACCCAAAGGAATTGTGCTTGCAAGTACCAAAGTAAGCGTAGTGCTTAGTCCAAAGTAAACGTGATCAATCTTTCTTTTTTAAAGTGTTTATAACTACAACGACACTAAAGCGATCTATACTAACGAGTCTAAAGATAAAAGAACGGAAGAAGATTAGACTACTAGATTTGAAAGATGATAAAGAGACATAGCCGAACCATGATCCATATGACTAATCTCAACCCTAAGGTAGACAAAACCGGAGTGTGCAACAACAAACGAACTCTCACATTCTATCTCACGGGTGCGAACTCCTAAACCCGGTGTAAAGCGTCTCAACAACTCTCTTCTAACACCTTATGCCATGTTAAGGTCCGAACAACTCTCTCCTAACAAGTCATGTTTTGCACTCGAGCCGCTTAAACGTATAAACGAGTAACCTCATGATGAGCTCGGTTTAACAACTAAAACGAGACTACATCACGATCCTAGAACCCTTTTCCCACACCCCTCTCTCGAACAACTCTCAAGAGTGATGTGTGTGATTTTTGACCTAGGTGATCAATCTAGCCCAAATTGTTATAATAAGTTCTAAGACATGAAATGCGCAAGATACAACAATAAAAAGCACTACCCACTCCCAATTTCATCACCCAAAGGGTGATTTCACCAAATTTCACATGATTCAAGCATGAAGATGTTTAGCTACTCATTATACTAATCAAAACATGCACAAAACAAGTAAATAAGAGCCATAACAAGTAAAAGAGAAGAGAAATATACCATAAGATTGCAGAAATTGAGTTGAGATCCAAAAGTACAAAATATAGAAGTAATTAGTGCGTGGTCTCTTAGTGTTAGAAATGAAAATCTAAGCTAAGAAATGGAAAGATTAAGCTAAGATGTTGTTGATTTACACTAAGAGGGAGTATTCTAAGCTATTACAAAATTCGAGCTATGAAGGGGGTAGAGTTTGGCTAAGAAGATGAATAATAATCCCAAAATGGACTAAGGGGGGTATTTATAGGTGGAGGGAAAATCCTGCAGATTTTGGTTCGAACGCTGGTTCCAGACGAGTGGAACGTGCGTTCTGCTTGAAGTTCTGGGCAGCTTAGGGCTTTTGTCTTGCGAAACGCTGGTTTACAGGCATGGAACGTGCGTTTAAGAGGTCCGAACGCACGCTCCAAGGTACGTAACGCGGCGCTTGAAATGGCCTCGAACGACGTTCTGTAATTGCTAAACCGGCGCTTGAAGGAGCTGAACTCAGATGACTCGCAACTCTGAACGCTGGTTTGAGGTTGGAACGCCAGTTTGGAGACTGGAGAACGCTGGTTTGAGGTTGGAACGTGCGCTTGGACCTGTGCCACCAATTCTTCACTTTTTCTCCCTTTTCCACCTCTTTTTCGCCTCGGTTATGTTTCTCATTGTAAACCATTGCCTTCGGGTCCTCGAGACATCAATACCCTACATCATCACAATGACAAAAACAACCAAAACATTCCAAAGGGTAAACGTGCTCGGAATGGGGTCAATATCATCAAAAGCGGGTGGTAAACTATCAAAATGACGGAATTACCCCCGCATGTAGGAACTCACAATATTACCCCGAAAGTGGTCTAAATTATCCAAAATGTGCTGAAAATGTGGTAAACGGAGGCCAAACAATGTAGCGGAGTCACGCCAAGTTGACTCCCATCAACCACCCCACACTTAGCCTTTGCTCGCCCTCGAGTAAAATGGGCGCTTTAAAACAAACCAAGGGATTCAACTTTATGATGTAGTGCTACTACTCACATTCTCAAGGTAACCACAAAGTAAGAAACACTTAACATATACACATTGGCGCAACATTATCAAGAAAATGGAGTGTGTGTGGTGCAAAGCTAGAACTAAGTACTCAAAAAGATTGTTGGGGCTTGAATCCCAACCAAAAAGGTTTACCAACCGCTTCATAATCACGAGCCTCTCCACTAACTGGTTTACTAAGTTTGGACACGATCGGGCAGGACTTGAGCGGTTATAACGTTAGGCTAGGGTGATTTCGGTTAGTCGAAAGGGTATTTTGGGAACCGAGAGAAAGTAAATGCGAGTGAACCTAATCAACCAAGTACCAACTCATCTTTATCTTGCAAACCACCCAAAACTCCTTTTGATCAACTTTGACATTTTGGGAACCATAGGTTACTAATACATCCGAACTCATTGCCAAACTCGACTATGTTTCAAGTTTCATAAGGTGAGTCCGAGCACACTAGCACCTATCTCACTATCCCAACTCTAACATCATAAAAGCAACTTTTGAGCTCAACACTTTTGACTCCAACCCTTTATTTCTATAAACATCAACTTTTATTCAACGAGAGCTAATGTATTTTGAACTTTGTTTTTTTTTTTTTTTTTTTTTTTTTTTAGAAGAGAAGAAGAAGGTTCTTTTCCTTGGCCCAAAAACTCAACACCAAGCCCAAACGAGCTCCTCAACACCTTATAGCTCAAAACAAGAAACAACAACCCAATCAAAACATCATATTTCCCCACCCCACACTTGTTTTAGCAAGTGTACTCCAACCAAGGACTAGTCCACTCAGTAGGTTAAAATGAAGGATATGTGACCATATTTAAGGCTCAGTGGTAGGTTTTCGACTAAGCAACTAAACGGCTATAAGTGAATGGTGGTCGACCATTCTATCAAGCAGTTTGAGAGGGGCTACGAAGGGTAAATATTCGGGTTAAGGCTTATTTGGCTATGGTAGGTCAAAAGGACGCCAAAACCGTCATCCCATGTCCTACTTAGGTAAATCCTATGACATTTCGTCTCGAGACTCATGATATGAAAGGTGGTAGAAATCAAATTGTGCACAAAGTGTAGCTCGTGAAATAATAAACTCCATTCTCAAGATAATATCAAACCAAGAATGCATATGTTCGGGGTCCCGACTAAGGTGATCACCCTCAAATGTGAAAATAACACATACAACACGGTGTTAAGACCCTTGAAAATTTTAAAATTACCCAAAAATCGACTGAGCCCGATCATAGGCCAAGTATACCACATTTATAGCACATTTAACAATCAATACCAAGAAAACGGCTAAGTCTCCCACCCCACACTTAAACGAAACACCGTCATCGGTGTGTGAGAGATAAAAAGAGTAAAAGACTTAATTGCTTGACCAAAACCCGCAGTAAAGGCGCAACCGATACTCAAACTCGTGACACCCTCGTATAAGTCCATCCCAAACCTAAAGCGAGAACAAAAGAAACAAAGAAAGCGCAGCACGGAAAAGTCCACGTGCTAAAGATCAAGCAATAGGCAAACGGGTGCGTAAGAAAACGAAGTTTATGCCTCAAACGATATCAAAGCATGCCGGGGGGAATGGGATATGCAATGGACGGATACAATATAACAATAAAACTCGAGAACATCCACGCATGCGAATCAAAGGAGAAAAACATGCACGGTCAAACAGGCCTCGTGGGGTGAACAATGATTACATGTGCGATCAAAAGTGAAGAATGTAAGCGACCAAAAGTCAAATCAAAAGTCAACTCGCTTCAAAGTGAATCACCAAAAGTACCCACAAATAAATGAAAACAGATTAGCCAAAATAAGCGTGCACTCTCAAAAGAAAAGCGTAAACAATGAAAAACAAGCTTATTTGCTCTGCCTCAGACATCAAATCCTGAGGATCCTGTAGTTTGGAAGATGGTGCGCCACAAAGAATCGTGCACTCTCAGTGTGTAGTCTCAAAGCAAGACTGCCCCCACTGCCTCTCGAACCATCGCCGCCCCGCTCAGGCCCCTGCTCTGTCTCCACATCCACCGAGTCATCTCGTCTCGGCCTCTATCTCGAACCTCGACTTCTCATCGGACTCATCCTCTAGCAGCTCTCGGTAATCCGCCGCAGACGCCTCTATCTCCGGTGTACTGGAAGGTCGTAGTATTCAAGGCTCAGGCGGAAGATGGACTCGCTGAGCTTGAGCTATCGCTCGGTTCTTCAAAGAGCCCATTCATCATGATCCGCAGATCGCCCATCCAATCTCGGCTTGTGGGCTATCAACGATCCCTCGCCTCTCGCCAGCCCACTGCCCTCCGTGAAAGGTATGGTAGGTGTGGGTGGAGGTAAAGTGGTGGAGGAGGTGGAAGGTCCGTAACTAGGAGGTGGCGGAATGGTGGTGGTGGTGATAGTGGTGAGGGAGGTGGTGGCACAGCAGGTGGTGGAAGTAGTGGAGGTAGGGGTGAAAGGTTGGAGGACCGTGTGGATGAGCCGTTTGGAAGGCCGAGAAGCGAACGAGCATTGAACGACTTAGGCATGATAGGCAAAACTTTGCTCTTTCTAATCGATCATCTCAGATACTCACCAACTCGTGCATCACGACACAACCCGTAAATCAAGTAGGGGCACATAATCAATCGACGCTTGTTTTTCTGGTTCTCCGAAACTCCGCAAAAATCGCCCTCCCCACGTCTACTTTCAACTTATAATGCAAGGCGCATACAACAACCAGAGATCCTTAATGTGAAAATGTGTGATGTTGTCCTTAGGTAGTAGACGATCTCGGGAGAACTTAGCCTTGACTTTCAAATCGTCGGGCCAAGTCGCTCGCCAACAATCGATCGCGTGTTACCCCTTTTGACATCCATCGCAACTCGGGGTTGATTTCTATCCTCATCCGCCTCCAAGGGGTCCTCAAGATTACCCCATCTATTCTTGTCCTCGAAACCACTCCTCATAATGATCGCCCACGATAGTCGGTGTCCTATAAAAACCATTAATCGCGCGACCGACTACGGGACATTCACTCCACGCACCCAAACAATCCCTCTCTCTAAGTCACCACAGAAAGTTGGCATACCATTCCCGGACTATCGACAAGTTCAAAGTTGCCTCGGGTTCCAAGATAAGGTTATTCCAACCCTACTCCTCGATTATCCACAAACGATTTCGTACCACCTTCAAATCTAGCCCTCTTTCAAAGCACATCTTTTATCAACCACGAACTCCTCGTGAATTGCTCAAAGCTTGGGGCGGAGAAACGCATGTCGTAGGGGAAGAGGGTCGATGAGGCGTAAGCTACTTGGGGTTGCGGCTCGTGGAAGTCCGAGGAATAGGTTGGGTAGGTGGAGGTGTGGGGTTGAGAAACTGGTTGAGAAACTGGGGGACGAGCGACCCTGGGTGTGACACGGGACAGGGGTGCCTCACTGTCAAACTCCGCAGTCTCCTCACTGCTATCATCACTATCACTGCTAGAATTTCGACCTTCAGTATCGGGCTCGAAATCATCATCCGACGTCTCATCTCTAAGTCGTCTCCAAATTTAATAGCTCTGTGGTTCGTGACTTAAACCTCTCCTCGGCTCATCGATTCTAATACCACCGCCTAGTTCGAACCATCTGCTTTTTTGCTTTTAGATTGGCTCTTACCAACAACAGGCATTTTCCTTCCTTTATCCCCTATCTCCTTCCGCTTACCTCCCGCCATCTTCCTATATCAAGAGCAACGACACCACAACCAACACAAGGCAAACCGACCCGATTATCATCCAATACGGGATTTCAAAACAAACAACCCATTAACAACCACAACGCCAACCACCACACATCACAAGGCCAAGAACACATCAAACAAACAAGAAACAAGGTACAAAATCAATGACAATTCACAAAAGTGGGTAGGAAAAATTTGAAAAAAATCAAAAATCAAACCCTACTCAAAACGGAAATGTAAACCAAATAGTACCTGCCTTATGCTTAGATTAGCCTACGTGAGCATTGTGGAGTGACTAACGAGCCTCAAACAAACGAATTATAAATTCGACTATGGTGAAAAATTCACCCAAGCACCGATCGAATGGTAATTTAGTGGATTGTTGTTCGATTTGAGTGTAGAAAACAAAAGAGGGATCAAGAGGTGTTGATTGCAACAAAAATCGCCAAAACGGGCTAGAAACGAAGATTTTCAAGCAAAAAAGGGAAAGAAGCGATGGAACGGCGGTTAGGTTTTTAATTTGAAAGTGGAACGCCGGTTTGGGAAGAAGGGGTATATATAGAAAAGTGGTCAAACGCCTGGTTTGAAGAGCTTGGAACGCAGTTGCGATGTTTCAAACGCACGCTTGAGAAGTGGGAACGCGCGTTCGATAGATGGAATCGGGCGCTTGAACGAAACGTGGCGCTTGAACCGGAGGATTTGATATCGGGGTAAGAGGCTCAAACGCTGGTTTGGAAAATCTGGGAACGCACGTTTGGACATTGGGAACGTGCGTTTGAAGGCAAAAACAGGGGAAAAACAGGAAAACAGGGGAAATCACTCCACACACACATCTAACCACCCCTAGACCACTCTAGACTCTTACCCAATCAACTTAAACCACAAAAAGGTGGGTTGCCTCCCACTAAGCGCCTTTGTTTTACGTCGTTGGCTCGACAAGATGGATTATACGGTGCCAACTTTTTCAGTTATACCGCTGGCACGGGCGAGGAAAGGATAGAAAGAACGGATGATGGGTCAAAGATTATACGAGTCAAGGTTTATAGTCCATGACAAGACTTACACGATTCATCACATGGCACGGGTCTTCGAGGGTCACTATTTCCAAGGCTTCATCAAAGGGTAGTCTCTCATACTTTTCAATCTCAAGCCGCTTGTGGTCACAAGACCAAACTTGGGGTGAGTGATTTTGATAACTCCGGACGGATAAACTTTAGACACTATGTAAGGACCGGACCACCTAGACTTCAACTTCCTTGAAAAGATGCAAACGAGTATTGTAGAATAAGACTTCGTCACCCTCATTGAAAACACGAGGTTTGATCAACTTATCATGGAGTAACTTAGTCTTTTCTTTATACTTCGTGGAGAGGTCATAAGCACAAAGGCGGAACTCATCTAGTTCATTCAATTGGGCCATACGCTTCTCACCAATTAAGGTGTCATCGAGGTTTAGCATTTTGATGGCCCAATAAGCCTTGTGTTCGATTTCTACGGGAAGATGACAAGATTTACCATAGACTATCATGTAAGGTGACATGCCTAGGGGTGTCTTAAAGGCTGTCCTATGGGCCCACAAAGCATCATCTAACTTTAAAGACCAACTCTTGACGCTCGTGTTCACCGCCCTTTCCAAGATACGCTTAATACCCCTATTCGTGACTTCAACTTGACCACTCGCTTGGGGATGGTAAGCGGTACCTAGCTTGTGTTTCACTCCATACTTCTCCAAAAGTTTATCAAACGGCTTGTTAGCAAAATGGCTTCCATTATCACTGATTATAGCACGAGGCACCCCAAACCGACAAAAGATGTTTTTTCTAAGAAACCGGATAACAACATTCCTATCATTGGTGGGTGAAGCTAAGGCTTCGACCCATTTGGATACATAATCACATGCGACTAGGATATACTTGTTACCACACGAAGAGGGATAAGGGCCCATGAAATCAATGCCCCACACGCCAAAAATCTCACACACTATGATCGGTTTCGAGGCATCTCACTCCTTCTAGATATACGATCGACCTTTGACAAGCATCGCAAGATTTCACATAAGCATGTGCGTCTCGAAATAGAGGGCTAATATGATCCACTTTGCAATACTTTCAAAGCGGTTCTTTGCTCCCGAGAAATGGCCTCCGGCCTCTTTGTCGTGACAAAACGAAAGAGCACTCAAAATTTTTCACTTTCGGGATGCACCTCCTCAAAATGCCATCCGAACACAACCTATATAAGCAAGGATCTTCCCACACATACTTACCAACTTCACTGAGGAATTTGCGCCTTTGGTTCGAGTCAAGGTCGGGATCTACAAAACCGCACTCGTGGTAGTTGACAAAAGGAGCGAACCAAGGACTACCTTCCTTACCGACTTTTAGAAAGTTTCCTTTTTTAGCCGGAAAAAGGGTGTCAAGTGCATAGAGTTGCTCGTGAGGAAAAGAATCATTTATCTCCCTTTGTGCCTTAATCAACTCCTCACTAAGCTCCATACGACTTAGGTGGTCGGCTACGACATTCTCACAACCCTTCCTATCACGGATCTCTAGATCGAACTCTTGCAAGAGCAAGATCCACCTCAGGAGGCGGGGCTTGGCGTCTTGCTTGGCAAAGAGATAACGCAAAGCGGCATGATCCGTGTGGACAACTACCCGAGAACCTACGAGATGAGACCGAAACTTATCAAACGCAAAGACGACCGCTAAAAGCTCTTTTTCAGTGGTGGTGTAATTCTGTTGGGCCGGATTCAAGGTGTGACTTGCATAAGCAATGGGCTTGAAGATTTTATCGATCTTTTGACCGAGGACCGCACCAACGCATGTGTCACTCAGATCACACATGAGCTCAAATTCTTGATCCCATTTCGAGCAACTAAGATGGGAGCGGTTATGAGCAATTGCTTGAGCATCAAAAAGGCTTCAACACACGCTTTGTCAAAATCAAACGGGACGCTCTTTTCCAAGAAGAAGAGTAAGAGGACGGGCTATTTTCGAGAAATCCTTGATGAACCTACGATAAAACCCCACATGGCCTAGAAAACCCCTAAGAGTCTTTAGGTTGGTGGGCATAGGAAGCTTAGCTATCGCTTCAACCTTAGCCTTGTCTACCTCTATACCCTTACTAGATATCTTATGCCCTAAGACTATCCCTTCCGTAACCATCAAATGACACTTCTCCCAATTGAGCACCAAGTTTGTCTCCTCACATCTACCCAACACCTTTTCAAGATTATCTAGACATTGTTCAAAGGAATCACCAAACACGCTAAAATCATCCATAAAGACTTCTAAAACTTTTCTATCATATCCGCAAATATGGCCACCATGCACCGTTGGAATGTCGCGGGTGCATTACACAACCCAAAAGGCATCCTACGGAAAGCAAAAGTACCATAGGGGCAAGTATAGGTAGTCTTTTCTTGGTCCTCTAAAGCCACATGTATTTGGTAATACCCACTAAACCCATCAAGAAAACAATAAAAGGCATGGCCACTCAATCTTTCCAACATTTGATCAATAAAGGGAGGGGAAGTGATCTTTACGGGTTTGGTCATTTAGCTTACGATAATCAATGCAAATTTATGACCACTTACCAAACGCTTTAGGTACCTCCTCACCTTTGTCATTGATCTCCACGGTCATACCTCTCCTTCTTCGGCACCACTTGGGTGGGACTCACCCACTTGCTATCCGAGATGGCATAGATAATCCCTAGCTTCAACATTGTGACCACGCCCTTCTCACAACCTCTTGGAGGTGTGGATTGAGTCTTCTTTGTGGTTGCCTTACCGGCTTTGCTCCATCTTCCAGAATAATCTTGTGTTGGCAAATGGTGGGACTAATACCCTTTAGGTCGCACATCTTCCACCCGAAAGCACGCTTGTGCTTTTAAGCATCTTCACTAACTCATCTTCCTGCAAAGCCGTTAGTGTAGAAGAAATAATCAAAGGAAGTAAATCATTATTTTCAAGAAAAACATACTTCAAATGAGGTGGAAGTGGCTTCATTTTCAAATCTTTCGTGGGTCCTCCATTGATGGCTTTTCTAGCTCTCCTTCAAGCCCAAGATCAATCTTCTCGGTCCACCTTTCACCCACGAAAAGCCATCTTTTCTCGGCTCTTTGCTTCCTCTTCCAATTCCTCTTCCTCATCATGTTCAGACTTACTCTCTCCATGCCTTCATCGGATTTATCTTTATATTCCTGCATGTCAACATGTTCAAACGCAAGGATATATAGCATCAATAGAAAACAGTCCTCGGTGCTCTCCTTAGGATGTTTCATGGCTTTATAGACATTGACCGCGACTTTTCATCTCCAACTCTCAAGATTATCTCACCGCCGCAACATCTATCAAAGTCCTCCCGGTATTTAAAAAGGACGCCCTAACAACAAAGGTGTTTTGGAGTCCATCTCCATGTTCAGCACCACAAAATCTACCGGGAAGGCAAACTTATCCACTTTCACTATGACATCCTCTATCACTCCCATAGGCTCCCTAATAGACCTATCCGCCATTTGAAGTGGTCATCCCGCTGGCTCCAACTCTCCTAGGTTAAGTCTCTCATATATAGCACGGGGCATTAGGCTTACACTAGCCCCCAAATCACACAAGACACTAGGAAAATGAGTCGTACCAATAGTAACCGGGATAGTAAAACTACCCTTGTCCCTAACTTTCGGGGAATCTTAGACTTTCCATTAAAAATAGCGGAACACTCTTCATTTAAACACACAACTTCTTGCATCTTACCCTTCTTAGTTAGTAACTCTTTCAAAACTTACAATACGAGGGCATGTTTGCAAGTGCTTCAAGAAAAGGAATGTTCAAATCAATTTTTCGTAAAATTTCAATGAATCGAGTTTGTGCCTTATTCAAGCAACTTTGTCTATGATTCTTAGTGGGGATATGGAGAGTACTCAAATCAAAATCTTTAGAAGGAGGAGGGATCATACCTTTCTTACCTTTGGAGCGTGGGAAGACGGCTCTTTCATTGGCTCTTTCCTTTCTCTTCTAGTTGACTCCTCTTCTTTCACATCGATAACCACATAATCTCCCCGAGCTTGAGCTTCTTTCCTTTCAACTTCTTTCTTCTTGACATATTCCTCATGATCCTCATCATCTTCAATCCCATCTATATCACCATCCATAGCTCCCGCCTCCGACTCAATAGGTGCTTTTCTAGCCTTGTCCTCCCACAAGACTTTCTTTTCTCCATTAGTTCTCAACACTTTGCCACTTCGGGTTAAGATGGCGTTTACACTTCTCGGATTTTTTTCGGTGTTACTCGTAAAACCGCCTTCAATCGAACATGTTCCACCACTTGACCAAATTGAGTCTCAAGATTTTTGATGGCGGAACCATGTTTGTAGTTCATCTCAACCATGTCTTTCTTAATCTCCGCAAAGTTTTTGTTCATTTGTTCCAAGATGACATCGGTTGAACTCTTTTTGAGGTATAGGAGCCAAAGGAGGAGGTGTTGATAATTGTTGGAACCTTGTTGATTGTACCCTCCTTGTTGTTGCCTTTGGTGTGGAGGTTGATAGACTTGCCCTTGTGAAGATTGACTTTGATTTTGATTTTGTCTATAACCTTGGTTTTGGCCTTGGCTTTGATTCCGATTCCAACCTTGATTATTGTTATGCCTCCAAGAACCATCACCTTGATTTACATAGTTTCCTCCTTGACCTTGTCCCACATAGTTCACATCTTGGGATTCTTCATATGGTTGCCCACCTTGTTGCTCACCCATATATTGGCCTTGATAGGGCTTTGAGATTGATTTTGATATTGAGGCCTCTGTATTCCATTGCTCCATCGAGCAAATACTCATCATCCGCTTAGCCAACTCATTCATGTTATCTTGAGAAAGAGTGCTAGGTTGGTTGCCTTGAGTCGAGGATTGAGGATAGGCCATGTTTTGGGCTTTGGTTGTCATCCTACAATCCTTTGCCGAGTGTGGTCCGCTACAAATTTGGCAAAGCTTAGCGCTCTCATTCTCCTTTTTCAATCTCCCTAATCGTTGTTCCATCGCTTGTACTTGAGCATGATATTGATCATTTGCTTCAACTTCTTTCACTTCAACCAAACCGGGCTTCTTGCTTCTTGTCCCCTTTCTACTTGACGATATATATTGCCTCGAGGTCTCGGAAATCTTCTCAATTTGGTTCATAGCTACTTCGGGTACCATACTCATAATATCTCCATTGCATGAAGCATGCAACGACTTTGATGAACTTGATCCAAACCCGGAAGAAAGCATGAACTACCTCATATGATCTCAACCCGTGCCCGGCACTCTCTCAATAAAGCCTTAAACCGATCCCATGACTCATGAAGCTCTTCTCCTTCATATGCATTGAACGACATTATAGCTTCTTTCATATCCATGGTCTTCGACGGGGGGTAATATTTGAGTAGAAAAGTCTTTACCACTTCCTCCCATGTGTGTAAAGAGTCATTAGGCAACGAATCATACCACCTCTTAGCTTGCTCTTTCAAAGCTTAACGGAAAAGCATAAGTTTGAGTGCCTCATCACTCACTCCATTGATCTTAAATCGAGTTCACTATTTGGAGAAAGTGATCAATGAATAAGTGAGGATTTTCTAAAGCGGTTCCGAGTGAATATAGCGTTGTCTCCCAACAAATGTATGATGTTCCTATTCAATTCCAAGTTGTTGGCGGCTACCGTGGCATTCGGATTGGACTATGCCCCATGTTTGCCGTGGGAGCTAGCACAAAATCTCTACAAGTCAAGCCGCCTTGGTTTTGCTCTTGTTGACCGTTAAACCAATTTGGCATCGCGCTTGCACCTTGATTGTGAGCTTGGTTTTGGTTTTGTTGAAACTGGTTCAACATCCATGCATTGAATTGTTGCATAAGAGCGGGATCCATTTGATTCCCTTGAGCCTCATGTTGAACATTTTGAGGTATCGGCCCATTTGCATTCACAACATTGTTTCCTTGTCCATTCCCACCTCCTTGTGCATTGTTGTTGATTTGTGAGGCGGGTTTTGAATTGGGACTCCATTATCATTTACCAAATTTCCTTCCAAACCTTGTCCACCTTGTTGTGCCATGTCGGATCCTTCTCCCAACTCACCCGAGTTGTTCTCTTCAAAGACCGGAATCGACTCTCTACTTGACGACCTCTTCTTAACCCGTTGACTATTTCTACGCCTTGCGTAAGCTTCTATCCCGTCTATGTATGGCTCGAGTGGTGTTTGAGATCTCCGGTCATGCACTACAAAAAGCAAACAACAAGAAAACAGTAAAATAAAACCTAGGCCCAAGCCTTCGGTTCACTTACAAGATATCACAAATAGCACACAATTCCCCGGCAACGGCGCCATTTTGATGAGCGTTTTTTCACCAAACAAATTTATAAAATACTCAAGACAACGGTGACTAAACAAGCTCTCTAACCGGCAGTGGACCGGGTCGATTGCTAGAATAGCTACAGGAGTCCGAGGTCGAACCCAAAGGAATTGTGCTTGCAAGTACCAAAGTAAACGTAGTGCTTAGTCTAGGTGATCAATCTTTTTTTTTTAAAGTGTTTATAACTACAACGACACTAAAGCGATCTATACTAACGAGTCTAAAGATAAAAAGAACGGAAGAAGATTAGACTACTAGATTTGAAAGATGATAAAGAGACATAGCCGAACCATGATCCATATGACTAATCTCAACCCTAAGGTAGACAAAACCGGGAGTGTGCAACAACAAACGAACTCTCACATTCTATCTCACGGGTGCGAACTCCTAAACCCGGTGCTAAGCGTCTCGAACAACTCTCTTCTAACACCTTATGCCATGTTAAGGTCTGAACAACTCTCTCCTAACAAGTCATGTTTTGCACTCGAGCCGCTTAAACGTATAAACGAGTAACCTCATGATGAGCTCGGTTTAACAACTAAAACGAGACTACATCACGATCCTAGAACCCTTTTCCCACACCCCTCTCTCTGAACAACTCTCAAGAGTGATGTGTGTGATTTTTTTGACCTAGGTGATCAATCTAGCCCAAATTCGTATAATAAGTTCTAAGACATGAAATGCGCAAGATACAACAATAAAAAGCACTACCCACTCCCAATTTCATCACCCAAAGGGTGATTTCACCAAATTTCACATGATTCGGCTATGAAGATGTTTAGCTACTCATTATACTAATCAAAACATGCACAAAACAGTAAATAAGAGCCATAACAAGTAAAAGAGAAGAGAAATATACCATAAGATTGCAGAAATTCGAGTTGAGATCCAAAAAGTACAAAATATGTATAATTAAAAGGTGGTCTCTTAGTGTTAGAAATGAAAATCTAAGCTAAGAAATGGAAAGATTAAGCTAAGATGTTGTTGATTTACACTAAGAGGGAGTATTCTAAGCTATTACAAAATTCGAGCTATGAAGGGGGTAGAGTTTGGCTAAGAAGATGAATAATAATCCCAAAATGGACTAAGGGGGGTATTTATAGGTGGAGGGAAAATCCTGCAGATTTTGGTTCGAACGGTTCAGCACGAGTGGAACGTGCGCTCGCTTGAAGTTCGGGCGACTTAGGGCTTTTGTCTTGCGTAAACGCTGGTTTACAGGTGCATGGAACGTGCGTTTAAGAGGTCCGAACGCACGTTCCAAGCGTACGTAACGTGCGTTTGAATGGCCTCGAACGACGTTTCTAGGTAATTGCTAAACCGGCGTTTGAAGGAGCCGAACTCAGTATGACTCGCAACTCGAACGCTGGTTTGAGGTTGGAACGCCGGTTGGAGACTGGAACGCCTGGTTTGAGGGTTGGAACGTGCGCTTGGACCCTGTGCCACCAATTCTTCACTTTTTCTCCCTTTTCCACCTCTTTTCTCGCCTCGGTTATGTTTCTCATTGTAAACCATTGCCTTCGGGTCCTCGAGACATCAATACCCTACATCATCACAATGACCAAAAACAACCAAAACATTCCAAAGGGTAAACGTGCTCGGAATGGGGTCAATATCATCAAAAAGGGGTGGTAAACTATCAAAATGACGGAATTACCCCCGCATGAGGAACTCACAATATTACCCCGAAAGTGGTCTAAATTATCCAAAAATGTGCTGAAAATGTGGTAAACGGAGGCCAAACAATGTAGCGGAGTCACGTCAAGTTGACTCCCATCAATAAACTAGTGGGATCCTTAGCCTTATGATTTGTTGTTTTTCTGAATCATTAGAAATGTGTAATAGACTGCACATGAGTTTCTCCATTTATCGGAAAAACAAGAATAAAGCGTTGCTAGTTAGACAGTATTTGAAACTGATAAACTAGTGGGAGCTTAGTTCTGACTGTTTTTCTAATCTTTGAAAAATCATAAATACAAAGTGTTGCTAGTTAGACGGTATTTGGAACCGATAAACTAGTGGGACCTTTATTATGATCTCTCAAATCATTTGAACAAAGTGTTGATAGTTACACGAGATTTGGAACCGATAAACTAGTGGGAGCTTTGGTCTTATGATTTGACGATTAGAAAAATTGAATAGTCCAAACTAGTAACACTATCATTCCACAGTTCAAGAGTAGTGTCTACTCAAACGAACTGCTAGTTCAATACTGTTTCCATTTAAGGAAATTTGAGAATGGGAAAGAATGTTTATACATGTTAGTCATCTAAACTAAGTAGTTTACGGCTAAACCGAATTATTAACAAATTGGAAACTAGAGGATAAGGAAAGTGATTTCGGATCACTGACCAATGCATCCTCAGAAATTTCCTCGAAAGCTAAGTTATTTGGAAGAACTAGGTAGCTTTGCATTAAACAATAAATAAAATAGACAACGGGCAGTTATTTCAGATAGATTAGTGGGAGTGATATAAGGAAATGAATCTCGGATTCAATTCCTGAGTATCACAGAAAATTCATTTTCTGTTTCGGATTCATTGGAACGAACGTATTCACTTTCAATAGGATAAGTTGTTTGCCTTATTGACGATGAATATAACATTCGTAGCACGAACCCAAGACTCGGACATTTTGTTTGATAAAGTTAGAACCATTAAGAAATGCTAAATAGGTATATGTAACACATCTTAAACAATATAAACGCAAATGGTTTCCGTATTTAGATAAACACTTCTTTATATACTATTAATTAGTGCATATTCCTTAAATACAAGATCTGAAGACTGGCTTAGCGTGATTCCTATCTCCCAATCAAAGGAACACTGTCTCAAAGGAACAATGCCTAAGTTTCCTTTAAAATCGGGAAAGGGTAATAGATTCAAAGAAGTTACATAGCTTGTTCATATCGACCTTAGGGGTCATATGAAAGGTACAAGCTAGTGGGAGCTTTTGAAGTAGTGACATCTTATCTGACAGCTATTCGAGACTCCAGTAAGTTTATCCAAAATATTTGGAGGAAATCTCTGATTTCACCAGAGATAGAGTATTCCATACCCAGAAATAGGGCATTGCGTAGTCTTCGGGACTGATGCTCGGCCTACCTCCCAGTGAAATGTTTTCACTAAGGGATACACCATAATTTGCCTTATATACTTATTGATATGCTACGATACGCTGCTGAACTCATTTAAGATATTGGTTGCAAAATAACGGTTTACGTTGTAATGAAAAACCGAGAAGTCTACCTAAAAGATGCCAACACATTTATGGATAAGGAGTGAATTCAGTTCACCCCACTTCCGTAAATAGAGGTTGGTTTAAAAGCCATAACCCTGTGAATGGAGTTGTTTGCACTCCAATTCTGTTGAAACTCTTGTAGAACCACCTGAATATCTCAGGTCCAGTGGGAGTAATTGGAACTACACAAAAAAGAGTCGAATGAATAGGAAAGTTTCACTTTCAACGCAAAGCTGAGAAAAATTTAGGAGTGATTCCGTAAATGGTATAGAGTTAACCAGACCGTGATCTCTCTTACCACACAGTCTTGCTTGATTTCGTCAAAAAACGGGAAATAGGGGTGATTCCCTAAGACTTCCTTACCGAACAACGGAATCTGAATTTATTCAGAATAGAAGGGTTTTAGCAAAGAACAAATAACCGACTCGTTACAAAGCAGAAAATAGGGGTGATTCCCTAAGACCTTTTTGCGAGACTAACGGTATCTTAATTTATTCAGAAATAACCTTTGGCAGGATGCCTGCCATAGCTTATATCCTTTGGGGATTAAAGCAAACCACTAGGTCATTTCAAAGTCATATATTTTAATATATGGACTTGACCAGAATATTGATAAGTCTTTCGTAGACTGGGCATCAATATTAGTAAAGTAGTATGTAGATTAGTGTTTGTGAATGGTAACACTGAAACAGTTGGGAACAACATGGTGTGTTATCTGAAGTCAGAGTCTGACATGCCATCGGGATTCATTCTAAATGATTTGATTCGCTCAAATTCTTGAGAATCAATTATTGGCAATCCCATCCATTCACCTGTTTAAGATATTCTTGCATTTATGCAACATTCTACGATGTAGTCTACCCTACCTTTCAGGAATGGTTATCTAAAACTGCAGATGAATACGAAATGGGATGTTTAGTGAATCCTCAAGTCTCTTCAGGAGAATGAGGAATAATATGCTAGTATATTCAGGTGCAAACTAGAATATAAGTGATAACACTGATTCTGGCTTTAGGTCGGATTAAGGATGATCGTTAAGTAGATCTTGTCCTCAGTGTTGACTCAAAGGCATATTGAAAGTTGATAAGAGAATTTTTGCAATCCGGTTAATCAAGTAAAAACTCGAAACCTTAGAAAAATCTACTTTCTAACCGGCAGTGGACCGGATCGATTGTAGGTAGTGCTTGAGGAGTCCGAGGTCGAACCCACAGAGATTGGATTTGAGTACCACAGCTGAATTAGCACTCAGTTCAGGTCCACCAGAAAAATAGGACGTTATACTATTGCATAAAAGAAAGATTATACTAATCGGATTTCTTAACGATTAAAAGAGGTACAGCCGAACTACAATCCAGCGGATTACTCTACCCTCAAACAAACTACCCGGGAGTTTGCTTTACCTTCCTTTACGAACGATAAAAACTCAGATTGAAGTGGACCTAATGACCGGTGTCAATCTAGTGCCTGGGTAGGTGTCAAACTACCTTTTAAGCCAAAACATCTACGGTCCCGAAACCCCGGTTCCCACACTTCGCCGCAACATACATTTATAAGCTAGGTGTGTGTGATGGTGAACTAGGTGATCAAGCTAGCTCAATTATGATTAAAGCAGGTTTCGTGATATAAATTATCGATTAAAACATTTTATTACGTGCTACACTACCTCCTGGTTCAGCTCCCTAATGGCGTTTCATCCGCTTTCACATAATTCGGCCGTACAAATGATTTAGCTACTCATTATCGAATTGAAACAAATAACGGTACATGAATTCATGATATAAACGATAAGAAAACAAGAAATCATACCCACTTTATTGAAAATTGATGAAGTACCAAAGTTGTGCTAACAAAGATCAAATCTTGACAATCGAAATGTAACGGATTGATGCTGTAATGTATCTAATGTAATATAGGATCGAAAGACGAGAACAACGATATAAGGCACTTAATTCAACGCTTCCGGGAAATCGCCCAAAAGAGGCTACAACTATCTAAAATCGTAAAAGTCTGCTGAATAAAACGTTTGAGGTGCCCTTTTATAGTCCTAGGGCAAAATTCAGCTTATCCGTACGGATGGTTCTTGATTCTCCAGGTTGTCCGTACGGCTAGAAAGTTGTCCGTACGGATATATCTCTGATCAAATCTTCTGTTTGTGCTCCTAGGTGTGTGTCCGTACGGATATATTTCTATCCATCCGGATGGATCTCTACTGCATCAGTCTGTCCGTATGGATAAAATGCCTATCCGTACGGATAGATCTCTGTTCAAATTTTTGATTCTGGCTGAGGATTGTCCGTACGGACAGAGGTTTGTCCGTACGGATAGGTGCCTTGACTTCCAAAAATTCCACTTTTTCATACTTAGCCTTCGTTTCTCGCCTCGGACACGTCTAATCTCATAGGTAATCGCTTTCCGGGCTCCCAACTCACCCAAATCCTGCATAAACATGGAAACAACAGGCAAACGCATAACCCCGCAAACTATGGGTGCTCGGGAAATGAGTATAAAGTGCTAAAAGTAGGCCGAGTTCACGGAAAAGCGATGTGATTACTACTTCGTGCAAAGAAAACCTCAAGACACTCATTATATAGGTCTAAACTCACCCGAAAACATGCTAGAAACATGATAACCGTGGGTTGAATCAGATGAAATGTACTGGTAAAGTTGGTTCTATCACCACCCCACACTTAGCCTTTACTCGTCCTCGAGTAAATCAAAGCGATCAAACAATGCCAAGGAATCAACTTTACGGTACATGCATGCGTTTCAAAATATCAAAGTAAAAGGACTTAGACAAGTGAATGTAATATCTTGACTCCACAAAATCACGAAACGGAGTGAGTGTGTGGTGAATGACGATGACTTATACTCAATACGGTTACCGGCTTGGAATACCGGACAAACGACTGCACACAATCATGCCCTTCCTAAAGTCTCCACTAATCGAGGTTCACCAGGGCCAAAGATCCGGTCAGGTAGGACTTGAAAGGTTATAACGTTAGGCTCGGACGGGGGTTATCGAAAGATAATTTGGGACTGGAGAAAAGAAGGCACAAGTGAACCTAATCATTGCGTGTACTCCCTCAACTCGAACATAGAAAACCACCAAACTTCTTTCGAAATTCCATTAGAATAACATCCAAACTCAATCATCATATTAGCTAATACGCCTACTCCTTTTCCGGCTTTCTTTGGTTCGACTTTATTCACTTTCCTTCTCCTTTTTTTTTAACAAACTTCTCTTTCGAACCAAAGGCCACATCGAAGATTTTCTCGAGCTCCTCCCCTTCTAGATGTTAGCTCAAAACTCCCTCCTCATACCATTTCACATATTCTCTCCCACCCCACACTTGCCTTGGCAAGTGTGTCTAAAGGAAACAAGTAAGTCCACTCGTAGGGTAGTCAAAAAGGAATGTGACCAAATTATCGGCTCAGGGCTAGGAATTATAAGCTAAGTAACCAAAAACGGCTCAAGTTTCGGACGGTGGTCAGACCGTTCCTATCAAGGCTTAGGAGGGTTTAGAGGGATAATGTTGGGATGTTGGCTTTTGGCTCTGGTCGCTTCAAATAAATGCCTTTCCCGTCATCCCTAACCTACCCAAGGTGAATCCTTTCTATTTCGCCTCGAAACTAGGGGTACAGGTGTGTAAAGCAATCGTATTAAGTATAACCATCGTCAAACGTGTACTAAAAGTGTTCCGTATCGTGATAGAATGGACTCACTGCAAGACATTCACAAGGCTAAAAACCGTTTACTAACTCAATCGTGAAAAGCATGCATATATCGCGGTGTTAAAACCTTGGAAAAATTTGAAAGTGCCTAGAACTCACTCGAAACCGAGTAAAAACTAAGTTCATCACATAACGGCATAGTAAACTATGAAAAACATGCGAATAAGCTAAGTCGTCCCACCCCGCACTTTAGTGAAACACCGTCCTCGGTGTGTGAACGAAAAGGAAAAAGAGACTTAGCTTAGTAGCCCGGCAAAACGGCGTGTTCAAGTCCCGTAACGGTCGTGAGGTAAAGCATCCCGAATCCCTACATAAAGAACAACATATCCAAAACATACGTGCACGGGACATGGTCCACGTGCCATAGCAAGTAATAAGGGGGAAATCCGGGGATAATCAAAATATTCGACCTCGTTACGTCAGAAAACTCGAATAAGAGTAGTATATGGATAACGCATCAAACATGATATATAACAATCCAAAAACATCATCCATCCATGAATAATCCAAAAAGCACGTCAAGAATGCTAAAGTTTTGAAAAGAGGTGCCTTATGGCTTACAACCCAAAGAGAGAAAAGTAGCTCAAAAATGATCACAAAACAAAAACCCTAGCCAAACCTAAACAGAAACTGAGACACCAACACCCTGACCTAAAGGAAAACTAAGGACCGACTCGAAAGGAATAGCATCAACTCTAAACTCCAGTTTGGTCCTCGGGTGGAGGTGGTGTGGGCTCAGAAACAGCAGTAGCAGTAGTAGTGGCAGTGGGCTGAGGTAGTTCCTGGTGTGCTCGGGGTCTCTGTGGTAGGAGCAGCAGTAGTAGTGGCTGGGATAGACTGAGAGGTACCAGCATCCTCTCCAGAAGCTCTCGCAGCAGCTCTAAAAATCGCCTCGGCTGCATCCTCCTCTAAACATAACTCGATGGCCTCCTCGATGAAAGATGTGAACCGGTATGCCTCGTCATCTACCTGAAGCTCTGGCATGTCCGGTAGGTACCTTCCGAGCGCCTGAACCCTCTCGGTTAACGCGTTTAGTTGAATCTGCTGCCTGTCTTGCATATTTCGCAGCCCATCCATCATCAAATACCGGGTGCGTGTCGGTAGGGGAACTGTGCGGATAAAATCAGACGAATGCTCAACAACTGGCTCTGCCTGAGGACCCTGATCACCCTGCTCTTGATCACCCTCAGCCTAGTGCTCAACATCCCCCTCAACATCCCCCTCAACAGGTGGTCCACCCGGTCCCGTCTCGAATTGTGGACTCAACAAAATCAGCTTCTTCGTATGCCGCTCATCCAAATCATACTCTTTTACACCCGCCTTCAGACATAAACCATTGAGCAGATGGATACAAATAAGCTTGGCTCTCTGATCTTTCCGGTTCTTCGTAATCTCAGTATACAACACCCTTCACACATCTATCGGGATGTCGAAATGAAGTGCGTAAAGCATAGCCAAATCAAGCATGATGAACTTGTGGAAATTGTCCTTGGGTAGAAGGCGGTTCTAAACAAAACGGGCTTTTACCTTCCAATCCCGGGAGAACCGAGTGGTCTTGAGCATGTCTCTCACACTAGCCACCCCGGTCTTCTTCATCGTCCAAGGGATGTCAGGATCAATGGCTAAACGAAACTTCTCAAAAGGGTCCTCCCCCTTATCCTGCTTCTCCTTGATCACATCCAGATAATCAGAAGAGACGGCCGGCAACTTGTAGTAGTCCGTAATGGCCTCTGGTGTAAAAGGTACATCAATTCCCCGGACATTCACCACCCCCGATGACAGATCTGCCTCACTCAAATTTGCCAAAAACTCCCATGCCAAAGTCAAATTAAGCTTCCTTGCCTTGAAATCCGGCACCTTAACGAACTCACCCCACTTCCTCTTCTTCAGATTGTCTAGGAAACTTTTCTCAACCTTTTCCATATCAACGGCTCTTTCTAAAATCTCCCGACCTTTTGAATCTTGATGTAAACGCTTTCTCGGCATGCTCGTTGACAAATCTATCTTTGAAGGGTAAAACACCCCCTGATGTCCCCTCAGTTTATGCTCTCACCTCAGCAATCTTAACCCTCTCGGAAGTCCCTGCTTGCCCTCCCGGGGCTGCCTCAGTACTCACTTTCTTTGCCTTCCGAGGGTCGACTAACGGTTCCTCATCCTCATCCGTATCTGTCCTCGATTCATCTGCAAGTTGATCATAGACTGGCTTTTTCCTAACTTCCCGCACCGGTCTATCCGTTCGATCACCCCCGATTGTCAACGGCCTGTTCAAAGCCTCCAATGGAACCTCATCTAGCCTAGATTTCTTCTTACTCGTGGCAATAGCCTTGCCCTTTCCTTTTCCTTTTATGGACTTAGAAACTCCCTCTGCGGCTCTCTTCTTAGGACTCATTACGAAACTAATCACAAACACTCCCAAAAACCAAGACAAAAATCAACACCCCGTCAATCCACCGTAACACCAAATAATTCACCAGAAATCACCAAACAATAATCAAAACAGCGATGCAGACGTCCCCAAACCATCACACCCCATCACGAACAACAACAAAGCAAGAAAAACAAGAAAAGACAACCTAATTAGTTAAAGGTTCATTTGGGGTTCGTTTCGAAAACCGACCCCGATAAAAAGTGAAATTAAACTGAAAAAGATCGACAAGGCTTACCAATCTGGACGATAGGAGTGCAACGGAGTTGACGGAAACCCCAGACGATCAACGGAGAAGCCAAAGATTGAAATTTTCACCTACGAAAATTAGCCCAAAAAAAAGCTTGATTCCCCTCGATCGTTGTTTGTTGGTGGATTTCGTTTGAAGAATTGAAGAGAGGAGGTGGATAGGTGTTTACCGCACCAAGAATTTCTGAAAACGGTGAAGAATTGAGGATTTGGTGTGTTTGAGGGCGAAAAGAAATGGGGGTTATGGGGGAAATTTGGAGAAGAAACCGTAATGGAGGTTGATAGGAGGGAGTATATATAGAAGTAGTTCTATCCGGACGGATACAATCCTGTCCGTACGGATATGCAGAGGGGATGAACTTTCCGGACGGATGGTTAAGATGTCCGGACGGATGATTACTATGAAAATCCAAATCTTTCTGACTGAGAGTTATCCATACGGATAAGAATCTATCCGTACGGATGAAAGGCTGAAACTGTAAAATTTTGATACTATCCGTCCGGATGACAGAGGTATCCGTACGGATGGGAGCAGGAAAAGTGAAAGCCAAGTTTTGGATAGAAAAACTCCCTCGTGACCATCCGAACACAACCAAAACACCAAAAACACATCACGTGGGACTTAGGAACAGACAAAACAAAGAAGATGGTGGGTTGCCTCCTACCAAGCACCTTTGTTTAATGTCGTTGGCTCGACAGAATGACTTAAATTGTGCCGGTTTTTCCAAGTTATACTACCGGCACGGGCGAGGAGAACGAGGGATAGAGAGATAACGGATGGTGGATTATAAGAGTGGGACGTCATGCATTGAAGTCCATGACGGGACTAAACAGCTTACTTCCTCCACTTCGGATCTTCCAGGATCACAACCTTGAGAGCCTCGTCAAAAGGCAACTTCTCATATCTCTTCAAACGAAGACCATTGGTAATTGAGGTCCCGTACTTCGGATGAGTTATCTCTACCGCTCCCGAGTCGAACATCTTCACAACGGTGTAAGGTCCCGACCATCGGGACTTCAGCTTCCCCGGAAAAAGATGTAATCACGTATCATACAGTAAAACCTCATCTCCCACCTTAAACAGCTTCGGTTTTATCAGTTGATCGTGGAGGAGCTTAGTTTTCTCCTTATATCTGGCCGAGCAATCATAAGCTCGCAGGTGAAACTCTTCCAACTCAACTAACTGAGCCATCCTCCTTTCTCCAATAAGTGTCTCATCCATATTCAACTCCTTAATGGCCCAATGCGCTCTATGCTAAATCTCCACTGGTAAATGACAAGTCTTTCCAAAAGCGATCATGTATGGCGACATACCAATCGAAGTCTTAAACGTTGTTCTGTGAGCCCACAGTGCATCATCTAATTTCATGGACCAACTCTTGCTGTTCTTATCAACAGTTCTTTCTAGAATTCTCTTAATACCACGGTTGGAAACCTCCACCTGGCCACTCGTCTGAGGATGGTAGGCCGTTCCTAACTTATGAGTTACCCAATACTTTAGAAGCAGCTTATCTAGATCTCTATTGGCGAAATGAGTGCCATTATCAAAATTTATCGCCCTTGGTACACCAAACCGTGTCAGAATGAACTTTTTCAGAGACTTGATGACTACATGTCTGTTATTAGTGGGGGAGGCGATCGCCTCCACCCACTTTGAGACATAATCACAAGCTACTAGAATGAATTTGTTCCCAAAGGAAGGAGGATATGGTCCCATGAAATCGATGCCCCAAACATCGAAAACATCACGCACAATAATAGGCTGTTGAGGCATTTCGTTCCTTCTTGAGATTCGGCCGGAACACTGACACGCGTCACAAGTTTTGACATAAGCATATGCATCCTTAAAGATCGTGGGCCAATACAACCCACTTTGTAAAATTTTCAACGTGGTTCTTTGCCCCGAGAAATGGCCCTCGGCCTCTTTATCATGGCAAAAAGATAACACACTCAACCGCTCACCCTCGGTTATACACCTCAGAATACCGTCGGCACACAACCGGAACAAATAAGGATCCTCCCAAACAAAGTACTTAGCCTCACTCATGAGCTTCTTCTTCTGATTTTCATCCAACTCTGGATCTATAAACCCACTCTCAAGGTAGTTTACAATCGGGGCAAACCACGGTGCACCCTCATTTCCACTACGCTAAAAATTCCCTCGCTTTTCCGGCAACATAGTGTCCACCACGAACAGTTGCTCATCTGGAAACGAGTCATTTATTTCCACCCTCTCAGATTCCTCATCTTTAACCGGCTCTATACGACTGAGGTGATCGGCTACGACATTCTCACAACCCTTACGGTTTCTAATCTCCACATCAAACTCCTGAAGGAGCAGAATCCATCCCAACAAGCGTGGTTTGGCATCCTTCTTTGCAAACAAGTATTGCAAAGCGGAGTGATCCATATGCATGATCACCTTAGACCCCACCAGATAGGATCTAAACTTATCAAACGCGTAGACCACCGCCAAAAACTCTTTCTCGGTCTTGGCATACTTCTGTTGGGCCGGATTAAGGGTATGACTAGCATAATAAATGGGTCGAAATAGCTTATCGACCTTCTGCCCTAACACAGCTCCCACAGCTAGATCGCTCGCATCACACATAATTTCAAAACCTTGCTCCCAGTTCGGAGCTATCAGAATGGGAGCCTCAGTTAACAGCTTCTTAATATCATTGAAAGCCTCTACGCACTCTTCATCGAAAGTCACGTTCACTCCCTTCTTCAACCTAGAGGTAAGGGGTGTAGCCTTTTGGGCAAACTTAGGAATAAATCTACGATAAAACCCCGCATGTCCCAGAAAAGACCTTAACGTTTTCAAATTAGAAGGCATAGGCAACCTAGAAAAATAGCGCTCACCTTAGCCCTATCAACCTCTATCCCCTTGGCTGATACCTTATGACCTAGTACAATCCCCTCAGTCACCATGAAGTGACACTTCTCCCAGTTCAAGATTAGATTGGTCTCCTCACACCTATCAAGCACCCTATCTATATTAAGCAAGCATGCATCAAAACTATCACCAAAAATAGTAAAATCATCCATAAACATAGCCATGCATTGATCTATCATATCAGCAAAAATGGCAACCATGCATCGCTGAAATGTCGCGGGTGCGTTACACAGCCTGAACGGCATTCTTCAAAATGCAAAGGTGCTATAGGGACACGTAAAAGTGGTCTTATCTTGGTCATTAACATCAATATGGATTTGGTAATAACCACTGAATCCGTCTAGAAAACAATAAAACGCATGACCAGCAAGTTTATCTAACTCTTGATCAATAAACGGGAGGGGGAAATGATCTTTCCTAGTCTTTTCATTCAACATACGGAAATCGATGCAGACTCGATGACCGGTAACAGGACGTACAGAAAAAGACTCACCTTGCTCATTTGTCAGCACAGTAATACCGCCTTTCTTTGGCACCACCTGTGTGGGGCTCACCCACTCACTATCCGAGATATGATAGATTATGCCCAAAATCAGCATCTTCACCACCTCTTTCCTTACCACTTCCAGTAAGTGCGGATTCAGTCTCCTCTGCGGTTGATGCCTCGGTCTTGCCCCATCCTCAAGGATGATTTTGTGCTTACAGATGTCAGCACTAATCCCCTTTATATCCACCATTTTCCACCCAAATTCCCTCTTCCTCTTTTTAAGTACTTGAACCAGTTTCACTTCCTGCAAAGCGGTTAGCGTGGCAGAAATAATTACAGGAAGTAAATCATTATCCTCAAGGTATACATACTTTAAATGAGAAGGTAGCGGCTTCAACTCCAAGTCTGTTGGTGGTTCCTCAATGGATGGCTTCGGCATCTCATCGGGGGATCCAAGGTCTAGCTTCTCGATCCACTTTTCATCAACCAATTCACCTGCCTCGAGGTGCATAACATGAGCTTGCATCAGTTTTCTTTCGTCATCAATCTTACACGACTGCATCAGGCACCTCTCCAACGGCTCTTCATAACCCTGCAAATTCACATTGGCGACAATACAATGGTGGATAACATCCACCGCAAAACAATCGTTTATCTCTTCTTCCGGATGTTTCATGGTTTTATACACATTTATAGTCACACTCTCTTGACCGACACGTAAAATCATGTCCCCCCTCTTAACATCTATCAAAGTCTCCCCAGTGTTCAGGAAAGGCCGACCTAATAAAAGAGGTGTCCTAAAGTCAGTGTCCATGTCCAGAACCACAAAATCAACCGGGAACACAAATCTATCAACCTGAACCAACACATCCTCGGCTACTCTGGCGGTGTCCTAATCGACCTATCCGCCATTTGCAATGTCATGCTAGTTGGTTCTAATCTCCTAAACCCCATTTTATCATACACCGAATTTGGCATCAAACTCACTGACGCCCCAAATCACAAAGCACATTTTTGAAAACAGCTTCTCCTATGGTTATAGGGATGGTAAACCGCCTTATCTTGGATTTTAGGAGGTATCTTGTTCTCAAAAATAGCAGAACACTCATAACTCAATTGCACCATTTGCTGCATTTTCTCCTTACTCGAGAGCATACTCTTTAAAAATTTGAAATATGACGGGATGTTGGCGATGATATCCAACATTGGCATGGTCACTTCAAATTTCCTCAACATTTCCAAAAATTTGGCTTGCCTTTGGGTCAAGACCTCCTTTTTGACTATTTTAGGAGGAAATGGTAAAGTGGCCACATCAAAACCCGGGGGAGGAGGGGGAATTTTATCTTTATTACCTTTCGGCTTGCGTGGTGGCGATGGCTCTTCTTCCTTTACATCAATGATCACCGTGTCCGGCTTTGGCCTTGTCGCTTCTTCCCACTTTCTCTTGTATTCCTCCACATCCCTTTCAAATCTCGAGATTCTCTCCTTTTCTGCCCTCTTCTCAACATCTTCATCAAACCCTTCTTGCGCTTCCAACGGCCCTTTATAGTCAGAAAATTTTTCTTTCCCAGAATTTGGCACCACTTTCTCAAGTTCCCGGCTCGCTTGTCCCACCTCTTTACCACTTCAGGTAACTACCGCACAAATGTCTTTTGAATCTTTAGGGTTCCTCTCCGTGTTACTAGGAAGCCCCGTATTCAACGGTGGTTGAGCTCTGTTCTCGGTCATCTGCCCTATCTGAATCTCCAAATTGCGCATGGCCACTTTTTGTTCAATCATAAACTTGTTCAACTGATCAGAGCTTTCATCAGATGGCTTCTTCTGGTTCCCCGAACCACTCCCTTGTGGATTGTAGGAGTTATTCTGCCTGTGAGCATTCGGGTGTTGATAAGTTTCAGAATTTTGATTACCGGCTTGTTGGTTATTTAGTTGGTTGCCGGATTGCTGCCCTTGCTCTCTATTCCCGTGATCTCGGTTCTGATTGTTACCCCACTGGCCTTGTCGATTCTGGCCCCAACTTTGGTTCCCTGAACCTTGATTCTGATTTTCATATCCTTGGTTGTTGGAATTTTGATTTTGTCGATTCCAACTACCTTGGTTATTTTCTCTCCAATTTCCTTGGGAATTTTGAGAATTCCCTTGATCGCGATTCTGACTCCAACCGCGGTTGCTTTGGCCCTGATTGTTGGAATTTTTCCGGGACCACTGATTGCTCTGGTTGTTGCCTCGGTCCCAATTTCCTTGGCCACTCTGATTTCCTTGGTTTCCTTGGTTCCAGTTCTCGCCTTGCTGGTTATTGTTCCAATTATTCCCGAATTCTCAGTTCCTCCAATTGTTCCTAGAATTATTGTTGTTCCAAATTTTCCTTGATTGTTATTGCCTTGGTTCCATTTCCCTGTAATTGTTTCCGACATAGTTCACATCGTTCGGTTGGAAATCTTCTTCCATGCCACACCCCATCGATGGCTCAATATCTTGGTAGTTCGGTAGGACTTGCTAATTTGGGTTGTTACCCCATGGGTTGTTCTGGTTCCATGGTCCCTTCAACTTTGTTGCTGATATAATTGCGGATTCCTCCCGGAACCCGGCTGATTACCGCTATTTGAACTCCATATCCCCAATCAGTTAAGTGCTGCAACTAAATCTTCAATAACTGCCACCGGTTGTTGCTGAGATACATTTGCTACAGGTTGTTGTTGGGTCGGCTGTGGTATCTGTTGTGATAATTGCTGAGGATAAACCTGCTCGCTTCGGGCTCGCATGTAATCGAAAGCCGAGTGATTACCGCCACACAAATGACACACTTGTTGTGCCTCTTTCAGTTTCTTCATTTCTGTCTGAAGTGCCAACAACTCATTATGTGCGGCCTTCTCTTTATCCAACTGCTCCTCAAGGGCCTTAACAGTTTGTTGTGGCTCTATTAGGTTCTCTGTCCCAAAACTGGAAACCCATTCATCATCCCTCTCAATAGCATCGTTAATATGTTGCATTGCTAGCTCGGGATCAATTCTCGTCAAACCGTTTCCACTATTTGCATCTAAGAGATTCTTGTCTGACTTATCCAAGGATCTATAAATCTTTATCACCTGCTCAACTGTGCTCAGATTGTGTGAAGGGCACTTCTTTAGCAATGCCCTAAACCTTTCAACTGTTTCTTTCAAGGTTTCCCCCTTTCGCCCACTAAAATTGTGTATTTCTCGCTTTAAATCCTCAATCTTTGCTGGTGGAAAATATTTCTTCAGAAACATATCGGCCACTTCGGCCCATGTAGATAATGAGGCGTTAGGGAGGGTGTTGAACCATGTTCTTGCAACTCCCCTTAATGCAAACTGAAACATCATCAACTTGAGCACCTCCTCGCTCACTCCGTTGTACTTTAGTGTCGCGATGATCTGCAAATAGTTGTCTAAGAATTCATTCGGGTCCTCATTCCACGCCCGTAGAAAATCGCATTCTCGCCGATCAAAGTTGATGACATTCTCGCTTTGGTTCCATGTTGTTGGCATGGATAGTTGGGATTCTCGATCGGATTATGTCGGTCCCTTGATACGGGTAACCACGAAATCCCCTGACGATACAAACCCCGATTTGCTCGTGGGTTGTTCTCATTCGTTGTCGATTCTCGTTGTTCTCGATTCACTTGCGTAAGCCGAATCTGTGCCATCCGTTGTTGAATCAATCGATACATCCGCATTTGAAAATTGTCCTCGACAGGTGGTTGTTGTCAGAATCGACCACCCCCTTGTTGGTGTTGCTGTTGGCGAAGTGGCGGTGGGTTGTTATTTTGGAGTTGACCACCCCCCACTTGACCATTTTTTCCATTCTGCTGACGCTGACCATTTAACACATCATTTTGTTGGTCCTGTCTGTTTCTTCCATCACCCCTTTCTAAAGCGGGGTCAAATAAATTTCTTCTATCTGTCCTTACAGTCGTAGGAGGATCAAGAGGATTCCTCTCGCGTGGAGGTGGGTTATTTAGAGTACCCAAACCCCCCATTTGAGACGTCCCATCATCATTCAACTGATCCCTACTATTGGTCGTCATATCTTCTTCCTCTGAAGAGAAGTCTGATGTTTCGTGTCCGTCCACAGCTTCCGGAGTAAGATCAAATTGTAGTCTTCTTCTTAAACCGTTCCTCTGTCTGGCGAATGATTCTATCTCTTGTTGGTATGGCTCAAGAGGTTGTTGTCGAGACCTCCTCGTGTTCATACACTGCAAAACAACAATAAAACAACAAGAAAACGTAAAAATGACCTAAGCCCAAGCTTTCGGTCAACTATTGCGATATCAAAATATTGCCAATCCCCGGCAACGGCGCCAACTTGATAAGAGAATTTTTGCAATCCGGTTAATCAAGTAAAAACTCGAAACCTTAGCAAAATCTACTTTCTAACCGGCAGTGGACCGGATCGATTGTAGGTAGTGCTTGAGGAGTCCGAGGTCGAACCCACAGAGATTGGCTTTGAGTACCACAGCTGACTTAGCACTCAGTTCAGGTCAACCAGAAAAATAGGACGTTATACTATTGCAAAAAAGAAAGATTATACTAATCGGATTTCTTAACGATTAAAAGAGGTACAGCCGAACTACGATCCAGCAGATTACTCTACCCTCAAACAAACTACCCCGGGAGTGTGCTTTACATTCCTTGCCTGAACGATAAAAACTCCGTATTGGAAGTGGACCTAATGACCAAGGTGTCAATCTAGTGCACAGGTAGGTGTCAAACTACCTTTTAAGCCAAAACGTCTACGGTCCCAAAACCCCAGTTCCCACACTTCGCCGCAACATACATTTATAAGCTAGGTGTGTGTGATGGTGAACTAAGTGATCAAGCTAGCTCAATTACGATTAAAGCAGGTTTCGTGATATAAATTATCGATTAAAACATTTTATTACGTGCTACACTACCTCCCGGTTCATCTCCCTAATGGCGTTTCATCCACTTTCACATAATTCGGCCATACAAATGATTTAGCTACTCATTATCGAATTGAAACAAATAACGGTACAAGAATTCATGATATAAACGATAAGAAAACAAGAAATCATACCCACTTTATTGAAAATTTATGAAGTACCAAAGTTGTGCTAACAAAGATCAACTATTGACAATCGAAATGTAACGGATTGATGCTGTAATGTATCTAATGTAATAGAGGATCAATAGACGAGAACAACGATATAAGGCACTTAATTCTACGCTTCCGGACAAAGGAAATCGCCCAAAAGAGGCTACAACTATCTAAAATCGTAGAAGTCTGCTAAATAAAACGTTTGAGGTGCCCTTTTATAGTCCTAGTGCAAAATTTAGCTTATCCGTATGATGAGCGAAAAATTCACCCACTAAAAATACATTTATAAAGACTCGTAAAACCGTGGGTAAACTAACTCTCTAACTGGCAGAGTACCAGGTCGATTGCTAGGATAGCTACAGGAGTACGAGGTCGTCCCAAGAGAAATGTGGTTGTGAGTACCAAAGCGAACGTGGTTCTTAGTCTAGGCGATCAAAGTTTTAGGTGGAGTTTTTATACTAATGCGAAAAATAAATTTTAACTAACGAGATTAACTAGGTGATTAAAAAGCATAGCCGAGCCATGATCCAACAAAGTTATCTCCCCACGGGAAAAACTTGATAAGGAGTGTGTTTTATCGATTCGATTCAGTTCATATGACATTCACGGGTGTCAACTCTTTATTCTTGCGTTAAGATCTCGAACGACTCTCACTTAAACCCCACACTAGGTTTATTAACCCTCCTTTAGAGAGCTAACTCGCTTTAACATGGTTGACCGGAATAAAAAGCCGTTGAAAAACCTCACAAAAACATAATTTTAACGTATCACTTAGGTTGCCAATCTAACGATTAAGACTATGTTTTAGTGATTTTAAAACATGTTTCAGACATCTCGTAAAAATAAGAATTTCACTTAGGCATAGTCCGGATCTATCACTTAGATTGTCAATCTAACAATCAGGACTATGATTAGTGATATCCATATCTCACATCTCACAGTAAAATATATTTATAAGCTCGATGTAACCGTGAACAAAGTTGTCAATTTTATTCAAAGTTAGGAAAATGATCAAAACGGGTTTTAAAACATGAGTTTATCATACGAACGTTTAATTACGCGCACACAACTCCCATCTCGTCTCCCGATGGTCAATTTTACCCGTTTTCACATAATTCGGCTATGTTTAGTTTAACTACTCATATTTAACGAAAATAACAACGAAAATAACAAAACGAAAGAAAACAAAACGAAAAAGATAACTACAGCTATATAGATATACGTATAGATATATATAGAGATATATATAGATATAGTTATATATATAGTATACGTATATATATATATATTTATACTAATTGCATAAAAGTAAAAGAAAGCAATAAAAGACGGAAACAAAATTATATTAAAACTATAACTAGTCGGGTTATTACACCGACATTATAACGACATATATATTACATATAGGCCCCTCCATAACATAAATAAAAGAAAGAAGAAGGAGAAGAAGAGAAATGGGAGAAAAGAGAGGCGAAGGATCTCTCGCATCTCGAGGCTCCATATATATAGAAATTGTTCAAGGCCGGACCGGGCGGGAAAGAGCGGACCAGGCGGGTATCATCATCACAGATGACTCACCATGATTACGGATCCTTCGATTGTGTATTTAGTTGTAATAAAACTTCTAAAATTCATATCTTGAGTTGTAGACCTCCAAAAATTATGATTCAAACGTCAAAATTAAGTTATCGGAAAATTCTTCAACTTTCATGAAGGACACTTTCTTGAAAACGTCGTTTTGATGGGCCATTCCCATTACGTGTCGTTTGCGACATTTTCCTTAATACAAATCAATTAGCCACTTGACCACCATTTGAGTTGTAGAAGTCCGATTGACTTGATTCAAAATCCATTGGAAAGCTTTCTTGAAGATATACAACTTTTATTAAGGAAACTTCTTCAGAAAATGTCTTTTTGATGAGCCATTTCCATTACGTGTCGTTTTACAACATTTTACTGATACGAATCGATTAGCCACTTGACCATAACTTGAGTTGTAGAACTCCAATTTACGTGATTCAAAGTGCGTTGGAAAGCTTATGTGAAGATCTACAACTTTCATTAAGAAGTCATCCCCTGAAAATGCCTCTAAGCTGGGTCAAATCTCCGTCGAAACAGGTTTTGGTTTTAAGTATGTAAGATAATTTGATCCATTTGAACTCGTAAGCTTGTGGCATCTTCTTCTAATCCTCTAAACACATCTTTTAGGGCTCAAAACATGTCGTTACGTAAAATCTTGGTCCACTTATGATTACGCAATAAACCACCAAAATACCAAACGTAAATCCGACCACGACACTCCGTTTACTAACCGGTACAAAAACTAATAAAAACTTCTAAAACACGATATTTTACATAATAGTTACTACTTATATATTTTTATGAAACTTAGGAATTAAAGACTCGAAATGATACAAAAGTGCTCAAAATGATATCAGAAACGGGGTGAAAAGTTATAAAAATAACTGTGAATTTTTCCGTTATCACAACCCCCCACTTAGCTTTTGGTCGTCCTCGAGCAAAACAAGCGATAAAATAAAAATGAATGAAGGAAAAATTCATAAAAAGATAAGATGTAAGGAACAACCAAATGATATAACCTTTAGAATTATAACCAGACGTTAACCTCAATATAACTGTATAACAGAGTGCGTGTGTGACAAGCCTTTTCAATTTCCACTATCCTCTCTTGAATAAATCAAGCAAACGCACTAGTATCCATTCAGACAATCCTAACAACTTTCCTAGGTATAGCGATGTGATAGCCACACAAAGTCCTCCCGTGTACTTATTATGATAATCCCTAAAGCATATCATTTAGTTTATACTGGGGATAGTCAGAAGATAACTAAGTTTTCAACCAACTTTTTCTTTTCTTTTCTATTTTTTTTTTTTTTTCTTTTCATAGAATACTAACATATCCGAACTCATTGCCAAAATCGACTATCTTGCAAGCGTCATGAGGTGAGATCGAATACATTAATACCTATCTAACTTCTTCTTTTTTTTTTTTTTTTTTCATGTGTAGCTTATGCCCTCATTCCCAGCAATAGGATGTTTCGTGATAACACCCTAGCTGGACTACAATCATCAGGCAGTCGGGAGCTTTTAAACCTCATAGTGGTATAGGACGTTTCGTGATAACGCCCTACCGCACTCAAATCATTGGTAGCTACAACCGACATATATATAGTTTATCTTATTTTGACATTCTTTCTATCACATTCAAACCTTCAGATATTCACAGTACACGTTTAAAAGTTAGGTACTAAGTTACTGCTATTATCTCTAGAATAACCACTAGGATACTGAATGGATACAGTTTAAAATTTTCGCTTCAATATCAAAGGCTTACGTGAACAAGGAATTCATGTTACACAAATATATTTGGAATTACAATGCACTTGCGGTTCACGTTAGTTATACATATCCAATTTGATCATTACATCTTTAAATCCATGAAATATATACCTTATAAAAATTATTTTAATCAACTAAATAATGCTCGAAAAAGATCAACAACTAAGGGTTTAAACACTTACTGCCATTTCTAGACCATCCTCGACTCTACCCCCCACTTACGATTTTGCATTATCCTTAAACATATTGAGTGAGATAGAGAAGAGAATTTAGCTTATAAACTTGGCAGAAAGATGCTATCAAATCCCGTAACAGCCATGAGAAAGCACATCCCGAATCCCTATACAAAAACAACCAAAACAAAGCAAACACGGGACATGGTCCTCGTGCCAAAGTATGCAATAGAGATATGGGAATAATAAGATAATGGCACTGTCACGTCAGAAAATTCGATAGGCTATATAATAGCTTTAGATGGAAAAATCACCCACACGGGTAGAGCACAAAACATCTAAGCATATACGTATCACATGAGCATATATCATAGTCAAGACATCAATTCATAGATTCATTTTTATTACAAACAGTTTTATTAAGGCGGGAATACTCACCACTATACTACAACAACAAGAAATTTGAAACAGACTAGATCATAAAAAGAAATGTGTGAAAGAGTATTGAGTCTTTTATACCCAGATCCTCAAGGATTCAATAACCTAAGTCCAAGAAATGATACATTTGAATTTTTTATCTTTTTCTCCATCGGGATTTTCGGATAACCACCTAATCATTCCCTCTTAATGAAATTCAAACATTCATCCTGAGACTTGGTTGTGCTTTGTGTTCATCTTTCATACAGATTCTACATTTCATTAAGACTAGTCTTATTCAAATTATTTATTTAACGGGCTGCCTCCCGGTAGCGCTTTTGTTTAACGTCGTTTGCTCGACAGGGTGACTTTAAACAGACTCAATCAACCAAAATCCGAACTCAAGAAGATCAATAGCTTAAGAAAAATTAACAAAGCGAGAACCATCGAAATTAAATTGTCTAGAAATGTACCTCGTTTGGCTCTCGATGCTACCTCCTCCCAGCCGTCGAACCTTATTTTATCAGCCTGTCGAACCATCTTCTTTTGAAAATCACCATAAAGCTCATCCATCGGGAGTATACAAAGCTGGACATGAGAAAATTCATCTCACAGAGTGGACGAATGTAGTAATCCGGGACCAACATATCTGCTATTACCAACTCTCCAGTGGCTTTACTAAAGATGGCCGATCAATCTCTTGCTCCTCTAACTCGAAATCTCATTATAGCAAATCTGAATCTTCAACCTTTTCTCGACTGAACTTCTTCGGTGATAACATCATCATCCTTAACCACCTCACATGTCTCTCGCTTTTTCACATACCTCACTAATTCAATCAATTGCCCCACCTTGTCTTGAAGATTTCTTATGGCGAGTCAAGATTTTTACCTTGAACTCTGCATGTCCAACAATCGCTCTTCCAGGCTCTGGTTCAATCGTTCTAGTTGCTCTATTTGACTGTCGGTGAATTCTTCTTGTGGCATGGGGAAAAACTGATCATATTGACTTTGATTCATCGGAGGTGAGTGGTAGTCTTCTTGCCAATTCAGACATTGATTAGGTGGCTGAATATGGTTGAAGCTATCAACATGTTGAGTATGAACACCGTAATCCTGATAAGCACTAGGGCTCGGATAACCTCATCATTGTTGTGGCTCATAACTTTCGAATAACCATAATTACGGTCTTGGTATGCATTAGGCACCGATAATCCCATGAACCTTGGTTATTCTCTGGCTGTTGATACCGAGGTGAGGCACGAATCGTTGTTGATAAGGTTGGTAGGGGTATTGTTGTTCAAATTTGAGTAGTTTTGATTGAAAAATCCATCCATTTAAGCTTAATCTGCAAGATCTCTCGAAAACAACAATAAAACAATAATTTTTTTTTTTTTTTTTTTTCAGTAAACACACGATATTTAGACCCTCAAAAGTTATGGTTGCCGAAGGCCCTAATCCCCGTTTTAGCCGGACTTACAAGATATCACCCTCCGAAGAGGCTAAGTACCAAAGTCGTATTCAAACCGAGTTCGAGGACAATATCACTTCAAAGATCCATAGCTCTTTGTCGACATCTAAATAAAACAAGAAAATAAAAACCTAGGCCCAAGCCTTCGGTTCACTTACAAGATATCACAACAATATCACACATTTCCCGGCAACGGGCGCCAATTTTTTGATGAGCGAAAAATTCACCCACTAAAAATACATTTATAAAGACTCAGTAAAACCGTGGGTAAACTAACTCTAACCTGGCAGAGTACTGTGTCGATTGCTAGGATAGCTACAGTGAGTACGAGGTCGCCCCAAGAGAAATGTGGTTGTGAGTACCAAAGCTTAACGTGGTTCTTAGTCTAAGCGATCAAAGTTTTAGGTGGAGTTTTTATACTAATGCGAAAAATAAATTTTAACTAACGAGATTAACTAGGTGATTAAAAAGCATAGCCGAGCCATGATCCAACAAAGTTATCTCCCCACAGAAAAACTTGATAAGGAGTGTGTTTTATCTCGATTCAGTTCATATGACATTCACGGGTGTCAACTCTTTATTCTTGCGTTAAGATACGACGACTCTCACTTAACCCCACACTAGGTTTATTAACCCTCCTTTAGAGAGCTAACTCGCCTAACATGGTTGACCGGAATAAAAAGCCGTTGAAAAACCTCACAAAAACATAATTTTAACGTATCACTTAGGTTGCCAATCTAACGATTAAGACTATGTTTTAGTGATTTTAAAACATGTTTCGCACATCTCGTAAAAATAAGAATTTCACTTAGGCATAGTCCGGATCTATCACTTAGATTGTCAATCTAACAATCGGACTATGATTAGTGATATCCATATCTCACATCTCACGTAAAATATATTTATAAGCTCGATGTAACCGTGAACAAAGTTGTCAATTTTATTCAAAGTTAGGAAAATGATCAAACGGGTTTTAAAACATGAGTTTATCATACTAACGTTTAATTACGCGCACACAACTCCCATCTCGTCTCCCGATGGTCAATTTTACCCGCGTTTTCACATAATTCGGCTATGTTTAGTTTAACTACTCATATTTAACTTGAAAATAACAACGAAAATAACAAAACGAAAGAAAACAAAACGAAAAAGATAACTACAAATTTATATAGATATACGTATAGATATATATAGAGATATATATAGATATAGTTATATATATAGTATACGTATATATATATATATATTTATACTAATTGCATAAAAGTAAAAGAAAGCAATAAAAGACGGAAACGAAATTATATTAAAACTATAACTAGTCGGGTTATTACACCGACATTATAACGACATATATATTACATATAGGCCCCTCCATAACATAAATAAAAGAAAGAAGAAGGAGAAGAAGAGAAATGGGAGAAAAGAGGCGAAGGATCTCTCGCATCCGAGGCTCCATATATATAGAAATTGTTCAAGGCCGGACGGGCGGGAAAGAGCCGGACCAGGCCGGGTATCATCATCTGAGATGACTCACCATGATTCTCGGATCCTTCGATTGTGTATTTAGTTGTAATAAAACTTCTAAAATTCATATCTTGAGTTGTAGACCTCCAAAAATTATGATTCAAACGTCAAAATTAAGTTCTCGGAAAATTCTTCAACTTTCATGAAGGACACTTCTTGTAAAACGTCGTTTTGATGGGCCATTCCCATTACGTGTCGTTTGCGACATTTTCCTTAATACAAATCAATTAGCCACTTGACCACCATTTGAGTTGTAGAAGTCCGATTGACTTGATTCAAAATCCATTGGAAAGCTTTCTTGAAGATATACAACTTTTATTAAGGAAACTTCTTCAGAAAATGTCTTTTTGATGAGCCATTTCCATTACGTGTCGTTTTACAACATTTTACTGATACGAATCGATTAGCCACTTGACCATAACTTGAGTTGTAGAACTCCAATTTACGTGATTCAAAGTGAGTTGGAAAGCTTATGTGAAGATCTACAACTTTCATTAAGAAGTCATCCTGAAAATGCCTCTAAGTGGTTCAAATCTCCGTCGAAAACAGGTTTTGGTTTTAAGTATGTAAGATAATTTGATCCATTTGAACTCGTAAGCTTGTGGCATCTTCTTCTAATCCTCTAAACACATATTTTAGGGCTCAAAACATGTCGTTACGTAAAATCTTGGTCCACTTATGATTCTGCAATAAACCACCAAAATACCAAACGTAAATCCGACACGACACTCCGGTTACTAAACCGGTACAAAAACTAATAAAAACTTCTAAAAACACGATATTTTACATAATAGTTACTACTTATATATTTTTATGAAACTTAGGAATTAAAGACTCGAAATGATACAAAAGTGCTCAAAATGATATCAGAAACGGGGTGAAAAGTTATAAAAATAACTGTGAATTTTTCCGTTATCACCGTACGGATAACAAGCTATCCGTATGGATGGTTCTTGATTCTCCAGGTTGTCCGTACGGCTGGAAAGTTGTCCGTACGGATATATCTCTGATCAAATCTTCTGTTTGTGCTCCCAGGTGTGTGTCCGTACGGATATATTTCTGTCCGTCCGGATGGATCTCTACTGCATCAGTCTATCTGTACGGATAAAATGCCTATCCGTACGGATAGATCTCTGTTCAAAATTTTGATTTCGGTGAGATTGTCCGTGACGGGATGAGAGGTTTGTCCGTACGGATAGGTTTGACTTTCAAAAATTCCACTTTTTCATACTTAGCCTTCGTTTCTCGCCTCGGACACGTCTAATCTCATAGGTAATCGCTTTCCGGGCTCCCGACTCACCCAAATCCCGCATAAACATGGAAACAACCGGCAAACGCATAACCCCACAAACTACGGGTGCTCGGGAAATGAGTATAAAGTGCTAAAAGTAGGCCGAGTTTACGGAAAAACCGACAATTACTCGCCGTGCAAAGAAAACCTCATTACACTCATTATAGGGTCTAAACTCACCCGAAAACATGCTAGAAACATGATAACCGTGGGTTAAACTGTACAGAAATGTACAGTAAAGTTGGTTCCTATCAAAAGTGTACCACCGGATTAGATGGAAAGGCGATGTTTCGATCCCAAATATTGACCCAAGACGCCAACCTACCTGATCAGTGTACCAAGTCACATGGTATTCGGATTCTAAGTACGCGCCGGGACACTGACTTACCTTGCGGCGGCACACTCCGGTCGTGCTTGGAAGGATGAATTACTAAGATGCGTTTGGAGGGTACAGATTAGAGGGATACGTCTCGCTTGTTTTGAGCAAGTGGGAGAATGTTGTAGATATAGATATAAATGGGTGTGCTATAAAACAATTAATCCACTAGCCTTTCGTGCAATTGGGAGATTGTTAGGTGTAGTGCCCGAAAGACAATTATGTAATTGTTTTAGGACAGAATTAATAATTCATCTTATTATATGAATGTATGCTTATAATAAAGACACTGCTGAAAACCCTATGTACCTCATTTATGTAATCACATTACTCAGTGTATGCCTATACACAAGAGGATTGAGCTAGTGAGATGTACTTAAAATTAACTTAGTCCGTAGAGTTTATTAATCTGAGTACGGGTCTCAAGATTAATTTGCTAATAATGCACCCAGAACACTTTAGGTGTAATAGTCTTATCCGGACTGTCGGTAATAGGGTACCTAGTGGGGCATTTATATATGATGATAATCATATAGGGCTAGACCGATTTGAATTCAGTTCTCGATATAATTCCGTGATCGAGAAGTCTTATCGAATCACAAGATGATCATCTATGGATTAATCTCAATCCTGAGGTGATCACAGACAACTGCTTAGACTAGGGTAGAGTTTGATGTGTTAGTAAGGATCACTTCGTAGTATGTGGTCCAACACTTCTCGTTGGCTCTATTTTAGGATGAGTGAGTAGTATGTGCTATCACAGATATGGAATCCATTCCTTCCCAAGAGAAGTAGACTGACAGTTCCCTTATTTGTTAATCCTAGAACTGATCGATCCCGGGAGTTCATATTATAATTAGTTATGAACTAATTGATCACTTGGGGTTAATGGTAAATAAGGATAAGAGGTTTCGAGAAGGGTTTACGGAGATATCCCGAATCAAAATGAACAGTCTATGGAGGATTTATCCGTATGTAATGATTATATCAGTGGACACCTTATCAACTCATGGTTGAATTCGGCAGAGTTCAGTTTCGGGTTTATCGTGGTGTAATCCCGGAATTAATAGATTGAATATTATTGTTCGGTCTGACGGATAATATTATTTAATTTATGGTAGCTAATGAATATGGGTCCATTGTCCCCGACGTGGCTCCTAACATGCATATGTTTTCTCGCCGTTTCACCTCGATTATAATTAAATAGTTGGATTGGACTATTTAATTGATATGTGGATTAATTGTTTAGTTGGACTAGATAATTAAATACATGGAAAAGAAAATTTTCGTGGACTCGGCCCAAGTGTGTGAGATGCGTGGATGACCTAATATATTAGGGTATTGGCCGCATTTTTGGATTATTATTTAATTAGAGAGAAATTAGTTTTCTTGGATAATTATTTAATATATGATTTAATTATTTATTTGTGAAATGATAAATCATGGAATATTGGATAATATATTTATTTATCCTAATTTGTTTGGAATATATATTATATTTATCTTATATTTAAATTAAGGATTTATTTAATAATTATCTTTTATCTATTAAATCATTGGAGGACAATGATTACTCTCCTATATAAAGAGAGTTCTCCTAAGCTTAACAACACATGACATATTTCGAAATACACATGATAATTTCGAAAATCATAAAGAGTATTTAGCTTTGATATTTCGGACTAAATACTAGGGTTTCGAGTTGGGATAATCCTCGAGATTATTCCGGTAGCATATCGAGGAGGTCAACCGGCTTGAAACACCATCCACCTAGTGGTGCTTGGAGACACACGTTGGAAGACTTTGGCTTCTCAATTAGGATCTCAACTAGATTGGATTGACCTTTTGTTCTTGGAGTAATTGCACCATAAAAAGGTTGGTAATCTAAACCCCCTCATAGTTTAGATCTATTATTTTATATGCTATGATTGTTTAGATATAGATCTTGTACTTTCCGCTGCGTAATCGGGTGGATCCATGATCAATCCGACGATATTACATCCCACAGTAGGAGACCAGGTAAATGTCTCCTCAAGGAGAAACAAATTAATCCTAATCTCACAATGTGTTAAAAAACGGATAAATGAATTTTCCGGCCGTTTTTACATAATAATAATTATGTTTACTAAAGGAGATAAAAACAATGTATCATTTGATTTTTATGTATATATTCATCTTACAGTGTAGAGCATAGTTTTCAAACCCGGCCCGGCCCGGCGGTTCAACCGTTCGACCCGGTGACCCAGTCAAGGAACCGGGCCGGTTCAAGCATCAGCCCGCTAAGCAATCGACCCGCTCAAATCCGGTAAACCCGGCGGTTCAACCGGTGACCCGGTGACCCAGTGGTCACTGGTTGAACCGGTGGGAAAGTAAATTTAATGGGAAAAAAAAGTAAGAAATATGTATCGAACCGGTTTTATGTCGCAAATCATTATTTAATCTTTATATACACTTATTATTTGTTGTAGATCTACATCAAAATCATATATTTTTTACTTTAAAAACTTACTTTTTCCTTTAAAGAAAATCCAACATTTCACTTAACGTATTGCTAAATAATTCAAGTCATATTTTCCAATTACAAACGATACTTGTTTTTATAATCTAATATTAACAATAAATGTATCAACATTCAAATAATTAATATGTACATGTATCGATAAAGTATTTAAGAGTTGATAATATATTTTACCCTTGTATTTTTCTACATATTTTCTTATGATAATCAGATAAACAATACTTTGAGTTTTCAAATAGTAGCTCATAAAGTGATACATAATTTCATACCATTATTTACTTGAATATGAATTATCACAAAAAGTATTTTTCATTATATTATACATAATTTACTATTATATAAAAGTTTCCAGTTGAACCAGTGACCCGGTGACCCGACGGCTTTTCCGGGTCAACGACCGGGCCGGGTGTGATAACTATGGTGTAGAGTTATACCATAAAAAAAAGGTTGGGAATTTAAATGAAGACTTTTGCAAAGTGTGTAGTACGTCAATTTAGTTCCTTTACTTCTCTTCATATTTCCTTCCGTCGCCGTCTTTGCGTCGGGAAATATTCCGACGAAATTACTGGGTCGTAGGTTTCCCGGCGACAACAACAACAATGTGGTTAACGACAGCTCACCATATTCGGCTTCAAAGGAGGATTTTGAAACGTATTACTATGATCAAACACTTGATCATTTTAACTATGCACCAGATAGTTGCGATACATTCAAGCAAAAGTATATGATCATCTCAAAACATTTGGGCGGCGCCAATTCGAGCTCACCAATCTTTGCATATCTTGGGGCAAAAGGTCCGTTGACCGGTGTGGTTCAGCATATCGGTCTTCCTCTTGAGAGTGTTGTTAGACAGAACACTACAAACACTACAAACGAAGAAGGGATAGAAGGATAGTTTAGACATTTGCTATTATTATTATTTACGGCTTGCTCTTGTTATTATTATTATTATTTACGGCTGATGTAATTGTAATTCTTGGTCCCCTGCTAAGAAGACTAAGAATTCCGAAGGTGAAGAAATTGATAATCTGGAATTTCAGACATGGTCGGTCAATGACGGCCTGCTAACGTCGTGGCTGTTAGGAACCATGAAAGAAGAGGTGGTGAGCATGGTTCACGAAGAAGACTCCTCCGCGTTCCAGTTGTGGCAAAACCTTACACAACAATTGCTTCCCCAAACCGTGGAGAAGGAAGGAAACCTAAAAAATATGTTGATGGGGATCAAGAAAGGCACAAAAACTGTTGATGAATACTTGCGTGAATTTAAATCTATCTGCGACAATCTGGCCGTTATCAAGAAGCCAGTGGCCGACATGGACAAAGTGTTCCAATTCGCACATGGTCTAGGCAGCGAGTATATGAATTTCAGGACCGCCATGCTATCCAAGCCACCCTATCCAACTTTTGCTCAGTTCGTCGTAGCCCTTCAAGGCTATGAGCAGACGTTGAAAACACAGAAAAAAGAGGAGACGCCGTCTATCGATCACTCTCAGGCCTATATGATGCAACGAGGCCGTGGTAGAGGAAGAAGGGGTGGTGGTAGAGGTCAATACAATTCAAGGGGACGAGGTTTTGCCCCGGCTAGCAGGTCCTCAAACAATGGAGGAAATCAATCAAGGCCAGATCATGATGAACGAAATAAAGGGGCTACACCAGAAAATAGGAGTAATCAGCCGCAAGGAGGTCCGGTTAAATGTCAAATCTGTGGAAGAGCTAATCATGCTGCACTTGATTGTTGGTATCGGTTTGATTACACCTATCAATCCGAGCAAACTCGAGAATGCCCTTGCAATTTATGAACATTGCGAGATCAATCAGATTCACTATTTACGTGAATACAGGAGCCACATCACACATGCTAAATAATGAAGGTAATTTTAACACACTCACAGGTATATACTGGGCCTGATAAAGTTTTTGTTGGAGATGGTAAAGGTCTAAGGATCTCCCACACTGGTAATCTTGCTGTTGGTAACATGAATTTGAATGATGTTCTTGTTGTGCCTGATTTAACTAAGAACTTACTTCCAGTTGGAAATTATACTGCAGATAATCATTGTACTTTTGAATTTGACAAGTCTGGTTTTGTTGTTAAGGATCACAACAAGAAGGTCATAGCAAAGGGGCATAGGCAAGGAAATCTATATGCTTTGGATCAAGGAAGTCAGGAGGCTTTAGCAGCTGTTAGGACTGGGAAAGCTCCATCAACTGTATGGCACCAAAGATTGGGGCACCCCAATCAGAACTTGCTAGTCAAGCTCAGACAACTAGGAAAAATAAATCTTAGTTCTTGGGAAAATAAAGACAAACTGTGTGTCAGTTGTCAGTTAGGGAAAAGTTGCAAGCAACCTTTTAATAAAAGTACCTTTATTTCGAAATTTCCTTTGGAGAAAATACATTGTGATCTTTGGGGTCCTGCTCCTGTGTTATCAAATCAGCTTTATAAATATTATGTGGTTTTTATTGATGATTTTTCCAGATTTTCTTGGCTTTACCCCTTAAAGAAAAAATCAGATTTTTATAGTGTGTTTATGAAGTTTCAAAAACTTGTTGAGAACCAACTGAACCATAAAATCAAGATTTTCCAGTGTGATGGTGGAGGAGAATTCAATTCTAATATTTTTCTTGATCATCTCCAGCAATGTGGGATAGAGTTGAATGTGTCCTGTCCTCACACACCAGAACAGAATGGGGTCGCAGAAAGGAAACACAGACATATAGTGGAAACTGGTTTGACTCTGTTGTTCCATGCAGGAGCATCCTTGAATTTATGGGTTGAAGCGTTCAGCACAGCTTTATACCTTATTAATAGACTACCTTCTTCGGTTTTAAAATTTGACACACCATACTTTCGGCTGTACAAAAGGCATCCTAATTATAATGGCTTGAGGGTGTTTGGTTGCCAGTGCTTTCCTTCGTTAAGAAATCAGAATAATTCAAAGTTCGATAAGAGGAGCTATCCATGTGTTTTTCTGGGATATAGTCATATACACAAAGGGTATAGGTGTCTCGATCCTCTCACCAAAAGAATTTATATTTCCCGGCATGTTGTTTTTAACAAGCATTGTTTTCCTTTCTAGAATGCACCAAATGCAGGTACAAAAACAGCCACAGATATGTCCGAGTACCCAGATAGAGATGAAGGTCGAACACATCCGGTTGAGCACACCAGCTTCACTCCCGATTGCTGTGAAGAGCCGTCCAGTTTTTCTGATCCAAACCCGACTGAACCTGCCACTCAAGCACCAGAAAATGATGATTCTGATCTCGAAAATTCTTTAGAAATTGATGTACAGAATCCAGTTGAAGAACTCGTAGAACAAGAGCCTGTAGCAAATCAGCGGCCTGTGCGAGATCGTAGGCCTCCAGCCTATCTCAAGGACTATGCAACAATAGCCTCTCAAGAACATGCAGAGCCAAAGAACTGGAAAATTGCGTTAAAAGATAACAACTGGAAACTTGCAATGGAAGAAGAAATGCAGGCCTTGCATCAAAATGAAACTTGGATTTTAGTACCTCGGCCACGGACGGAAAACGTGGTTGGTTCGAAGTGGGTATATAAGATTAAAACAAATGAACTTGGAGATATAGAGAGATGCAAGGCTCGTTTGGTGGCTCAAGGCTATTCGCAACTAGAAGGGGTCGATTATGCAGAAACGTACAGCCCGGTTATTAAACCAACAACTATTAGATTGGTTATTGCCGTAGCTGTCTCTCTCAAGTGGACAATGAGGCAGCTGGACATTAAAAATGCGTTTTTACACGGGATCCTCAAGGAGACCGTATTCATGGAACAACCACCTGGCTTTCCTGACACTAAGCATCCGGATTATGTGTGTTTGTTGCAGAAGTCGTTATACGGGCTGAAACAAGCTCCTAGGGCTTACCAAATATTAGTTGTTTGTCAGAGTTTCTACTACATCTCGGCTTCATATGTAGTAAGGCGGACCCATCTTTATTTACTTACCATCGGTCTGGGATTGTTGTTGTGCTGTTGATATATGTGGATGACATTCTCCTTACAGGTAATAATACTCGGTCTATACAGGACCTGATTCGTGTTCTAGGCAAGGCATTTGCTGTGAAAGATTTGGGGTCCTTACATTACTTTTTAGGTGTGGAGATTAAATCCACTCAAGATGGTGTTTTTCTGAGTCAGGCCAAGTATGCCAACTCTTTTCTCTTAAAGTCTGATATGATGTCCAGTACTGCTACATCCACACCTATGGCCTTAAAAAGTCAAGGCTGTGCTGGTGACTCTGAATTGGTGGATCCGTTTGTTTACCGCAGTTTAGTGGGGGCCTTACAATATTTAACATTTACATGACCCGATATTACTCATGCTGTTAATAGGGTATGTCAACACTTCTCTCAACCTACGGCTCGAGACTTCAAGGAAGTCAAACGTTTGTTGCGATATGTTAAGGGCACCTCCGATCATGGGCTGCATTATTTGGCGCGCTCTTCACCTTCGTTGTATGCTTTTAGTGATCTCGACTAGGCAAAGTTGCCCTCTCGACGGCGCCCGGCACGAGCGGTTTTTGTGTGTTTTTTGGTGCGAATTGTGTGTCTTGGTCTTCCAAGAAACAGCCCACGATGTCTCGTTCTAAATCGAAGCCGAATATCGGTCCATGGCCTCTGCCACTGCTGAACTTACCTAGCTCTGTTATCTTCTTCAGGATCTTGGGGTTGCTCTTCGCCGTCCTCCTCAACTCATGTGTGATAATCTGAGTGCCGTCTATCTTACGGTCAATCCTACTTTGCACTCTCGTTCGAAGCACTTTGCGTTGGACTATCATTTTGTTCGTGAGAAGGTGGCCGTTCGACAGTTGGTTACTCGGCATGTTCCTTCCTCCTTGCAATTAGCTGATGTGTTTACCAAACCTCTGCCGAAGGCTCAGTTCCAATTCATTTGTCGCAATCTCCGTGTTCAGCCTGCTTCCCACGTGAGATTGAGGGGGGATGTTAGACAGAACACTACAAACACTACAAACGAAGAAGTGATAGAAGGATAGTTTAGACATTTGCTATTATTATTATTTACGGCTTGCTCTTGTTATTATTATTATTATTTACGGCTGATGTAATTGTAATTCTTGGTCCCCAAGTTGGGGTTAGGGTCGGCCCTAGTACCCTAGTAGAATATATAGCACAGCCTTGTATGTTTTGCAGAATTAATGAGAATTACACACAGTTCCATATCATAAAATACTTTCTACTGTTTTCTTCAAGTGTTCCTCGGTTCAAAGCTCTCTTTATTGTCATGGAGGTAACGTTGCTTCTTGATCATCTAATATATATATATATATATATATATATATATATATATGATCACGTAACTCCATTGAGATTCAAGAATTTTTTTTTAATTATACTAAAACGATATAGTTTTTTTAGTAATAAATGTAGTTTTGTTGTTAAAAATATTGTTTTGTAGTTAAAAAAAATGTTTTTTTGTAGTTAAGAAAGATAGTTTTGTTGTTAAAAATGTAGTTTTATACTCCGATGACACCGGTGACACTACTACAAAATAGGCTTTTTAGGACATTGCTATCAGGACATTTTTTAAGAAATGTCCTAATATATGGCTGATGGGGCGCTTGAAAGGAATGTCCGTTTGATGAGTAATAAAATGAAGTAATTTTGTTTTTTTTTATTATGTAAAATCGCTAACCGGGCGTTCTGCATATGACTAAAATATAAAATAAAAAATATAGGCGCAAATTCATTTTACCCTAATTCCTTTAGAGGGTAAAAGAAACGAGATGCCCGCCTCCTCCAAATTTTTTTCGCTCATCGCTTTTCTCTTCTTTCACTAGATTTTCAGCAGCATCGTTCTATGGCAAAAACTCACCCCAAAATCGGCCGGTCCATCGTTCTTCCACGCCAAATCCATCACCATCTTCACTTTCAAAAGATATAGCTGTGCTTAATTATTTTGTTGTGATGATTCCTAATCGAGGGCTGTGATATCAATTTAATTTCTCGAGAAACTGATATCGTCTTGAGCAAGTTTTAGTCACCGACCATCGAGCCTCATGGTATTTTTTTTTCGGCAAACAAGTTCTATAATTTACGAAGTTTAGATCTATAATTTACAATCTCTCCACTGCAGAAAGAAATTCGTTAGTCCTTTCGTTTCTATTTTTATTTCGACATTTTGTTTGTCTTTTTTGTTTATTATTCTCCTTTTAATGTGATTCTCAATTTTAGTTAGTGCAGGTCATCGATGTTTTGCATCCTGGACGACCCAACATCTCCAAGGTTCTTTTTGTTTACTCTTTGATTTTTATGATTGTTTCTTTTGCATTTCATCTGTTTTTTCTTTTTTAAATGATTAATAATTGTTTAGTGTTTTTCTTTCAAAGTAGGTTTGGCTTTAAATCGTATTACATTCCTATTTGAAACTGAATTTGTTCCGATCTTTTACTGTAGAGCTAGGAAAGATTCTGTGGAGAACGCTAAGAAGTTTGAGCCGAAGTATCGGCTTATCAGGGTAATGCATTATCTTACGGCATAATTCGGGTCATGAACCATTCGTTTATTTGTCCTAGCATCTAAAGAATCTATTGTTTTGAGGATGAAGTTAAAAAATATAGGATTGAGAAGAGTTTGGTTTTGATGTTAATGGAACTCCACTTGGCAAGAAATTGGGGTGTAAAAGATTGTTTTTGCAAGGAAAATGATGGTTTGGATTAGGTATAGGCTGAAGGTTATGTAGGGCAGAATTTATTGGCTCTATATATAGATATTTAGAGAAATTGTTTTAATCCCAGTTGCAACAACATTCAAAGTTGATCAATACCTAACACCGATTGATGACTTGGCTACTTGAGAAAGGAAAACTGGGGTTTGGAGGAAAGTTTATTGTGTTAATCAGGCTGGTGCATAAGGTGTTCAAGAATAAAGCACACATTACAAACTAGAAAGTTTTAAGCTTTGGCAAGTTATTCATTTGCTTTTCAGCTCTCTTTTGGCGTTGAGTTTAATTCTAATTGGTTAGCCTTTTAGATTGAAGTTCTGAGTTTTGATTCTTAGTTTTTTTATTCTATTTTTGTTTTTGAATGTGTATGTGGAACCATAACAACTACAAAGAAGGGAGCCATACCTGCACTTCCTACGTACTCTCAAGTCCTTGAGCTTCTCAAGGGAAACAGGTAGTCTTTCTTGCTTGCTTTTTTTTTTTTTTTTTTTTGGGCTTCGGCTAGACTTTTTGTTTGTATTGTTTTTTTGGGAGCCAAATGGCCAAGACGGTAGTTTGTTAGCTAATTGATTAATCCCATTTGTGTATTTGCGAATCAGTTGTTTTGCCGTGCCAAAATTGTCTGTGAATCTAAGAAGATGGAAATGGGAATGTAATGTGAAGGAAAACAAGTTGGTGGACTCTTTTCGGACAGCAAAACCGATTCGGGGGACTAAAAATGGGATTAAGCAGTAGTTTTGTGGATTAATATTGGCTATTGTTTTTGAACTTGCTTTTGTGTCATTTATAAATCTGAGATACCTCAACCTCAACAAAGCGAAAGGTATAATAAATTTGGCCAAGTGGTCGTTGTTGTTTCTTTTGCATGTGTCATAATAAACTCATCGTTGTTTTTTTTGTTGCTATAATAAATGACTTTTAAATATTGGAACTATATATGAATTTGATAATCTAAATGGATTGGTAGGACTACACGGTTTTTGTGATTTAAGTTCTTTGATTTAGAACACGCCTTTACGATGCTCAAGTGTTTTTACTCCTTAACTTTGCAATTTCTTCATTGTCCAACATTATATACAATTTGGAATAGTTTGATTTTACATTACATAGCTGCTAGTTATACTCATGGATGCTTATTTCTTTGCAAAAAAATCACAGAGACTACTTGAATCTTAGAAGAAAAAGCACATAGACTACAAGAATCTTGAAAGTAGGTATGAGCAACTGCCTTCACCAATGAACTTGTATTTCATTACCTAATCAGAATCCGTTATGTGTTCTTGTTGTGACCACCCAAGTTTTCGTGAAAGGTAACCAAAACATTCCAACACAAAATGTGGTAATTTTGTTGTGTATATAACATGGACAATTAGTTTGAAGAAATTACTTAAAAACCTAATGCGAAATTGAAGAGGAAGCGTGCTCGAAAAAAGACTTTGCGTCCTTCAACAAGCATTCGAGTAAGTTGAACTGATTTTGGTTTGAATGTGAATAATTCAGCTTTTAAATGTCAATGTGTACACAACACAAATATGTTCCTCTATTTGTGAAAAGGATGGAGGCATGGATATAGTAGGTATTCTTCGCTATGGTAAACTAGTTAAATTTATCTTAAATGGGAGAAATTTGTGTTAGTTGAGGTGAACTTCATTGTCAAAAAATGAACCTTCGGCATTGTCGATTCTCGGTATGCCTTGACACTAGAAATCAAAAAAGCGAGAGGAAGTAGAGGCTTTTAGAAGATTTGGACATGGAGTTATTTGTTTTCTAAATGCATGTTTTAATTGACTTGAGGTGTAATTTCAACTTTATTTACTTGAGAACAGCTTGTTTTGGAAGTTTTAATTTAATTTGTTGCTTAGTAGTGGATTGAATGTGCATGGAATATATATATATATAGAGAGAGAGAGAAAGAGAGACATGAAGGTATTAATTTTTTTTTATATTAAAAAATCTCGATGAGGCGTTTTGGAACGCATACTAATAGGGTTCTCTTATGACATTTCAAACCGCCTCATTCGGACTCAATAAAGCGCTTGAACTTGCATCAATACCACTGTGTTAAAGTGTTCTCAAACGCCCCAGGAGTTGTGTTAGGCGTTTCAAACGCCCCATCAGTTTGTGTTAAGGCGCTTCAAACGCCCCATCCGGGTTGTGTTAAGGCGCTTTTGCCTATTATGACGTCGACAGAAAGGGCGTTCTATGGAAACGCCTCTAGATTAAAAACGCCCCGACAGACTCTTATATAGGGCGTTTTGAAACGCCCTTAAAGGCCTTTTTTGGTGCAGTGTGACCCCTACTGAAACAAATTTCTGGATCCGCCCCTGAATCCAACACAGTTAATTGTCTTAAAACACATCCTGACCATACAAATATAGTCCACTAGCTCACCCAAAAATCAATTTCTAGTTCCGTTCCCCCATTCTTTAAGTGGTTCCATTCGAGTGCGGTAATTTTAGAATGGTTGTAAAACAAGTATGGCTTGATACTAGTAAGAGAGACTGATATATATAAGATGATGGACCTTCTTTTTGTAAAATGCATTTCCCAATATTTTATATTTTACACCCTGCTTTAAAATATTTGATTGTTATAAGAAGTATGAAATAATGATTATTATAACTCCGGTAAACCTCAGTGTTTCTATAGCATCATTTCTATGGAGAATCGATCCCATTTAATTCATCAGAGACGGCCATGAACAACGCTACCATTCGAGGCTCTTTTAACTCGGCTCAAACTCTGGCAGATTACGCAGAGTTATTGTTATATGTGAAGGAAAAATATGATTCTCCAGATTCTCTGATTATTGCATGTGGAGGTTCTTACGGAGGAAGTAAGAACGGTCGCAGTATAAATTATTCACCTATATATAAACATGTACTTTTAATTCAATATGATGTTTAAGTGACCTATAATCACAATCTATTTGTTTGTTTATTTATTAATTACTTTTTATGGATTATTGCAGTGCTGGCTACATGGTTCAGGCTAAAATATGCACATATTATTTATGGAGCTATAGCCTCATCGGCTCCCATTCTTTATTTTGACAATATTACCCCTGGTGACGGTTATTATTCAATAATATCCAATAAATTTAAGGTACAAACATGATATTTTTAGTAGTATCCAATAACTTTAAGGTACAAACATAATATTATTATTATTTACAAGATTTATTTTCTATTTAATTAGTTAACTTATAATAAACTGTTTGGGTTTTTGTTTTGATAGGAGACAAGTGAAAGTTGCTATAACACAATCAAAAACTCATGGTCAGAAAAAGAAAAAATTGGTTCTCAAACAAATGGCGTCTCAATATCAGCACAGATATTCAACACTTGCACGTATACATTTAAATAATTACAACATAATTATATTGAAATAGAGACGTGCACCATACAATCATCATAAATCCTGCATATATTTTTGTTTTCAAGAATGTTACTACCATAATGAGTAAATAAAACAAACTAGGAAGGCGTACCGTGCATTGCACGGTGGGCCCTGTTTTTTTTTAAAAGTACATGTTTGTCAGTTAGACCGGTTTTTTTGTGGTGCATGTGTGTGAAGTGGCTGTTTTATTTATGTTGCATAGGTGATCAAATGAGATATATGTTGGTTGCTAAGTTGTATGTAATAGCTTTAATGTACATTGAGAAAGTATTTATATATGGCCAAACAGAATAACCATTGTCTCTTTTTTCGTTTTCCAAAATGGTGAGATGTTGCATCAAACAATGACCTAATGAAATCAATCCATATCGCAAATAGGAAGATATTGCCACTAAATTTAAGATAATCAAAGTACTATGTTAAAAGTATTAGAGAATACAAAGAAGGACCTCTAGGGCTAAAGATATGGGTCATTGTTGACCCAACGATTGAGGATTAACAATTCTTCAATGGAGATATATCACTCACGGAAGTAAAACAGGTTTGAAAAAGCAAGGTTATTATGGACAATAGTTTTCATTTTTCAATATTTGCCAATATTAATTACCAAAGCCAACAATAAGCCTAATGTCAATCATAAAACCCTAATGCCATTTCAAGCCTATCTATTTTGCTTAAAAAAATTTCATATATGATTTGGTCAGAAGACATAGCAAACATACAACATGACCAAGTGAGACAGTAGAAATTGTAAATATAGGCATTACCTCATCAGAAGGACGAGGCACAGGGTTATTCTGTAATATATGCAAAACAGACAGTGTGAAAATGAAAAAAGAAAGCAAGTCGTAGATACATTTTTAAACATATTCCATAATACTTAGTTCTAACTTGAACACAACAACCATCTGACATGATTCTTTGTTGATTCTTATAGCGGGAGAACAGTTGGAAAACACTACCTTTGAAGCTATAACGGGACACGGGTCTCCTTATGGAGAAGAAGCTAGAGTGCTAGACACTGGTGTAGGCGCTGCAACACTGGAGGCACGAAGAAGAAGGCAATTATGCATATAAGATCTCAAACCTATAGAAACCAATGGAAGCATAAAAACAAGCACGAAAATAAATAATTAAAAAATTAAACAGAAGCCAAAAAATGTTCCTTTGTCCTTCATTTTTTTTTTCTGGAATTTCTTGAAGGACATACCAAAAAAAAGTTCCGTGATGGATGGAAAGCGGGTGGTTCATCAATGGAGTTATGTGAGGAACAAAAAAAAGCTTTGATCTTATGTTTTTCAAGGTTTCTTGTGCTTTATATGCTATGAGACTCTTAACAAGATCAAAAGTGTTTGATGCAACAAAAAAGTTACCAATTAAGAAGTATTAAATACCGAAAAGCAGATCCAAAAAATGAAATCCATAGAGTTAGGCATGGATTTAACTGAAAATCCATAGAGTTAGGCATGCGACTGCAAGATTCAAATTCGCATATGCAAATGATGACGAACAAATATTAGTTGTTCTATTAATAACGAAAAATAGACACCAAATGCAATAAAAAAATTAAAGTATACTTGTTCCCTCAATTTGTTGGCTTGTTTCTTGGTGGAATCCCTCTTCAAATTAGCTCTAGGTATTCAAGTGAATAATACAACCGTAAAAAGAATCATATTGTTTCAAAGCACAACTTGAAACACAACAAAACGACTGGAAAGTTTTAAAAAAAAGGAACTTTGCTCCTGCTAAGTGTGAGACAGAAGTGGTGAAACCGTGAAAGTATCAAGGCAGAGAAGAATCGTAACCTCTGGCTTCCATTCCAAAACTCATGCCAAACATAAGCTGAAAAAACAGAATGTTTAATAAAAAACTGATAAGCGGAAACACGTGAAAGCAGGACAACAGTCATCATTACGATCACATCACCTACAACCAATTGCTCAAAGATTGGCAAAGCAATAGCAACTTGAAAAATGAACACTAAACACAAGATACAACTCTGAATGTGACAACAAAACACAATTATAGTGTACATTGTAGCCATCAAACCTCTAGGTTTGCCTTTTTTGGGTCATAGCCATTTTGTAGTGTTGTTTGCCTCTTCTGCAGTCATTCAAGACCATCATGATTTGATCTGAGTCCCTGTTGATAGCAGAAACAGAGGAAACGAACACATTTTTTAATACTCACTCATCCATATGATAACTAATGCACATAATATCCAAGTTAAATGCAAGAAACGTTTATTTCTTACAAAGTACAACGTTGATCTTGAAGTCTTCAATCTACTACATCAATCAGCACATCATTTATTTAGGCAAAAATCAACCGATGAAATAGGTATTCATCTACAGGTTTGGTTAGGGAGTTTAAGCAGCAAATATAAAAAGAGGGAGGTGGTGTGATGTCGAAGAATCTAGAAACGGTGCCACAGAAACCCATCCACCACCACCAAAATCGGCGGAACCTTTACAGTTCGAGAAACACAAATCCGATAAAGATTATGAGAAACCGATGAAAACAGTGGAAATAAATGAAGTATTATGAATCTTCAAGGAAACCTGAGAAACATCAAGTCTGTTGTCCATTGCAATGTTTCAAAATCCAACTATCCGAATGAGCCTTAGGAATGATAAACCACGCAAGCAGATTAGATCCATGTAGCAACTGGAAAAACAAAAAAAAAATGTATATTCAAATCTTACAGATCGAGGATGGCAATTTCCTCTTTTTCAGATGGCCAAACAGAATGCTTAAATGGTGATCTAAATGATTGTGTTTAAAGCTTTCTGTCTAGCCATCAAAAGAACAGGGCTGGGAGACATGTTTTCCTTCTCACCATTTTGAAGCTGTGGCGACTGTTGACCGGGGCGGTGGCCGGTTAAGTACTTAAAACAATGCTATTTTTCTAGAACAATAAAAAGCAATGCTATTCTGATTGTGAAAAAAAGGGCAACAGAGAGACATATATAACGAGAATGAAAAAAGAAAATTTTCATACTTTACACCCACACAATAAATAATGATATACCATTTCAAGCTCAGATCCTATCGATATGGCACAACCTTATGAAATTCGCAGGGGTAGCATATTCATAATCCGGGTAATATGAATTGTTCATCCATACGAAATTTCTAACAGGCTCATTCATATGGCCACAAACCCTCACAAATTTCTATTGCTCACAAATGCAACACAAAGGCATGAGGATGAACAAGAATCATAAAAAATTCGTAAGCTAACGATTCAGTAAAAACATTGAGATAAAAAAAGGGTTTTACTCACTTTCGCTGCAGACGGGTCGGGCAAAAGGGTTCAATCGACCTACGAAATCGTATCTCAATGTCTCAGACTGCATCTCGAATGGCATAATTTTGCATTCAATTAATCTGTAGGGAAATAACTGGGAGTTGTTAATAATAGGGGAAGCGTAAATACCTTCATGCAATAGACAGAGCACATAGTCAGTAATTAATAGTCCCAAAACAAATCTTCAAAAAAATAAAAGTAAATCCCAAGGAGGGCTGATCAGGCAGCCTCATGACGCTGGACATTGCTGCTGCAGCCACGGAGGAGCATGTCTGGACCTTGAAGATGGTGGAGAAACCTGAGCAGCGCGCGTATACGGTACACCGGCAGGTGGCAAGCCTACTACCATGACTCAGGCCAGCCACGTACATAGTCTATGTGATGATCTGGTAGGGAGAAATGACCGGCGCCGTTTCAGAGTCCTACGGTGTCGTTCCGACATCAATATCCAACACAAAAACAACTTTAAACTCAGCATTTAATCATCACCACAGCTGAATGCAAGGAAATCACCATCCATCTACCTACTCATTATTAAGCATCCGCCCATCTCTCATCCTCATGGCATTTTTACCCCACAAAAAACAGGGAGAAGAAAAAAAGAAGCTAAAATGAGGACAGCTAACACACTAACCCATTCAGATATTCAATTGTACACTTAAATTATACCAAATAGATAGATTTGAAAATCATAGATTTTGAGATGAATAGAAAAACATTTATGAAATTTGAGAGAATCAAAGTCATGAGGAATAGAATTCAAACCTTAGCAAGACCACGTTGTTTCCTCCATTCCTTACCTTGCCGGCGACCATCAATTTTCAGATCTATAAGAGGTATTATGATATTCCGATTACAAGAACTTTACATTACCTAAATGCAGCATGTAATTTTGGACCAAAACCTTAAAAAACGGATTCTTTTCCTCTGTAAGAATCCATCAGAAATTTTATAAATGAACAATGAAAATACAGAGTTGGCTAAAATTGGTGTAACAAAATTGTACCTTGATCCATCTGTCTTTTTGTATTCACTTGTTTTAATAAATCTTCCAATTTCATTATCTTCAAACTCAAACTACCAGAATCGTCTTTGTTTGTACAATTGAGACTTAACCGTAAATCAAAAAACCAATAACACTGCTACCACCACCACCACTGACACCAAATCCACCGTTCTTGACACCAGCCATTCTTTCCCGATCTCCGACCCTGCAAAAGACACAACAAAAAAAAATTAGAAAATTCATGTATCAAATTATTGAAAGTCTCTATTCACGTAGACTATGAAAGAAAAAAAAAATAGAGAGGAGAAGAAAGACGAAGAAGATCCATCACCAAAATTGCCATAGACTGTGCGACTTGATAGCATTGATCTCATAACAAAATGGGCGAGGGGAGGAGAAGATCTGAAAATTAGGCGGTGAGGCGGTGAGAGTGGAAGATTGCCCGGTTCGTCAGTGTCTTAGTCGTGGAAGGAGCATTGGAAGTTCCTTTGCATATAGGAAAAACAGAAAGAAAAAAAAATTAAATAAATAAAATATTTCGCTAAACGACAAAATTGTCGTCCAAGGATGCACTTTTAATAAGTACACCTACTTACGATTATCTTTGGCATAATTAATGCCGCTTGGATATATTGATATTAGCGGCTTTTTTTACCCGATACGCGGCGGGAAGTATTAAATATGTATAAATTTTATAATACAACTGTTGTAAGAAGGTTGTGCCAGTTGCAGCATACATTACAACCATTCATTTCTAACTCTCACACACGATAAAAGTGTATTATGTGAAAGAGAGTAAAAATGAGAGAATTTATATGTATGCCACTTTAAAACCTTTCTACAACCAATTCTTGCATTATAAAGTCTCTCATTAAATATATCTGGATCTATATTATACATAAAAACAATTTTACACACGGGATATTAAAAAAATCATCTAAATATAACATGAAATATATGAAGATAATGTTGCGAAATACTACAAATTCATTTTCATAATTTATGTCGTGAAATATATATGTCACTTCAGAAAAAGGAAACTAAAAACCTTTACAACGAAATATGTGATGTATTCATTTCATCATCCATTAAGTTCTTTCTTAATGGTCATTTTCATTATATTAACCTTCTGGATATTTTTTTTTCAACAAACACACCAATCTCTATTTACATTTACAACTTCCGTCTAAGAATTATATCAAGAGAAGTTAAAAAAATCTGTATGCCACACCTCAGCGGAGGATTCCTATGAGGAGAAGTGAGATTCCTAAGAAGAAAACTTGGATATTAGCGATTAGGCAAAACTCAATTTCATAAAGGACACTAAAACAACTCCCCGCATAACATGCGTTTCAATTCTTCTTAGATGTCAATACCCGCTCATAAGCATGAAAATGTAGACGGAAGACCCTAACTTTGTCTATAGTAAGAATTTAGGCGTATGAAAATTTACATTTTATGTCTCGTAAGAATCAGATAAAGACGCATATGTTGTTTTACCCAAAATTGTTAAGGAATTCAAAGTCCGAACATAATATGTTATCAATAATCTTTTCATACCATCCAACACCATATGTTATTCAAATTCAGGTGATGCACGGTTTAGTATAAAAAAAAATCTTAGCATGAAATTCTCTTTCATAAAAGAGATAAAAAAAAAAACACATGAAAATATCTCTTCCAAAAAAATTGATCCCTAAAAATGTTTTATACACGGTCTAATTTGACTATATTGTCGTTGTCATTTTTCTACTACTTTTTTTAAAGGAAAAAAACATTTTGTTGACAATCCAATTTGACTTTACTACCGTTATCATTCTTTCACTAATTTGCATTATTCTTCTAAAACCTTCTCTTTTCGGGAGGAAAGGAGAAAAAAAATATCTTCAACTTTTTGAAAGCCCTTTTTTCTGAAAAGAAAATAGTTGAAACAATATAGAAATGGATTATGTTCGAATAATAGGTTCAAATTCATAAAGATTTTTTTCCCTTTTATATATATCTGTGGGTTGTTTAACTCCTAATAATACATCAAAGGTTGAAAGTAAAACTTTATCCACAATTGGACAACAATACAATACTACTCTAATGAAAATGAAATTTGTTGTTCAAACGCTCCTAGGCATCGGTAACGTTTCTTGTTTCTTGGCTTCTTGTTTATACCAATCCTAACATTTTCATCCTCGATGATCACTACAAGAATGTATGCAAAAACCAGATCGAATGGACATTTGCATCAAGTCAGCAATGGAATCCAATAAATAGATGGAGCAATTACAGACAAAAAAAACCCTATAACCATCGTTTGTTTCCTACATTTTCTACCTTTTTTCTTTTTATTATGAAAATCCTCACCTCCCTGCGTTTAGCTTCTCAAGAATAACATGTCCTTATTGTACTCTTACTACTGTAGTAGTCTCAATTAGATATGACCTCATTTTCATCAATATAAAACCAAACTACTAACAAAACTGGATGAAAATAAAGATGCGCTCCCAGCACCACCTGAAAGGAAAAAAATGATACTAGCTATGTGTTTTTTCTGTTTGTATGCCATCACCAAGGGAAAAAATTGAATTTTGTTGTTCAAATGTTCCTAGGCATCGGTAATATATGGACATCATGTTATGCTTTTAGTGCTAGATGAAAAATAGCTCGACGCCAATATGATAAAAAGCTTACCACCTCTCATTATTATTACTACTTTTTCAATCTCTGTTTAGCCTTCTACTTTTACGATTATATATTCTTCGATGAATTTTGCAACTTCTTTTTTGTTTCAATATAAGATTCATCATCCGAATAAGTCCTTTGGGAAACCTATATGCATAGATGATAAAATAAAATAAAATCAGCAAAAACATCCCGAAAAACAAACGAACAATCTGAAGCAGTCGATTTGCTTCCAATCTGATACAAATCTTGAAAACGATGAATGTAAAGCAGTTAGTTGTCAAAAAATAAATGAAGTGATATTCTATGGGGACCGAAATTCTTGCAATCAGAAGAAAAATGTACCTTCTTATTCATCTCGCAACCATCACAGCACCATACCAATTTTCCCACTGACCCACCGTGAAACCTATATGCATAGATGAAAAATAAACATGGTATTTAAATGGTTTTTGCAGTACAATAATAATGTAAACAATTCTACAAAATTCTATAATAAAGTAACATGATTTGTTTTGCTGAAGGACTTACCGGATACAAACCTCATTTTGATAGCAGTGCTTCAATTTGCATATGTAGTCGATGATGGTGTTAGGTGTAGTTGATGGTGGTGTATTTAAATTTGATTATTATCGGAGTTAAAGAAAGATTCATGAGAGAGTGAGATTGAGGAAGTTATGCATAGGATTTGATATGAGTGATTTGTGGGTGATCTGATATGATATGAGTGATTTGTGGCTGACCAGATATGTTTTTATTATTATCATTATATTTTTTTTTTAAAGTGGATATATTTTTTTACCGGGTCAAAAGCGGGTTACAGGTGTAATTTTCGGGTAATCGGGTTAAATTTTCCTTTCAAATATATATAGATATAGATACTTTGTTATGCCGACTTCCTCATGATATCCTTTAACGCTTTATACTTATATTATGTCTGACATTTCGTTGTGACAATAATTTGACTTTTGTTTTTATATTTCATTAACATTAGTTATAGGCATTATCATTCTACATGATCAATGGTGGGTTCAGGTGACCCTACTGCGATCCCGGATTTTTTTTAATATTAAAACGATTTAGTTTTGTTGTTAAAGAGTAGTGATACGGGCACAACCGTTGTGACACAACAAGTGCTACAATGTGTATCTACAACGTTGATTTTTAATGTAGACTCATTGGTCATTATTATATCTATCATGATAAATGGTGTAGATGTACATTGTGACACTCGTTGTGTCAACAGTTGTGTCTCTATCATTACTTGTTAAAACACTACAAGAAAAACACTTTTTTACTACTCTAGCTTTGTCACACACAAAACAAAGTGTTGTTATATATTTACTTTTAGCCACAGTAGCGTGACAAATGAGTCTAGCTGAGTATATGTTAGCCACACCTTTTTTTTTGTGTGACAAAAGCTAGTGTAGCAAAAGAGTGATTTTCTTGTAATGAAAAATGTTGTTTTATCGTTAAAAATATTGTTTTAGGCTCCGTTGACCCTGCTGGAAATTTTTTTAGATAAGAAATATAGTTTTAGACTCCGGTCATAAAACTGGAACAAATTTCTGGATCCATCCTGATAATACCTAACTAGAGAGTTTAGTTATTTTCAGACATTTGAATGCAACTTCGGAGCTGGAGAACACATTAGGTTCTATATATACTGCAGCAGGTGAGTACAATAATCCATGGGATAGGCCTATCGCCGCTCTTTGCTTGCCATTGACGATGCAACAAAAGAAGGAAACGATACTCTACGGTTAAACCCTAACCGTGAGGGCCCCCCACCCCCGATCCCACAGGAATGTGAGGAGAGGTTAATCGAGTAACCCCAGAGCTTAGAGTCGTGGGCTTGCTTTGGTTCCATCATCTGAAGGGTGTTATCAATCGGAAATCAACCCATTTTACGGGAATCGAACCGTGACCTCAGAACAGGGTCATTGTCATTATAACACCCCAGCTCCTCACCACTAGGCCATATCCAGGGGATAAGGAAACGATACTCTAGATGGGATAATTGGTGGTGCACTATATATTGCAACCAGCGATAACATGACATGTTTCGAAATTTATCACAATGATCCTAATGCTTCATTTCTTTATGGATGGAATTGACAAGTAAGTAAATCTTGAATATTACACATCATTATACTTTTTGGTATCAATCATTCTCTCCAATAATAATATATTAAAAATCTCATTTTCGTTTTTCTCCCCCGGCCCTCCCCCCTCACACTCAAAAAGAACTTGTTACACAACAAAATTATAATAATAAATCTATACAAAACACTTTTACATTATTGATCAATGAGGGTTCGTTTTCATCAATAAATTGATCATACATCATAATAAAGAGTGTCATAATTAATTGTTATAGAATATCACTACTATTCAATCATTACTATTCTAGCCTTACAAATTACACTAAGTATATATATTAGCATGAGAGCATTATATATATAATACACGTGAAATTGGTGTTGTATTGGAGAACTGTTGATTCTTATTTTTTAAAGTGTTTGTTCTCTTTTGTTGGAGTTTAAGTACTCCATGGAGGTCACCGAGAAAAATTATAGCACAACGGTGATTTATGGGTTGTATCAAGTGGAGAGTTGTGATGAATTCTTATTTCTTATATATTTTGTCACACATAGTAGTGGTGTGTATGGGTGATGTGAATACATCATAACCTTCCACTTGACATAACTCATGAATGGCCGTTGTACCCTATCTTTTCTCCGTTTGTTGAGTTAGACTCTTCCGATTGGCTTAGAAAAGCCATTGTATTTCTTTTTTTAGTTTACAAAAATAAAATTTTCTCCATTGCGTAAATAAATAAATAATACCTGGAAAAAACCTATCTATAGAATAGAAAGAAAAACTAATATATATATAACACTTCTAGTAATCCACGAAAATATGTTTGAATTCAAGATTGAATTTGGTGGTTATTGACCATCATAAAATTTCCCGTAATGTATATATATGCTTACAAGATATTGTATTTGTAGAGTTGCACCGAAATGGTGATCCCAATAGGCATTGGCAAAGATACCATGTTCCAATACTCTCCTTTTTAATATGACACAATATAACGACTACTGCAAGACCACACATACGGTATTACCTCGTTTTCATTGGGTTACAACCTACTATGGCAGTCAGGTATCTATATCTATATCTATATGTTTCTCTACATCTCAATTGATTCGTTTTCGATAAAACCTTTGCATAATTAAGTTTCATACTCTCTGAACACAGAAAAAACCGTTGAAATATTTTCTTTTCATTTTCAGATTGCGGTATTGTTTTTTCATTTTTTTTCAGGACATACAACTGGTTCTTCAGAAGTTTGCAAGTAATATCATTTTTTCCAACGGTTTAAGTGATCCTTACAGTATTGGAGGGTGCGTAATAAGTTAATAACAGGACTCATTATTACTATTGAAATATTACTATTGGAATTGACACTATTATTAATGAAATTTGTTCATTTAATTTAACTTTAAGTATTATTTTATATGGAAAATTAGGGATAAGGACACAATCGAAATATTTTTAAATAACGATACAATTACATATTTTTATAGGAAGAAGGACAATGCATAATTTTTATAATGAGAATGACAAACAGTGAATCCCGAAAATCGGTAATCTCTCTCAGTGAATCCCGAAATCGGTGAATTTCGACAATGAATCCTTAAAATTAGTGAATTTCGACGATGAATTTTGAAAATTAGTGAATTTCGACGATGAATTTTAAATGAATTTAAACAGTTAATTTTAACACAAGTGAATTTTGATGATGAATAAATAGTTTTGTTCTTTATGCAAAAGTTTCAAAAAACTGTCCTTCTATTCAATTGATGAAATATTTCTGTCATTCTCCCTCATTCCCCCTATTTTATATATGATTAAATGTTTTCACTTTTCATTTTTTTTTTTTTTTATTGTTTTTCCATTGTTTTTGTGGCAATGAATGACAGGGTTCTGGAGACTTATCAGACAGTTTGCTTGCTATCTACACAACCAATGGTCTTTTTCTAATCTCTTTGACACTATGAATATTGATTAAATTGCCCAATATTGTCTTGATTTAATATATATATATATTGGCGATGTATATCAGGGTGGGTCATGTAACCCCACTGAGATCCGGAGAAATTTTTTTACTATCAAAACAATGTAGTTTTGATGTTAAAAAGTGTCGTTTTGTTGGTAAAAAAATATAGTTTTAGAGTTCGATAACTCCACTGAAACAAATTTTTGGATTTAAAATGTAGTTTTACTGTCCATGAATTTGCATTGAAAAACTTTTCTGGATCCGCATATATATATATATATATATATATATATATATATATATATATATATATATATATAAGTTCCGGTTGTTATTCATACTTTAAAAAATATATATATACAAGTTCCGGTTGTTATTCATACTTTAAAAACAACCGTGTTTTGATTAGAGTAACTTAATAATGTTCCTTTATATACAGGTTCCCATGTCTTGGACATGAGCCCATCCAGAGCAGATGATCCAGAGTGGTTAAAAACTCAAAGGGAAATTGAACTCAAAGTAATTGAAGGTTGGATCGGAAATTATTATAGTGATCTTTATCTTTCAAAAGATAGGAAAATGGTATATCACAAAAGGGGTTGAATTTCACCATATTACTAAAAAAAAAACCATGAGTAAGGGACAGACTCTGCGGGTATGACCCGGATCGAATTTCTGATTAGTCGGATCAGTTTATTTCGGATATCAGGGTTTTTAGGGGAAAAAAAAAAGTGTTATGGTGCTAATGTTCTTAATTATGAGATTTCTTCTTGTCATTTTAATCATCTGATTCAAACGAGGTGATTTTCCTTTTTTATTTTTGTTTCTTCATAAACAATATTATAAATCTTGCATTATTTTATATATTTCATTTCTCTTTCATAATTGTTTGTATTTTTGCATGGAAGACTTTGTTTAAACATAACTTGTATGAATGTTTGCAAAAATATTTACAAATTTACCAAGGTCGTTATGAAATTCCAATCTACTATTTTCATCAATTTATCTGATATAGTTGTCAAAAAAAAAAAAAAATAGAGAGAAAGGGCCAAAAAGGACAACAAAAGAAAAATAATAGGAAAATAGGACAACTTTTACTTTTTATTCTTCATAAGGACTAACCCAATAAAAATGTACCAAATTGTCCTCACATAGATGGTTGAGAAAGAAAAAAAAAAAAGAATTCACGCACCTCCCAAGAGATAAGTGGCGCTTTTTTCTTCAAATTTTTTTTAAAATTATTTGATCTCTCTTTTTTAAACATCCCGTATCTCTTAAACCACACCTCCAATTATCATAATATTTTTTCAAAAACTCATATTTTTTTGTCTTCTTTATTTTGATATATCATTTGGTACATTTCCAACATAATTTCACAAATCTGAATTATTTTTTTTATAAAAAAATTCATAACAAATGTAGTGGCATACAACAGATCACAATGACTGCAGTGACATATAACAGATGCAATGACAATAATGTTAAGGATGTAGTGACATAGACACTTGAAGATGCAATGACACTTGAGGATGCAGTGACAAAGAGAATTGACGGTAATATTTGAGGATGCAGTGACAAAGAGAATTGACGATACAGTTACATTTGAGGGTGCAATTACATTTGAGGATTGAAAATACAGTAACAATACAAACTGATGTGACAAATGAAACTCTAATGACCTATAAAGATGTAGTGACAAATGAAGATACAATGTCAATGAAGATACATCATTAGTGACACTAATTAATATGACCAAAATCAACGTCACTTCATCTTAACACTCCACAAAAACCAAATAAAATGCCACTACATCTTAAGTGTTACTACCCCAAAAGTGACGGTAACATTGTGTATTGTCACTACAGCAAAAATGACACTATGTTTGCAATGTTTTAGACTATGGCATTTCATCAAGCACCATACGTACATGATTCTTGCCAAAGCAAATGACTAAAGGAAATTGAAAATGGAATTAGAGCTTTGCTATAAATGAACATAAAGAAATGATTTCTGAATTTTGAATTGGAAAGATTGAAATCTACTCTGTCAAAAAATAAAAAATAAAAAAATAGAAAACAGAGAGTTAGATCGAAAATTTGCTGTACCTGATGTTTTTAAATGTAAGAGAGGTTTGTTGCCTTTTAAATATCTGGGACTATGGGTGGGACAAAATATGAAGAGAAAAAAGGCTTGGGAAGGCATTATTCAAAAATGTAAGGCGAAATTGGGTGCGTGGAAATTGTCTTCTTTATCAGAGGGTGGTAGATTGGTTCTCATTAAAGTTGTTCTTAGTGCTCTTCCGCTCTTTTTCTTCTCTGTCTACAAGCCTCCTGAATGCGTTTTGAATTTTCTGGAAAGTGAGAGGTCTTCTTTTTTTGGGGGCGGGGATGGGTCTTCAAAAAAAATTACGTGGGTTGATTGGAAATAATTGCAAGCTCCTAAACTTTTAGGGGGAATCGGGGTGGGTAGTCTTAAGGTTCAAAATTTGGCGTTGCTTGGTAAATGGTGGTGGAGATTTCTTTCAGAAAAAATGCTTTGTGGAGGAAAGTAGTTGTGTCAATTTATGGTGTTGAGGGTGCTTGGGAGATGGATGGCATTCGTATGAGGGGAGGGGGTGTGGAAAGGTATTGTAAGTGCGGTTAAAAATACAATGAGGATTGGGGTTGATCTTTTGGGGTCGGAATGCTGGGAGGTGGGTGAAGGTAATAGGGTGAGATTTTGGGAGGACATATGGGTGGGTAATAGTCCGTTGAAATTAACTTTTCCTAGGCTTTTTCGGCTATCTTTGGTCAAAGGTGTAACAGTAGCAAGTGTGGTAAATTGGGTAGACGGTAGGTGTTCTTTATTTGGGCTTGGAAGAGAATTTTGAGGGGTTCGAGGAGGAGGAAGTAGGTGTGTAGGAGGTTTTAATTAACTCTATTGATGGAAATGCAGGTTCAATTGATAAATTGAGATGGAGCCTTTGTTCAAATGGTGTTTTCTCGGTGGCTTCCTTGCGAAAAATTCTTGAGATGGAATTTTTCAAAAATACATTTTCGGCTAATGAACTGATTTACAGGTGGAACAAATTGTTGCCCTTGAAGGTAAATATTTTCATGTGGAAAGCAAATCTCAAAAGGATCTCTACAAAACCAAACCTTATTAGTCGCGGTATTGCAATTCAGGATTCCTTTTGTCCGTTATGTTACAAGTTTGAGGAAACTGTCAACCAATTTTTATTTGCATGTGATGTGGCGTTACTGATATGGTCTCATATTCAAAGTTGGTGCAAGATTGTTGGACTAAATGCCTTTTCATTTAGTGATATTTGTTTTTTAAAAGCTGGAAATGCGTCGTCAAATGCGGCTTCATGCTTATGGTTAGCTTAGTTGGTATTACGGCTTGGGTAATTTGGTTACATAGAAATAAAATCATTTTTCAATCACACGTTCTAGATCCTGAGTTGATTTTCAGAGATATACAGAGATTATCCTTCTCTTGGTTATCAAATTATAAACTTCTAAGAAAGCTAGAGTGGGATGAATGGAAGGCAAATCCGATGACTGCAACAACTTAATTTTTGGAAGACCGATGATGGATCACTTTTTGTTTGGAGAAGAAATGCATCCGGCTTTTGAATTTGTTTTCTTGCGGATGGTTTTCTTTTTACTGTAGCTTGGTTCTCTATTTGATATGATGTTTTGGACAATTTTTATAATCTTTTAGCATCTTGTTGATATATGATAATTTTTGGCTGTTCAACAAAAAAAAGATTCATAAACTCAGAAGTTCGATAAACTAAAATTTGCAAATTCTAATAATGCTCGAAAACAGAGCGATTGAAAATCAACCATAAAATTGATCATACATAGTCTAGAACCTTATCATCATAGGGATCATCATCATCATCTTGAAGTTTTTAGGCTCATCGGAATCGCCACTACTCTTTTTGTATGATGTCAAGAAGGCTTTCACCTTCTAGGACACAATATCTCATTCCTTTTGTTCACATGGTGACAGCCATATCTTTGAACGATTGAACCCCGTCGATACAATCCTTACTAACTCGATTCCGATTTAAAATCCATTGTCTATCCATTAGTGTTTAAATGAGTCAAACAATGTACTACAAACATGGACAAAAGCGAACATTAAATCAATCAAACATATACTTAAATCATAATCAATGCTTCTAATGTAATGTATAATATTACAATAATATGACACAGTCTTATTGCAGTATCCATTACTAGTTCCCTAAAAACATATTAATCCATTCAACAGACTTATATTGCCTAAATTTTCCATAAATTTTTTTTTCTGCCTCTACCTACTACGTTTAATGTTGAGAATCTTACCAACGAGCCTTCATCTGTGAGATTGTGAAAGTCCCTTTAATGTTGAAACCAAACAGCCATTGAATTGAAGAGGATGAGCTTCTTCTTAAAGATTTGAGCTGTTATTTGAAGGGGTATAGAAGCTTCATTTGAAGCATAATATGAAGGGACACTTAAATGATCATGAACTCACCTTATGATGAGCTAAATCGGAGTAGAAATGTAAGACCTTTCTATAACATCTTATCCTCGATGTATCATTAACCCACTAGTGGTAGAAATCCTTTGATCATATCGAATGTGAGCGCAATCGATATGTACCAGGATTAATAAATGATGGAACCGTCTATCGACTTCTTCGTTTGAGAAAGTAGTCGACTCCATCATTCTTACTTACATTCCTAGCTATCAATCCCTAAGTGATGCCAAAATTGATTGGGATTAAAGAAAGAACCGCTTAGCTAACCGTACTGTCAAATCAACGGCGTATGCAGGATTTCCGTTCAGCGGGGTCCATAATTTTTTTTAAGAGTATTTTATTTTTCCACAGTGTCCAGAAACTTTTTATAGGTAAAAGTTAATTAATTTATCATTTTAGCGGTGTCCGCATACCCCGTTTAGGAACACGTCAGTCGGCCCCTGCGCCAAATCAAACATCACCCCTAAAAAGGCACGAGTCTATAATCACATCATGATTGAGATTCAATCCATATAATGTCATCTCATGATTCAATCAAATCTCTCATTACAAACTTAGTACGAGATCATCATATCAAATCGGTCTAGTCATGTATGAACTCTTTCACATATAAGTGTAGACACTAATGTGTCCAACACCGACGTTTCGGATCAAGCGGTCACACTCTAAGTGTTCTAGGGCACTAATAATGGTTTGACTGTGAGATCCAGAACTCCAGCCATTTTCGAACTTTAGTCGATTCACCACGGACTCAATGATTAAGTTGGTTCATCATAAACTCAATCATCATGTATATACCTCTTATGTAGTGAGTCTTATGTCACATAATGAACCACTAGGGCTTTTCTTGACGTACATTTCAGTGCATATTGCTATGCAATTAAAAGGATAAATGATAAATGTCAATTTATTAATTAAAACAATACATTATTGTTTTTTCAATCATCATACCTAACAATCTACCACTTCCCCGTAAATGCAATATGGATATATAGTTTTAGAACAATCTGTTTATGACAACATTCTCCACTTTCTCTATAAAAAAAAAGGTGGGCCAAGTCTTCTTATCACATTTATGTCAATGTTTGTCAAACAATTTCATAAGAATGTACTAATCAATGAACAACACTTGATCATCTTTATCAATGTAACCGTCTCCAATCAAGTCCACCAGATTTAACTAGCAAAATAGATCGCATCCTCTGAAGATACTTGAGAATATCCTTTATTGCTTATCCAATGATCAAATCATGAATATATTTTATATGACTCTGACTAAACATTATGAAAAGAGTAAATATACATTTATATGTACAAAAATGTTCCATGTCGGGCCGGTAAGACCTGTCCTGGAATCACGTATTGTATAACGCTTATCCATCTTATGAATATAAGATTTTGGGATAATATCAACCTCTCATTCTAGCAAATATGAACACTTCCAATTACAAGAATAGAGTTCCGATTTCCAAATCAGTCATTGGATAGTCAACAGATAACTTCATATAACATTCTCGCACCATTCTCATGTGCAATGTTATCTATTTGACACCACTTTTCCACCATTTATTTGCTTGTCACACAATAATCATCGATATCTTGGCCAAATCTATAGGATTGGATCGTATCTAGTTTCTGGGTTTCATGTCCATCAACACAAGCTTAAGAGTAGTAATCAGTTTTTCGGAAAATTCTTAAATGCTAACACTATTGAAGTTAGTTTATGAGGATCAATCAGAATGACAAAGTTTAAACCCAGATTATAAAAATCACAGGTTCAGAATAATCCACATGTGCTAACTCCACAAATGGAGTTAATACATAAGAATCACCCTACTGGCATGTTTGTTACGCATGAATGGAATGGAATAAAGTAATATGATAGAAATGGAATGGATTGGAAATTCATTCCAAAACTGCGTTTGAGATGTGAAAGAATGGAATAAAAGGTAAGATATGGTGGAAGTGGTGGGGTGGGGTGGGGTAGCCCTACCCCACACCCCACTGCATCATACCTCTCTACCCACCCTACTTTACCTACCACCCACCTTACCCACCACCCACCTACCCTACCCTACCCTACCTTACCCACTCACCCTACCTACTCCACCACCCACCTACCCTACCCTACCCACCATACCCTACCTATCCTACCCTACCCTATTTCACCCTATCCTACCTTACACATCATACCCACCTTACCCACCACCTACTCTACCCTACCCTACCTCATCACCTACCCTAACCTACCCTACCACCCACCCACTCTTACCCCATCACCCACTTGTCTTGTCGATTTTTATTTTATTCCATCGCATTCCATATATTTTTTGGAAGGAATGAAAATTGATCTTTTTTCATTCTATTGGAATAAAATTTCATTTCATTCTATTCCCTCATAATTATACACAACATTGGAATGTAATGAAAATTTATTTCATTCCGTCCTAACAAACGTACCATAATGTTGACACACCTATGATTTTCCAAAAGAAATGTCATTGTTTTGATCGTAACTGAAACCAAACATAATTGAGATCCGAACCAAAATCAAGTTGTTTGTTTAAGGGGCAAATCAAGGGCGGATCCAAGATTTTTTTTCACAATAAAATCATCAGACTGTAAAACTATATTTTTTTATTCAAGAAATTATTCCAATTATGTAACAGGAGCCTATATGACATTTTTTGACAATAAAAATAAATCGTTTTAATACTCTAGGGAAGCTGAAATTAGGATATTGCACAGTAAAGGCCACGGAGGAGAATCCGCAACCATTCCGAGCAGATCTCCGTCGTGCATTTAGTTGCTCTTTCTGCAGATTTCATGTGTATAAAAGCATTGGAGTGTTTACCTACAATCGGATGCAATTTCGCTCATTCGCCTGGGTTTCTAAGGGTTAGTTCTCCATTCTCTCTGCAATTAAAATCACAGTCTACTTAGATCAGCGTGGTATATATATACTTTCTGTAGCTTTCAATAGAAATCTGATTTCTTGAGGTAAAGAAACTGCAAATTTGACATTTTTAATCGAAAACTTAGCTTGATACATCGTGTATCACCTTCTGATAGGAGGTTTAGAGTTTAGACCCTAACTAACTTAATTGAAAGTGATAATCAGCTGAAAGTAGCTTAACTAACTTTTGTACATAAAGTGTTCGATATTGCCCCTCAATGAGAGCTAAAGATAGGTATTACATAACAATCTGATCTTTTTGCTTGCTTGAAATGCTTCAGCTTCTGATGTTTAGGGTGATAGAAACTTGTCTTTGAGCTTGTGATACTTTTTCAGCTTTGCTCCTTTACTTGTTGCCACATACTTGGCTCAGCTCATTCAACACACTTGTTTTAGTGGTTGTACTTTTTTGGGGTGGGATTTAGCTTTTTGAGAGCATAGACCGTTGTATTATTTCCTACTATAATGGATTTTCCCACACTGGGTTTGCCGCTAGTAGGTTTTGAAGAGGTAAGGCTGTGCTCTGACACATAATTGATATAAGGGGAGGGTTGGAGATGGCATTGGTTTGAACTTTTAAAAAGTTTCGGCGGTTTTGCGGGTATAGGGCTTGGATTTGTTTTGCAGTTTTTCTCAATTTGAAGGAAGGGTTAAATACTAAGAATTAGCAACAGATCACCGGTTTCGGTGATGTTTCTTCTTTGAAGTATAACTACATAATGTATTGGATTTTAAAAAAAACTGTTAGTAAAGTTTCATAAATGAAAGCATGATTTGTATAATGTCTACTATTTGTGAAATGACTTGTGAATTTCAAGGTGGTAATGATGAAGCTTCATTGTGATATTCGAGTGAAACATATGGAATCGATTGGCGATGCACTTGCTGGATAACTTAATCGGCTGAGTGAACTTTTAGGATTGAATGATAACAATTGTTCTTTAATTTGTTTTACATATTTCATTCCTGCAGTTCTCAAGTTTTTTTGAGTTATTGGTACATAGGTCCAGCTAGGGGAGAGATGAAATTGGACAATGTTGCACATCAGGTGTTTGTTCTTTTACCATAAATGATCAGATCAGGTTGTAGTACACAAGTTAACATTTGTGACCATTAACATTCCATGCTTAGATATTCATTCTTTTATGTTTTGCTTTTTGGCTCAACTCTTTTTCTTCTCTGTTTTACAACTGCTGAAACCAAATGTTTGCTTTCCGGCATCAACATTGAATTACACTTTTTTGTGCAATTTGCTTATTGGCCTCAGCATTTCGCATGGATAAATATAACGGAACCCTGTGTACTGGGAAATTCATGTCGGTTTTGATGACTTCTTCATTCCCCCATTTTCCACGTTTATATTCTCTTACTGTCTTTATTCCACACAATCTTATAGAAGGTGGGGTTTTATTTGATTTAGTGTGAGGCATGTCAACGAGGGATGTATACTTCTGGCCGGTAGTGTGTCCCGTATCCGACACAAACACTCAACGGATACTTAGGATACACACATGAATCGAATCCATACATTTTAAAAATTGTATACAGGATATATCCATAACTCGGATGTGTGAAATGAAGAACCATGTTGAAATTTGGGTAAAAAAACGGTAGATAATGAATGAAAATCTATCCTCAATGATGGAAAACTACCAAAAATGATGACGACCACTAAATTTTACGTGTTTTATTTGATTGTTTGGTCACTATTGTTTTATTATGTATAGTTTGGTCCCTATATGTTAATTATATACAGAGCTTCCCTTCATACGTGTATCCTACATTTTTCATAAATCCCTATCCGCGTATCTTGTATCCATACCATGCAACCTAGTGTAAAAGTATGTCAGAGTCTGATCTGCTCAATGTCTATTAATCCAAGTTAGTGTCTTGTAGCTAGATTGCTTGCATTAAATGGCGGAAAAAGCAGAGAACGATGCTGATTTGGAGAAAAACAATGTCACTATTGAACTTCATTCCACAACTTCTCTTCTACAATGGAGCCAATGGCAGCTTCTTGATTCCATACTTCCCACTGGCGGATTTGCTCATTCTTTCGGTCTTGAAGCCGCGATACAATCCCATTTAGTATCTACACCTGAAGACCTTCAAAACTACGTCACAGATCTGCTCGAAAACACAGGTAGTTTGCTTCTTCCTTTCGTATACGCTACTTCCACATGTCCTAACATCCAAACATGGCGTAAACTCGATAGAATCCTGAACGCTACTCTAACAAACGAAATCAGTCGTAAAGCCTCGATCTTACAAGGCTCTTCTCTCATGAGAACTGCAGCTGCAGTTTTCGTAGAAATCCCGTGTCTAAAATCAATGAGGATGGAATCTTTGAAGAACAATACTGCGTTTTTTCATCATGCTACGGTTTTCGGGCTTGTATGTGGATTAATTGGAATGGATAGTGAAACTTGTCAAAAGGGTTATATGTTTATAACCATGAGAGATGTTATATCTGCTGCAACTAGGTTGAATTTGGTTGGTCCTTTAGGTGCAGCTGTATTGCAGCATAAGATTGCTTTCAATGCAGAGGATTTATCAAGGAAATGGATGAATAGATGTGTGGATGATGCATGTCAAACTAGTCCTATGATTGATACTATTCAAGGTTGTCATAGCTATTTGTTTACTAGGCTCTTCTGCTCTTAAAAAACTAACCATGTAACAGAATTCTCTATTTTGTGGACTCCATTTTTTCCATTTAAGGTGAAATGCTTCAGAAACTCTACAACATATAGCTTGAACAGAGAATCTGTATCTTGTTCGATTCATGTATTGTAGAATTTGCATTCTACAGATTTGTGAAGAGATTTTGTTGCAGATGGATTTTGGTGGATCTAAATGATTAATTTGAATCATTGATTTACAGTATGTATTGCAAGTGCTCTAATTCTTCTGTAAAACATGTTGACTGCAATCTGGTTAACACAATTTCATTGGTTCAAACCTTTAGACGTGTGATAAGTGTTTTGTCGTCACACATTTAATGATGACGATACAACAGACTTTTTTTGCAGTAAAATTTACCTAAGTGTTGTAATAGCATTTACATTTCACAAGCTCTTTTGCCACCTTTTGCAACTGATTTATTTTCATAACAAGTGTCTCCCACAAGATCATGCCGTACCGAATGATCGTTATAGGTAGTCCACCCAAATGATTGACACAGCTAGATTAAAATAAAAATAAAAAATTGGCAAAGAACATGAAGAACAATGAAGAATGGAAAATAAGACGGATAATCTAGTCTCATTGACTCATGATATTGACGATGATAAATTATGTCACTTAATTAATTCGAGCCTAAATAAATCTAATGATGAACTCTCAAAATCCTAATGCCTTAAGAACGTGTGGTGGGTTTTTTTATTTACGGCTGAGTCTAAGAGCTTGTCTTAGATTACCTACGTATCATGTACATTCTTTCAGGAATCAAGCCTTACGTAGTTCCTGGAACGTGGTATTTATAATGATAATGCATGCCCGAACCTTAACATTAGGTCGGTTTAGGCTATTGTCATATTTAACCTTCATGGGCCTTGCCCCCTTGCCCAAGTTACCATGCTGATAATGGGCTCAGAGTTGGTGCGGACTCTGTCCTCCACGCCAACTTAACCGACTTGCGGTGGTCGAGATGGGACCTTCGTCCTACACTGCTTAACCATCGACTGTCGTAGCCCCGAGTTTGGAACTCGACATGCGTGCCTTGACACTTATTCGTATCACGGGAACCAACTGTCAGACGACACGTGGAGGGGTGAAACCCGGTATCGTCATAAGCCCTCCAGACTTGAGAGAGGCGACCCCCGTTGTCCGAGGTCAAATCTGCCATTTGAAATCGTCTTCGAGTTGGGTCGTCGTTTGGGCGGGAAAAAAGCCCGCCACCTGCAACCCTAACCGATTATAGCGTTGTGGCGTGACATCATGGCGCACTAACGCCGTATCTTCAGCACAAGGAACGAGCGTCCTTTTTCGTTAACCGTAACGCCATCACATTGATTATCGCGATTTGTGTGGGATTATAACTCCATCAAATCACGTCCTTTCAAATCATTTCAAGATTTTTGCAAGCATAAAAAGGGAAGAGAGACCAGAGAAGAAATCATTTCGCCAATTTGTCTGCATAAACTCCAAATTCCAAGTAAGCATCTTTCTTGTGTTCTTCCTCTTTTTCCTGTATTTGCAAATGTCAAGTAGTGCTACTGAATCCGATAGGCTTAGTGAATCACCTGCCCCTAACCAGGCTTCGTCGTCTACCCAATCCGATCGTCCTCTCTAGCCACTTTCCGGTGAACCCGTAGGTTCATCTCCTTCTGTCCTTAGAGAACCTAAGAAACTAGTGACTAGGATGGACGGAAAGGGTCGTAAAGGTTGTCTCACTGCCCTTTCTTTTGATGATCTTGATAAAATCCGTCAAAAGTTTGGTCTTACTAGCCTCGCCTTGAAATCCGACTCCTCCGGCCAACATCAATACGCCGACGAGCCTCCAGAAGGGTTTTGCACGATCTACTCACGGCCTAACTCTCCAGTGGATTGAGATTTCTATTATACCCGGTTGTGACAGCGATTCTGAATCACTATGAGATAAGTGTTTCTCAGCTAGCCCCCAATGCTATTAGCATTCTGATGGGGTTTGTAATGCGAGAGTCTATTTTTCGATCCCCCTCTTCCGCTACTATTATAAGATTATAGGTATGCCAGATAAAATGTGGTATACCTTCCAATGGAGGGCCAACCGACACGAGTTTGTGTCCAAGGGGCCTTCATCACATGGTGACTGGAAACCACGATTCTTCTTCCTTCGTCACGGCTCGGACAACCCCTACATAGGGCAATGGAGGTCGAGGGGTAAGAAGACGGACAAACTGGGTGATGATCCCGTCCCTCGAGAGGCCCGTACGATGGATAACCTCGGTTTCGGTGTCCACCCGAGATCCGAGCCTTACATGCGAGTTGGCTAAGTTGGAGAATGCGGGCTCGATGCCCTATTCGACACTTCCACGCAGATGGACCAAGAGAACTCGTAGGATATTTTTTACGTCATGTTTATGTTTTTATCGAAATCTATGACTTGGCATTATTGATGATACTAATCTCATTTTTTCTTTTTGCAGTGGGAAAGTTCTCACTTATCACGGATCCGACTCAAGTCCTCGTCAGGAAGGGTAAACTAGCTCCGCCTCGAGGTCGGGCGGCTTCTTTTGTTGTGGTTGTCGAGAAGAGGACAACTCCGGTATGCGGAGGTGGGAGCTCTTCCGGCTCAAGGCTACTCCGCACACGGCCGTCCGGAAGGACGATTGCGGATGTCGATCCGACGATTCCCCTCGCTCCCCGCCCGCCCACTCGGATTTTCCACTTTTCGCTATGGCTCATCTGCGAGATGAAGATGACGAGGCCCTAGTCGAGGTGACACGGTGGCCGGTGAGGAGGTCGAGAATGTCAATCGACAAGCGAGAAAGAGGTCAACTCTGCCCGACTTGGTGAGAGATCAGCAGATAAAGGTCAAAGTCGGTGAGACCCCTGCCAAACCTGAGATCGATATGAACTGGGTTGCTGAAGATAGCGCAACTATGGAGGACAAGGTTCTATCTTCTGCGCTTCGGAAGCTGTGTCGTATGGTAAGTCACTTCATCTTTCCTACTTTTATCGCGACCTGTCTTTTACTTCTGTAAAATGACGCATCTCTTTCTCTCGACAGACAAACTACCTTGGCAAGGAGGCTGCTAGGAGATTGGCTACACCAGTCGAGGTAGAAGAGGACTTGAAGAAGAAAATCCGGAAGTTGCTCGATGAGAGTAGCAAGAAAGAGTGCCGCCATAGCCGTCTTGGAGTCCTAACTGGAGACTCATGCGAGAGAGGCGGGCGTCGAGATAAAGGAGTTGAAGGCGAACCTGACCAGGACACAAGGCGACTCGCAAGTCCTAGAGAAAAAGTTGGCCGATCTGGCGGTGGACTTCGAGAAGCTGCAGAAGGCGCACAATGCTTCTTTGGATGAGGCTTCGCAGGCTCGAGAAGAGAGGGATGCTCTGAAGGTTGAGCTGGAGAAGGTTCCTTCCCAGGTCGAGGCGGCCAAGAAAGATGCGGTCCTCGAGTATCGGCGGTCGAAGGAGCTTGATGAGCGACGACCGTGATGATGTGCACGGCCATGACGGGCGGCTTTACACCTGGAGGTAGATCAAAGGCTATGAGGCTATCCGAGTTCGACCTTTCTAAGCTCATGGCGCGCAGATTCTATAATCCTGAGTCGGAGAGTAGTTATGCGATTAGTACGACGAGGAGTTCTAACGAGGGAATCTACGGCCCGTAAGTATGGTCCATCAACCACGCCTCGATGCGCCATCAACTTCGCCCACGATCTTTGAGCCGACCCCTACTATCTCTGAGCCAACTCCTGGTGCTACCTCATAGTTGTTCTTTTGAATGTTTCTTTTGTCGAATTTTTATCCGATCTCTGGAACTTTAATTTGTATAACTTGAATTTGCTTTAATTTTTGTAGTATTTTGTTTCCTCTTCTCTTTATTCTTTATCTTTCATATCCCGATGTCTTTTAGCTATTCGCTTGTCGGGCCTCTGGTCCTGTTTGCTGTTTGCTTTATCGAAGTCGTGTTGCCCCCCAAGTGTATTAGGAACCTTTGGTTCTTATTGCACTTGCGAGTCTAGTGGAGATCGACCTAGTTGCCTTAGCATTTTTTTGTCTCTCAGACTAGTTTTGCTATGGGTAGGTCGATACTCTGGACGTTTGGTCCGACTTTGCGAACCGTACCTCTGCCTTGGCATTTTTTGCCGCTTAGGCTTGTTTTGCTTTTGGCTGGTCAATTTTATGGGCGTTTGGTCCGACTTTGCGAACTATCCCTTTGCCTTAGCATTTTCTGCCTTGTAGGCTCGTTCTGCTTTAGGCTATATTGAGGGATCCGACTTTCGGATTTTCCCTTCTCGTAGTCGATTGCATTGTCTTTGACATTTTGTATCGTGTTAGACTTATAATGTTAATGTTGTAGATCCTGAAAAAACATAAAAGCATCTCGAGGAAAGATATGTCTATCAAAATATTCATAAAATTGTCACATAAACTTATTACAAAGAGTAAAAATATAAATAACTCGAGATAAAGTTCAATCAAACGTAATACTTCCTCAGATTGTTGGCATGCCACTGTTGAGGAACCGTAGTCCCATCTGCTCGCCCGAGTTGGTAGGACCCTTTAGGATGGACATTCAGGATCTGATACGGGCCTTCCCAATTCGGGTCTAACTTACCAGTTGTTTCTTGTCGGCTTGCTTCATTTTTCCTGAGGACCAAATCTCCAACTTTGAAGTATTTGTACTTGACCCTTGAGTTGTAATACTGCTAGATCTTCTGTTTATATATCGCCATGCGAGCTGAAGCTATTTCTTTTCGCTCCTCAACGCTATCTTTTTTATGTCGAAGATCAGGATCGTTGGTTTCGACATTGTATGCTAGAACTCGAGGGGAAGGAAGACCAATCTCTGGAATTATCGCCAGATCTGTAGACAAGAGAGAAAGGTGTTTCCCCTGTCGAAGAATTTGAAGCTGTCCTATATGACCATAGGATGCTCGGAAGTTGTGCTGCCCAGTCTCGACCTTTGGCTTCTAACCTCTTTTTCCATCCTATCTTGATCTGTTGATTTGTCTGCTCGACTTGTCCATTTGCTTACGGGTAAGCTACCGAGGTGAAGTGCTGACTGATATGCTATTCGTTGCCCCATTCTCTAACTTTCCGGTCTTCGAACTGAGTGCCATTATATCAGATCAGAGCCTTGGGAATTCCATACCTGCATAAAATATCAACCCACAAGAATTTTTTGATGGTCGACGCTCTGATGTCGGTCAAAGCCTTGGCTTCGACCCATTTCGTGAAGTAGTCCACTGCGACTATCACATATCTATTGTTACCCGGAGCTCGGTGTAGAGGTCTGACTATGTCAACGCCCCATTGATCAAAAGGCCAGGCTGACGAGATGACGTTCATTTCTTGGGCCTGTTGATGGGTGATATTGTCATGAATTTGACCAGTCCTACACTTCTGAACCAGGCTGTTCGCGTCTTGTTGCATCGACGGCCAAAAATACCCAGCTATCTTGCATTTTCGGGCAAGCATCCTAGCCCCGCAATGATTTCCACAAACTCCTCTGTGAATTTCTTCGAGAAGATATTCACCCTCTTCTTTTGATGCACATCTTAACCATGGTGCTACAAAAGATTTACGATAAAGGATGGAATCGAAGAACGCATAGCGTGCTGTCTGAAGTCGAATTTTTCGTGCTTGTACCTTGTCGGATGGTAGGATTCCTTCTTTCAGGTAAATGGCGATTGGATCCATCCATGTTGCCTGTTGAGTGATCGGCTGCATTTCTGATTCCTTGTAGCTTCTATCGGTCAATAGTTCGACCAGAACTTTCTTGTTCGAGATGAAGTTCTAAGTGAGTTTAGATAACGCATCGGCTTTCTTTTCTGACTTCGGGGGACCTGTTCGATCTGAATTGACTTGAACTTTGGTATGAGGCCTTGTACCACTGTTAAGTAATTTTTCATGGTGTCTTCCTTGGCTTCATACTCCCCCCTGATATGATTTACCACCAACTGCGAGTCGCTGTAAACTAGTAGATTCTCGACTCCCAACTTCAAAGCAAGCTTCAGACCTGTGATCATAGCCTTATATTCCGCCTCGTTGTTTGTCGCTTTGAAGTCGAATCGAAGGGCTTAGGGGAATTCTTCGCCTTTTGGGCTAATCAGAAGGAGTCCGACTCCTGCCCCCTCTTTGCTTGACGCCCCATCGACTTGTAGTGTCCACTGTTCTTCTGTGGTTTGCTTCTCTTGCTCGAGTTGGATGGAAATCCCTTCAACCAAAAAATCTGCCAAGGCCTGGGCCTTAACCACAGTCCGAGGCCCGAACTCGATGTCGTACTCTGCCATTTCCACCACCCACTTTGCTAATCGACCCGACGTGTCGGGCTTCGCTACGATCTGTTTCAGCGGTTGGTCAGTGACCACCGTAATGGAATGGGCTTGGAAATAAGGCCTTAGTTTTCTCAAGGCGTGTACCAAACATAATGCTAGTTTTTCTGCTGGTGAGTATCGGATCTCGGGTCCATGCAATGCTTTACTAACAAAATAAATTGGTACTTGGCCGTGGACCCCTTCCCGAATCAGAACCGCACTCACCGCTTCTTCATATATTGCCAGATAGACCAACAATTTTTTGCCTTCCCGAGGTGAAGTGAGACTGTGAGCGTGGGTAACTCCGACAAATACGCTTTTAAATCTTCGAAGGCTTTCTGACACTCTTCGTCCCAATGGAAAGGACTAGCTTTACGAAGAATCTTAAAAAATGGTAGAGCTCGCTGGGCGGATCTCAATAAAAACCCGTTGAGGGCGGCCATTCGACCGGTGAGTCTCTGTACTTCTTTTATATTTCGAGGGGAAGACTGATGTGAGTCAACTTTACGTGATTCCGGTGCAATTTCCACCCCCGTTTATCCCACTTTTAGCACATTCTCGGTGTTTTTAGACCGTTTTCGGGTAATATCGTGAGTTTATAGCACGGGGAGTAAATCCGTCGCTTTGATGGTTTACTACCTCTTTTTAGTGATATTAACCCATTCCCGAGCACTTTTACCCTCCGGAATCGTTTGTGTGTGTTGTTCGTTCATGAGATTGTAGGGTCTAGGTGTCATGAGAACCCGGAAGGCGAAGATTTATGATGAGAAGTATGATCAAGGTGCAAGAATGATCCAAGGAAGAAGAAAAATGAAGAAAAGGAAGAAAAATAGTTGGTATCTTCACGCTACGTTCTGTTCAGAAGCAATTTGACCTATGATGGAGGCATTTTCTGGTCACGGTCTATTCATGAAAGTTGTAGATAATTGAAAGAGATTTCCAACGCATTTTGAATCACTCAAATCGGAGTTCTACAGGAAGATATCATGGTTTTATCTGCTGCGAGAAAACAAGAGCGTCTCAAACGCGCGTTTGAACATTTCAAGCGCGCGTTTGGAGCTATTTTTACGAACAGAGAGTCAAGGGCTGAAAGCGCGTTGGGGACCTCCAAGCGGCGTTTGAAGTCATTTTCTGCAGATTTTTCCCACCTATATATACATTTTAACACGCTTTTTCATCACAATTCACCTCCCAATAACCTACCTCTTAGATTAGGTCGACTCCTCCCCTTTAGCTCTTCTAAACTCTTTCTTTCTTTAATTTCTCTTGTATTAAACTTAGTTTAGCTTAGATTCGTAGCTCAACTCTTGGATTTTGGTGTATTTTGGGTCTTCTTCTTCCCCAAAGTGACATGGGTGTTGTTGAAGCTTGAAGAAACATCATAGCTCTGCGTTTTTTTTTCCGGTAATTAATTTTGTTTTTGTTCTCATTTCATGGTTTTAATTTCTTGTTTGATGCTTGCTCTTGTAGTTATAATGACTAGCTAATTTCTACATAGCTAAATCATGTGAAATTTGGTGAAATCACCCGTTGGGTGATGAAATTAGAAAGTGGGTAGTTCTTTTTATTGTTGTATCTTGCATATTTCACGTCTTAGAACTTGTTATAGCAGATTTGGGCTAGATTGATCACCTAGGTCAAAAATCACACACATCAATCTTGAGAGTTGTTAGAGATAGAGATGTGGGAAAAGGGTTCTAGGATCACTTCTTAGAGTGAGGTTACTCGTTTTAACGTTTAAAAGCGGCTTTAGTGCATATCTTGTCTTGTTGATGAATCTCCGCAGGGAAGGGTAGTTAACATGGCATAAGGTGTTAGGAGAGAGTTGTTCGAGATCTTAACACCGGGATTAGGAGTACGCACCCGTGAAATTGAATGCAAGAGTTCGTTCGTTTAATGCACATTCCCGGTTTTGTCATTCTATTGGGTGAAACTAGCTATTTTGATCATGGTTCGGCTATGTCCCTTAATTTATCGTTAAAACCTAGTAATTTAATCTTCGTTCTTTCTTTTTTATCTTTAAACTTGTTAGTAGGGATCACTTTAGAGTCGTTGTACGTAGTTAAAAATACTTTGAAAAGATTGTTCATCTAGACTAAGCAATACGTTCACTTTGGTACTTGCAAACACGATTCCTTTGGGTTCGACCTCGTACTCCTGTAGCTATTCTAACAATCGACCCGGTATACTGCCGGTTAGAGAGTTAGTTTACCCACGGTTTCGAGTCTTTACAAATTGTTTTTGAAGGGGTAGATTTAATGCTCATCAAAGACATGTTTCTCAAAAGTGTCGATCTTATCCAGGTTCGCTCGAATCCCGTCTTTTGAGATCATGTATCCTAAAAACATCCCCGACATGACCCCAAAGGGGCACTTCTTCGGATTTAATTTCATCTTCGTTTCCCTCAAAACCTCAAATACTTCTCGAGCATCTACTGTGCAGTCGCTTCATAGATCAACGATGAGCAAGTCGCTCTACGTACACTTCCATACATCTACCGATTTGTTTGGCAAAAATCTTATTGACTGCTCTCCGATATATAGCCCCAACGTTTTTCAACCCGAATGGCATGGTTACATAGCAGAAAGTGCCGAATTCCGTGATGAAAGCTGTCTTTTCAGCGTCTCGATGATCCATTAATATCGATGGTATCCTTGTATGCATCTAAAAACCAAAGCGATTCGAAGTCGATAGTAGAGTCTACTAACTTTTGTCGATTTTCGACCAATGATCTGAGTCCTTCGGACATGCCTTATTCAAGTCGGTGAAGTCCATGCACATACGCCAGCTGCCGTCGGGTTTCTTGACTAACACGGGGTTGGCTAGCCATTCACGGTAGAGCACTTCCCTCACTATCTTGGCTGCTAACATCTTCCCGACTTCCTTCTCTATATCCTGGTTTCGTTTAAGTGCGAAACTCCTCTTTTCTGTCTCGTGGCTTCGGGCTCGATCTATTTCGAGCTTATGAATCGCTATATCCGTGGATAGTCCCGGCATGTCGTCAGCCTTCCATGCAAAAACATCTCTGAATTCGATCAGTAGCTCGACCAGTAGCTGTTTTTCTTTAGTCGGGATCCAGATCCCGACTTGCACACACTGGTCTTTTTCGTCTTCCCATAGACGAACATTCTCGACGGGATCAACCGAGATCCAAATCTTCTCCTCTTCATCCTCCAGAATCAACTCATCAATCAAGACTTGCTACACAACCATTTTCCCGTCCATGACTATGGATTCTGACTCGGGCAACATCAATCTCTCCTCTTACCTCATTCGGGCCGTTCCTGGTAGTGAATTTCATGCTATTATGGACAGTGGAGATGATAGCTCGCAGGTCGAAAAGAGCAGGTCGACCCAAAATGACATTGTATGGCGAAGGAGCCTTGACTACCACGTAGTTCAATTCAAGGGTCCTTCCGCTTTCGCCATCCCCGACCGTCGTCAGCAACCGTATCGACCCCATGGGATGGACTGCTTGTCCCTTAAATCCAAACAAAGGAGTCACTAAAGGAGCCATGTCCTTATCTTTCAGTTTCATCGCCTTAAAAACCGAGTAGTACAAGATATTTATTGTGCTACCATTGTCGATGCAGACTCTCAATACTCGACTTCGGCTAATAACTGCCTCAATTACTAGCCCCTCGCCGTGATTCGGAGAATTAGGAATATCATATTTGGGACCATACCCGACTTCTGTTGTAAATCTCAGCCTCTTCGTATCCCTCGAGCTGTCAGTTGGCTCTCGACTGGCTCTGTCTTTATCATTCTCAGCTGGCCCAAAGATCGTATTAACGTAATTATTGGGCCGGTTATCGTCAAACCTGTCTCGATCGGGTTCACCTCTGTTGTTTCTCTCTCGATCTGGAGATCGATCCCGACGTGGGGATCGGTCCCTACGTCTCTGAGCGTCGCGACCTCGATCTCGATCCTGATCCGAATTTTTTCTCTTATACTCTCTGCGCCCTTTGGGCTCATTGCACTGAGACCTATCGACCACCTCATCTAGCTTACCTTCTTGAATGCAAGTGTCAATGTCTCTTTTCAGGTCGTCACAATCCTCTGTTGTATGACCTATATCTTTGTGATACTCGCAATACTTTCTTGGATTTCTCTTTTCTCGAGGCCTTTTCAATAGTCTCGGTTTCTTTGCTATGTTCTTTGAGATCATAATGGACAATACCTCCCCCCGAGACCGATTGAGGGGGATGAAATCCTTATCATGTAGGGCTCCTTTCTTTCCCAATCGGTTCGAGATGGGTGCCGAAATACGATCCCAAACTATCGACTTGCCTTCGCTGCTTTGCCCTTTGGATTGATTCTTGTTTGGACCTCGAGTGTCCTTCTTTGAATCCATCCAGTCGGATTGGGTGTGCCTACGCACTGCCTCTTCTCCTTGACAGAATCTATGCACCACATTAACACATTCATCCATGGTACGAGGGACATCTCTGCTCAACTTCATGTATAACCTTGTATTACGCAACCCTTCCACAAACGACGTGATCATAAGTCGATCATCTGCATCCTTGACTTGCATGGCTTCAAGATTAAACCTCTTCAAATAGTTTATCACGGTTGCATCTTTTTGTTGCTTTATATTCATGAGGTGCGTAGCGCTTAAATGAAACCTTTTATTCATAATAAACGCATCTCGAAATTTGCGAGCTAACATAGAAAAACTAGAGATTGAACCTGGTCGTAGCTTGGTGAACCATTCTCTGGCTCGACCGACGAGCAATGTCTCGAAGGCCCGACACCGCATTGCGTCATGTGCGCCGTCCAACCTCATCTGAGACAGATACCTATGTAGATGGTCTTCTAGATCGGTGGTGCCATCATAAGGATCAATCTTTGGTATTTTAAACCCCTTGGGTTTGGAAAATCTTCAATTTCCTTTGTGAAGGGCGATTCCAACCACAGTGAGACCGTATTTTTGCCTAAAATTGCGTCCAGCTCCTGCCTAGTGCTATCCTCATCAAACCTTTGATGTTTCTAATGAATCTCACGTCTCTTCTTCTCCACAGAGCTGGATGATCCACTGATTCCTTCCCCAGGGACTTTCTTGGCGTCTTCTGCAGTGTCTTTCTTGCCGCTATTCTCATTCCATGAGCCATAAAAGCCTCGTATGATTACGGCCATCAATTTGCGACACCAATTTCTTGCGCCAATTGATCTACGATAACTGATGTTCGGAGCGAGGCATTGTTTCTCCTTTTGGGGATTTTCATGGATAGGATCCAACAATGGATCCACTTGTTTCTTTCGGATCCAGATCCACTTGCTCATTGATCTGCGAACCCTGTTGATCTGTGGTTTTGGAATTAGCTTTTTTGGCGTTCTTGTCCTTAGGAGGCATCATGATCTTGGTGTATTCAGCAGTCGTTTACCCTCCTTCTAGGGTCAATGACGATGACAAATTATGTCACCTAATTAATCCGGGCCTGAATAAATCTAATGATGAACTCCCAAAACCCACAATGCCTTAAGAAGCGTGTGGTGGGTTTTTGATTTCTGGTGAGTCAAGAGCTTGTCTTAGATTGCCTACGTATCATGTACATTCTTCCAGGAATCAAGCCTTACGTAGTTCCTGGAACATGGTATTTATAATGATAATGCATGCCCTAACCCTAACATTAGGTCGGTTTAGGCTATTGTCATATTTAACCTTCATAGGCCTTGCCCTCTTGCCCAAGTTACCATGCTGATAATGGGCCTTCGTAGCTGGTGCGGACTCTGTCCTCCACGCCGACTTAACCGACTTGCGGAGGTCGAGATGGGACCTTCGCCGTCTACTGCGCTTAACCATCGATTATCGTGGCCCGAGTGCGGAACTCGACATACGTGCCTTGAACCAACTGTCAGACGACACGTGGAGGGGTGAAACCCGGTATCGTCAATCATTTTACGACCAAGCTCCTTAAGGTGCCTTCTAGGCTTGTATTCAACTTGTGGACAACCATAAACCTCTGCAAATTTGATAATAAAACAACGGAAAATTCTGTTGCATGGACTCCCTATAGAATGGACCGTCGAATGACTGTTATGTGTAGAAAAAAACAAAACTGTTTTGTTTGTTTGTTTATGTGGCAATCATTTGACAGTCCGTTGTAACAAGGAGTCCCTATAGTGAAATTATCCTAAAAAAGCTGACAAACAAAATTACCCTAAAAGGAATCTTAATAGGTCTGTATTGGACAATTTGAAGTTTAAATACACGCTACAAGAGGCTTAAAAATAACAAAAACACTAATGGGGCTTAATGAAGCCTTTTTTTTTCCTTTTTTTTTTCTTCTTAAAGTCCCCGGTATCCGGAACCCATTAGTCCGACTAATCCGGAGTTCGCCTGTCGTGTCGTGCTGCAGTCGACTTTTTTTCTCAGGGTAAGGCCTGGCCAAAAGCTCTTCCAACATAGCGCCTCAAAGTGGAATCGAACCGGTGACCTCCCTAAACATTCTTAAGTCACTTACCACTTGAGCCAAACTATTTGGTTCTTAATGAAGCATTTATTTAGGAGTATAAATAGCCATAAAAACATAAAAGAAAATCGATGTCACAACACACTTTTATATCATTTATTTACTACAGTATGATTCACATCTATCAATTGTTTTCACACTATTATCAATGATGTAATGTTGTGTCACTCACGTAGGAAAAGTAACACACAAAGTATATTTAAACTAGAATTATCTTCGAGGCACGTACTAACTTTATCTTTTATGAGATATTTCGTTCAATGCAATGTCACAACAAAGAACATTCGAAAATCTTTTTCAGGAACAGTGAAGTTTGCTTGATTCAAACAAATACTCATTTGATCATACCAAAGTCATTTGACTTATGAACTGATGATGCTTTCTGGATTATGTACAAGATTTCTTGTTCGTAATCAGTGGCTGCAAAACTTGCCCCGTACGTCCGAAATAACTCAAGTCTTCAAGAAACGTTGCAAATACATACACCATTCTTCGTAAGGCTATGACATTCACAAAGCCTTTGGTCGATCGCGTTTCGTTGCGGTAAGCTTTATTAGAGAGAATCCAAATACCAACGATCATTAAAAATACGTAAATTACGGAAAAATATCTAACTACTCATTATGATTGTCTTGTCCACTAGCACTACGTACCCTTTGGCAATTTGTGTCACCATCTTCCACGGGATTATTGGGTGCGTGCACACTCAGTATCTGAGTGTCTTTCGTATGTGGCCCAGTCATATTTTATTTTTAAACAGAATTCACATTTGTTTTACCGGTCAATTAGGTCATGTGGATATACAACATAAAAACTTCACTCCACGAAAAGTTATTGGGTGTCATGCCAGTATGCGAGTCGTCAGTGTAGCAAGAGTGTCTCTGCATTTTATTTTTAAGCGAATTGAATTTGTTTACCGGTGAATGTACATATACCATTCTAAAACTTTCCATCTTCCACCATTACCCGGCCCCGTCTAACAACAAATCTATTGAAGATATTTCTAAAATGACCCTCTCATTTGGCTGCTAGTACTGAGCAATAATGAAATATGTTCAGGTCTTCTGTGCACCAATATTGTAAAGTCTCAAATCGATAAAATAAATGGATGCTTATCCCCATATAAATATAAGACAGAAATCTTACCGAAATTCGAGTTAATTGCTTTTATATTAAGCGAGGACGACAGTGCAAGTAGTTAATAGGATCATTTATATTTCATTTAAGTCTGGGGCCAGGGGTTTGGGGCGTTATAGATATACTTTAAAAAAAATACTCCCCTATTTAAAAAAAGGATAATAATTATAAAGGACAAAAATGGTTGAAAAATGGTCGAAAGGACAAATGTAGTGAAAATTTGTGAAAAACAATATAAGACATCTGAAAATAACGAAATTACAGCAGATAACGTTCAGCGACGATTTATTTATCAAAGAAATCACTAAATTTTTCACATCAAACAAATTCACTACTCCATTAAAAAAAAAAAAAAAAAAATCACTACCAAACAGATCCCCTAAAACATAAGCAAAAGAAAAAAATGGGCATAATCGCCCAACCATTATTTCTAATCCACTAGGCAAAATGTCAATTAAAACTTGAATTTTGTCTATTTTAACATTTTTCTTTTAAAAAATTTCTTCTAAAGTCATTATTATTTTTCACGATAAAACGTCATTTTGAATTATGTTGTATTGACTATAGAAACGCCAATGACATGCTATAACACTTTTATAAATAACGATAACGGTGAAGTCAATAACAATGATGTTTTTGTAGTAAAAGGATAGTCATTGGGGCACCGGATTAATCCACACAAAAGGCACCGAGTAACTTTTAAAACCAAACACACACCAAAAAAGAAAAAGAAAACAAACAAACAAACAATTGTAGCGCGTTTGTAATTCGGTCTGCAAATCTCGGTGATTACGGTGGTATCGAATCATTATCGTAGTTAAAGATGGTTCTTAGCAGGTGGTGGAAGTAGAGAAAATGGATTAGGTACCGAATTACAAATGTGGGGCTGTTTTTTTTTTTTTTTTTGGTTACTAACGTTAACGTTCATAGCAATGCCACTGATAGTGATCGACTTTTCCAACAAGAAATAATTTTATGATCTTATAAAAAAAAATACTCCTAAGTTCTTTTATTATATGTCGTATTTGAGAAAAAAAGCTATCGTTTTTGAATGAGCGCAGTGGCATTTTAGTTTAAGATTAGTAATTTTTTAAATGAACATATATGGTTAATTATTTTTATTCAAATACGACATGTAATAAAGAACGGAGTGAGTATAAGAAAATAAACATTACATAATAAAGTGTCCAAATGCAATTTTGGAATGCCTCTAAAACTCCTCTACATGGAAAACTTGTTGGAACTTGGAAGCATGTCGGCTAAATTTACAAGCAGTATAAAATAATCTTTCATGATATATTATTAAAGTATGAATCACGATACATGCAGGCCAGCAGTCATATAATATTTTTCTGTTATATAAATATATTATCTACACAAACAAAGTATATAATATTACAAACCGATAAAATTGTACGGCAATAAACTGACACCTGGATTATATTATGACCCTACTTAATCATGTAATATCCATATACATTAGATAAACATCATATTCATATTAGAGTAAGACATAATCAAATTGTTAATTTGAGTTAATAATTTTAAACCAGTATTTTACCGGGTCGGCCCTATTTGTATTTATATTTCAGCATCGGGACTGAGCTGCATATTTTACCGGGTTAAGTGGTAGAATCGGGAATACTTGTGTCGAGATGAGATTTTGATATGAAGTGACGGATAAAATGATAAAAAACACACAGTTTAAAAACAGAATAAAACTGTGTGGTTCATATTAAAACACATGATGTCTTCACACGTATATGATGTCTTCTTGCGTATAAAACAACAGCACAAGTATTTCCGATGGAATCGAGTGATTTTATGGTCTGCAGCGGTTGTAGGAAGGTTGTCTGCAAAGTGGCATCTTTAAATGAATTCATTCATTTTAACTCTCTTTCGCATAATGACTTTTTGGCGTGTATGAGAGATTAGAAATAAAAGGTGGTAAAGTATCTTGGCAGCAGTACAACCTTCATCAACTGATTCTAATATAAAATTTTCGATAGAATCACGGCCTCCCATAAATTTCAAATGAAGAGAAAAAGTACAATGAGCCACGTGATGATCCCTATTCTAATTGGCCGGAAAAACTATGTCCCAAATTCGAAAAAAGAAAAAAAAAAAGAAAAAAGAAAAAAAGGTAATCATAGAGTTACTCCTTCAAGTCTATATCATTTTTACTCTCAGCATAATTTTGTAGTTGTGATTTTTTCAATTTTTATAAATTTTTTTTACAAGTGAAAAACATGTGGTGAGATGATAATGATGTAAAAATAGTGTAGATTTGAGGGAGTAGCTCTATTACTCACCGAAAAGAAAATGACATTGTTGTCAGCTCTTAATTAGTTGAGAGTTCTAATCATTGTACTATAAAGTTGACATGTTTTCCAATTTAAGTACTATTACTATAATAATACTACTAAAAAATTGTGTCGACCAAGAAATACAAATTGACTGTATTCTGTTAATGCGCATGCTCTTTTGAAAAAATGTAAAATGCTGAGCCCAACTAAATAAAAAAAATAATTGAATTGTATTCATGTAAGATGAATGGATACATTATGTGTAGTGGATGTATTATTCCCTAAAAAAACACTTAATACCCTATCCTTTTATTAAATACGTAAATCGAAAGTTATGTATTAGGGAATTAGTTTATAAAAGTTGTATATACAATTTTTTTTCCTAATAGAAGTAGATATAAGGTTTTTTTTTTTCCAGTGATATATTTGTAGGTTATAAATAATTTTACTGTCACAATTATTTTGACAAAACATAAAATACAACATACGTTGTACGCATGAATAACATGGAATGACATGAAATGCTAAGAATGAATGAATAAAATATTATGCGCTTGATATGTGAAAAAAATAAAAAAACGGAGGGAGTATTATTTTTACATATTTCGTACATTCTATTTATGTGTCTATTTATGTGGGCAACACATGTAAACAAAACCGATATAAAAAAAGACAATGAATAATTTGTGGTTGAAAATAAAGATATAAACACATATGCATCTATCAGAAGATCCTCCATTCCTCCATTGTTTACTTCCTTTGCCTCTTCTTCTTAAAATTTTACAATTTTTTTTTTTATACTTTTCTTCAAGCTTATATATTTAATCTTCAAGATTGTTACTTATTCTACGTGCCCACGATATATTTGACTCCATTTTAATATTCATATATATTACTAGCTTCTCCATTTTTCCCCTCATGCTTTCTAGGGAGAAGAACTTCAAGCTCTGAGATTTCTAGCTCTAAATCCTGCAGGTAATTCTGTAGTTTATGGGTTTTATTTAATTCTTCTTTGATTCTAATTTTGTATTTTTTGGGGTTTTCTTTTTGAAGAATTAATAAATCCTTTTCAATTTTAGGGATCCAAAAACCATGAAAAAATATCCAAGAGAATATGGTTTATAATGCTATTTAAAGTCGTAGGGTTTAGATTAATTGATCATATATATATATATAAAGAAAATCTTTTCAACTTGCTCAAGAGATTTTGATCTCAAGACGACTTAATAGTTGATGTTTTGTTTTATTCTTGGAAAACAATGTAAAGTTCCTTTCATTGCACTTCAAAACAAACTTGGATCCAAAAATTGAAGTTAATGTGAGTTAAGACTATATTCCAATTATTACTCGGTGGCCAGGTTAGATTATGACGATTTAATGTTTTAAACTGAATTAAATTGTTTTTTTTTTTTAATAATTTCATTTTCTGGGCGGACTTAATTACCCGGAACCATACTTTCACAAAGTAAATTTACTTTGTGACTCATACAAGAAGAAAATAATTCGTCTTCCTTCAAGAAGCTAGACTTAGTTGTTTGAAATTTTTTTTTTTTTTTTAAAAAAAAAAACTTTTTCTTGAAGAATAAAGAAGGGTTATTCCATATATGGTACTTTTCTCTAGGGTTTCTGGTGTTTTTATTATTACATTTGGGTTTTTTATTTATTGATATATAACCTTAAATTAGATCTGTCATTTATAGATATATATATTAATTATGGCAAGAGGAAAGATTCAATTGAAGAGAATTGAGAATGCAACAAGCAGACAAGTGACTTTCTCAAAACGAAGAAATGGGCTAAAGAAAAAGGCATATGAACTCTCAGTACTCTGTGATGCAGAAGTTGCTTTGATTGTTTTCTCACAGAAGGGAAAGCTTTATGAATACTCCAGCTGCAGCAGGTACGTTTACTTATTTTATTTAATTCAAAAAATAGTACTATCATAACTAAATGTCACAACAAACACGCAGTAAAATCGTCTCAAACCCTCGTAGGCCGTAGCAAAAACTGTTGTGATGCTTTTCTATACTTTGCAATTCTTTGTGAGCGCGTCTTGGAGAAAAATTATGGTGCAACGATAATTTATGAGTTATATATACCAAGTGGATGTTGAGATACATTTCCGTTCATCATATATCTCATCTTTCACATATAAAGTAGCTAGTAGTGTGTAGGGGTGAGTTGGATTGATCTCACCCCAACACTTGGTATAACACGTACACGAATCAATGATATACCATAACTCTTCTATGTTTTGCAACACCTACATTATACCTTGTTATTTTGCGTATTGGTTGTTGTGACATTCGTTGTGACGTCTCATTGTGGCGGTAGTAGGACTATTATTGATTTTCTAGGTGTTGCTACTTTCACAAGAGTTATGTCACGACGATTAAGCATAACACTTTGCACCCTTGATCAAAACGAGTCTAAGATCAATCGATGAGTCTTATATAATCAATAATTCAAACATATGTCGTGTCTCATATTGTAATAATAGTTGTGTTATAGCGATTGAAATAATACACTTTTCATCCTTTAATTTATCAAAATGATTCTAATATCAATCAATGGGTCGTATCTCACAATCAATGATAAAATTAAACATGTGTTATGTCAAGTTGTTGTGACATGACTATTGTTCATATTCCAAAAAAACATTTATTATATATGTGATAGGGATATATATGTTTATTAGTACTTCAATACAACATCAATATTTTTATCATTATGCAAAACAAAAAATGGAAACTTTTCGTGAGATGCAGGTAGCAGTATCATTATCCATATTTTTGTTTTTGTTTATGAAGACTAAAAAATGAGACACATGATTGATTTATGCCATTTAAATTCATTAGTATATATTAGGAGTGGACAAAAAATTTGGAAACAAAACCAACCGGTCGGACCAAATCGAAACCTAATCGAAAATGCTAAATTGTGTTTTTTCAGTCGGCTTTCATACAACTAAAAACCAAACCGTTTAATACAGTTTTGTTTCAATATGAAAAAGTTAAAATCGTTCAAACCGGACTGGACCATATACCTGCGTCAATTTATAATATAAATTATCGGTGTGCTTAATTAATTCGCTCCAACCTAGCTTATTTATATTTTTTATTTCCAGTATTACTGATTCATCATTCATTTTATATCCTAAACATTCGTCTTTTTTATGATTTTTTTCATACAAACATCTTCAATATTTTGATCCCTTTGAAAAAACACACAACATACATCAATTCACAATATATAACTCCTAACTCCATCTCTTCTTTTTTTGTTTCCTCTGAACCAATATTTGAGATAACTCATATTTTTTTTAAATGTGCAAAATCTAGTTATCTTTCACCTCTCTTTCACTCACTTAAGAAAAATAATATGTTCATCTTTCTTCTCTGGTCTCTCTAAAGTACTATTTTGTTTTAAATATGTTGTGATTTATCTAAGGTATGATGTTGTGGGTGTTAGTTCAACATTAACGGTGTGTAAGGTTAAATTTGATGAATTGCATTAAGTAAGATACTATTCTTTATTATCTTGATTGTGTCTAACTAGAAATTTGGTGGTAGATGTCGTGTTTTTTGTTTTTTTATGATGATTGAGAAACGGTTAGTTTTGAGATATTATTGTGGCATACCGCATATGTAGGTATCATTATTTTCATTTCATTGGTTTCACTCACAAAATAGTATTTATGTATTGCATATATTATCATATGTTATTCATAGTTAAGTTATGATTTACACTAAATTATTTTAAATGTTAAAATTGAATAAGAGAATTGAGAATAATCGATTGAAACCAGAAAACTTGAATCAAGAACTATTTCCAGAACTTCATCTTGGAGAAGATGAAGATAACCGTTTTTTTGTATTAAGGAAAGAGCAGGAAAATGAGAACTTAATCACTTGTTACAATTAACAATTCTGAAAGCTAATTCAATCATCTAATTACATTTTGGCAGCTCTATTCCTATTTATAACCGCAGAAGTATGGTAAATTGGTTGTTGTAACAAACTAACCAACTCCTTGTTCTATGTGTTTGATAAAATGTCCCAAAGAGCAAACAACCACCTTTCCTCTTTTAACTTCAACACCCCTCCTCAAGCTGATCATGACTGATAAAAGAAGTCAGGAGCAGCTTGCAAACACACCTTTCCTCAAGAAGTAGTCTGTTGAGGGTGGCCTTGTCTACTGGTTTTGTTAAGATATCTGCAGGTTGTTGTTGTGTGGATAGGTAGTGGTTTGAGGATTTTGGCTAAGTATTTTTCTCTAATGAAATGACAATCTATCTCTATATGCTTGGTCGCTCACGAAAACCGGATTTTCCACAATATGGAAACCAACATCCTTTGTCCTGATACAAAGAGGCTGTATTGAGCTGTGTATGTAATCTGGAAGTCCTGTAGTAGATAGATGAGCCATAGGATTTCACATGCTGTGATGGCCATAGCTACGTATACCTTCCTTTGAAGCTTACGGAAGCGTGGGTTGTTTTTGATTTCTAAGATATTAGGGCACCTCCTAGATAGACCAGGTATCACATTCGCGATCTTACGGTCTTAGTGCATCTGACGACCCGACCTAAGTCTTTGAAGGCCTTAAGATTGATTGAACCAATGGTAGAAAAGAACAGACCTTTGCCAGGTGATGGCTTTAAAAATCTGATCAATCTGTGAGCTGCTTTCAGATGTGCCTCATTAGGTTGATCTAAAAATTGACTTAATTGTTGGGTAGCAAATGATATATCTGGTCTGGTATTCCCTAAATACAACAAATTTCCAACTAAACTTCTGTATTCAGTGTTAGAAGGCAAGGGTGGTGCTGTGACTGATGTTAAATTCTGGGAATAGTCCATGGGAATGGATGTTGGTTTACATTCCATGAATCCAAACTCACTTAGCAAGTCTAGGCAATATTTTCTTCGATTGATTACAATGCCAGCTTTAGACCTTGCTACTTCAAGCCCTAGGAAATTTTGAGTTCCTTAGATCTTTGATAGTAATGCATCATGTAAAAGATCCTTTAGACTCTATATTTCTTGAACACCGAGACTTCCTACCACAATATCATCTACATAGACTAGCAATGCCATGAAATTGTCACCTGTGCCTTTAGTGAACATGCTATCATCATTCTTGGACTATTGGCCATGTTCTAGTAGTTTTTGTGTTAATTTGGCATTCCGTTTACTTTCTTTGGCTTGTCTCAATCCATATAAAGATCTATTCAACTTGCAAACCATACCTTTGTAATCCTAGTGAAGGTCTCATGTACACCTCCTCATCTAAGTCACCATGTAAAAAAGCATTGTTAACATCCATTTGGTGTAGGTGCCATTCTTTTTGAGCAGCTAGATCCAAAAACAATCTTATAGTGGTTTGTTTTTCTCCTGGAGAGAATGTTTCTAGGAAATCAATGCCTTCTATCTGTGTAAAACCTTTGGCTACTAGCCTTGCTTTGTACCTTTCTATGCTTCCATCTGAATTTCTCTTGATTTTGTACACCCTTTTACAACCAATAGGTTTTATTCCTTTGGGAGCTTTGACTAAAGTCCATGTATTGGTTTTTGCTAGAGCTTCTGATTCCTTGTTCATAGCATCCTGCCAGTTGGGGTCCTGTACTGCTTGTTGACATGTAGATTGTTCTGATTTTGAATTTATGTTCTTTGATGAACCCACGATATAAAGGTGATATATTTTCATATGACATGGTGTTGAGAGTGAGGAGAAGTTCTATTTACGAGTTTTGATAAACATAATCATGTAAATAAGTTGGGAGTAGATCTATTTCCTGTGAATCTTCTCTGATGTGGTGCAAGCATGCCCTCTCCATAGGTATTAGATCCTTCATAATCAGGACCATCATGATCATATAATGTTGGGATATCTATTGAAACAATAAGACTTGCATTTGTGGCATTGCCACTGTTAGATATAGAATGGGAAGACATAAAGAATCATCAGATAGACAATCAGTAGATTCGGAAAATTGAAAAGAATGTTCATAGAAGGTGACATCCCTAGAAACGGAGATGTTCCTGTTAGACAAATTTAGAACCTTGAAACCTTTGGTATGAGCTTCATACCGTAAAAAGAAAGATTCACGCTTACAGGATCAAACTTACCTACCTTACTGTGATGGTGTGGAAACAAAACATAAACAACCAAATACTTTTAGATTATCATAGTTAGGATCTTGTCCATGCGAGGAAGATGGTAAGGTGTCTTATTATGTAGCGAGAGGTGTAGAAGTACTATTGATTAAATAGACAACATGTTTCACACAATGACCATTGAGTATTCTAAGGGCAAATTAATTGTATTCTTAGTGCTCTTGCAATATTTAGTATGTGTTGATGTTTTCTCTCAATCAAACTATTTTGTTGTGGTGTTCTAACACAGGCCTTTTGGTGAACAATACCTTTGGTTCAATAAAAGGTTTTCATATTAAATTCTCCTCCATGATTAGACCTAATTGTCTTAACACACCTATCATACTGATTTTGCACAAGCACACAGAACTGTTGTAAAAGAGAGTCGGCTTCATTTTTTGTTTTCATAAGATATAACCAAGTAAATCTTTTATAATCATCAACAATATAAATAAAATAGCATCACCATTCACAGAAGGTACCCTATTTGGGTCCCAAATGTCTACATGAATCAAGTCAAAACAAGAAATAGAAGTAGACATGCTAACAGGAAATTTAGGTTCTTTTTGTCCGGCTAAAGGACAAATTGTACAATCATTAATATTTGGATCTAAATTTCTCAAGGCTTTCATCCTTTCTTGTGAAGGATGGCCTAACCTATCATGCCACAAAAAAGAATCAGACTGATTACGAGATCTGCAAACAGCATTAACATCAGAAGAAACTCTTGATTGTTCATCTGACAATATGTAAAGACCATTCCGGATCCTAAATGTACCAGTCATCTTCAAAGTTAGGAGGTCCTACAGCAGACATTAATTAGTACTAGAAGAAACAACAAATTACTATCATGTACCAAGTTTCTAACAGATATCAAGTTATACCTAAAATTATGTATGCAAAACACATTATGTAAGATTATGTGAGAGCCAATTTTAACTTTGCCTATGTGTGTGATAGTGACAGAACATCCATAAAGAAATTTAACTGAAAGATTAGAAGCTGTTTAATATCTAACATGTGAACAACAGAAAATGTGATATGATCTGTTGCTCCAGAGTCAAGATTCCAGTGATTAAGGTTACCAGGAATACCTTGACCCTGGGAAGTAGCACCTGCTGCCATAACTACAATATTGCAATGATTAGAAGATGCTTGAAGACCTTGGATAAGGGACATCAGATGATCATATTGAGACTTGGTGATGGGAGCTGCTGAATCACCAGATTGTGTATCAGATTGTGAAAAACCAGCTTCTTGAGCATCAACAAACTTGTTCATACTGACATTATTGGCCATAGGACCTGAACCCCTCCCATGCCTTTTGAAATTGGGAGGAAAATCATACTTCTTGTAACATTTATCTATTGTATGCCCTTCTTTTCCACAGAATGTACACTGAGGCCTTTTGCCATTGTTCTGACCCCTGCCATTGCCTCTACCTTGCCCTCTTCCTTGACTTTGAAATCTAGAATGAGTCACAACATAGGAATAACTAGTTTCTTGATGATCAGAATTCCCTTGTGAAGCCAGAATCACAGGATCTATGGTATCATTACCCTAATTCAGTTGTTGTTCATGGTTTAAAGCCATGACAAAAGCAGTTTTAACATCTGGAAGAGGCAAAGTTATAAGAACTTGAGATTTAACTGCACTGAAGTTTCCATTAGACCTTTTAAGAATCTTGTAGTATATGCATTAGAGTAATAATCCCTTATGATTGGTAATTCACCACAGGTGCAAGGTGGAACCGACCTTAAAACCAAATATTGATCCCACAACGATTTGAGTTTAGTGAAATAATCTATAACTGAAAGATTTCCTTGCTTTACCCTTTCAATTTCTACTTCAAGATTGGAAAGACGATAAGCTTCTCTCCTACCAAACCTGTCTTGAAGATCCAGCCAGACTTCACGAGCCGTGTCAAAATACATGATACTTTCAGATAAAGCAGGGACCATCGAATTGAATAACCAAGACTGCACAAGATCATTCTGCTGCATCCAATTAGTATATTCTCTATTAGTAACATTGGGCATAACCGAAGTTCCATCAATGTAACAAAGCTTCCATCGAGGTAGCACATTTCCAATGATGATAATTGTCAGCTCCTTGTAGCAGGGGTTGTACCAGCACCAAACTAGGATTATCATATTATTGCTTGTAACAGCGACCGGAGGATTAGCTTGATCCGCCATTGAAATGCCAAGAAATTGAATGAACACAAGAAACGGGAAAAATGAATTTCAGAGTGCTAATGCGGAATTTAGCTCAGATACCATGTTAAAATTGAAAAAAAGAATTGAGAATAATCGATTGAAACCAGAAAAGCTTGAATCAAGAACTATTTCTAGAACTTCATCTTGGAGAAGATGAATATAACCGTTTTTTTGAATTAAGGATAAAGCGGGAAAATGAGAACTTAATCACTTGTTACAATTAACAATTCTGAAAGCTAATTCAATCATCTAATTACATTTTGGCAGCTCTAATTCCTATTTATAACTGCAGGAGTATGGTCAATTGCTTGTTGTAACAAACTAACCAACTTCATTCTCTATGTTTGACAAAATGCCCCTGAAAGAGCAAACAACCACCTTTCCTTTTCTAACTTCAACATTAAATGTTAATGAAAATCGTTAAAAACAAGGAACAAATCAAACAAGACATAACAAATTGTTTTAGTCTAAACACCCGTTTGATTTGGTTTGAATATTTTAAATCAATTAGTATGTACTCACAAAACTTTTTCTTGTAAAAAAACAAAGGTACTACTACAATTCCAACAACCACTACACCTAAATCTGGGCTAAATTAGAATTTTGGTCCTCTAGACACGTTTTTCTATTTTGAACCTGGTTTTTCTCTAGCGACAATTTTAGTCCTGTAAGTGGTATTTTTTTTGCAAAAATAGTCCTGAACGCCGGAAAGACCACTTACATGACTACAATTTTAGTCACTGTAAGTGGTCTTTCGGCGTTCGAGGACTATTTTTGCAAAAAAGACCACTTACAGGACTAAAATTGTCGCGGAGAAAAACTAGGACCAAAATCAGCGTGTCTAATAGAAGGACAAAATTGTAATTAACCCCTAAATCTGAGTTCGATGTGGGATTTGAGTCTTGATTGTTATGTTTTTTCCCAAAAAAAAAAGTCTTGATTATTATGCATTTGGTTTGAATTAGATAATTGTACAAAATAAAGGAAAATAGGATACATTTAACTCTCACACATGCATTGCATGACTTTTTGTTGATACATCAAAACAAGTCGAATAACCGTACGTACGTTAATGCCAATGATTAAATGTGAGTCAGGGGCGGGCTTAAGGAATTCTGCGACACGGGTTAGGAATCGAGAACGGCACATTGTATTATAAGTTTATATGCATTAATTCAAAAAATCCAACTATTATTATGGGTCAAGGGTTGAAAATGTTAAGGGTATTAGTAGTAATAATGGATATGGGGTAAACTAGTCTTTGTGATACATGTGTACCAGTTAGTTAGATCTTGGATTGTGTGTAGTGTATATACACACAAGATCTGTCTTAGATTTCATTCAGTACGTTGCAATCCTTATCTGTTAACTTTTGTATCATCTTCTTCTTCAAGATAGAAATGATAGCTTCATGTTAATGACTTGAATGGCTTCTCACTGATTTCTCAATAATCAAACTTGGTATCAGAGCTATTAGACCATCGTCATGAGTGTTACAAGTTCTGGGACCATTGTTCCGTCGGTGGCATTGTAGTTGCAAGTTACAGGGTGATGATACGCGGTGACCTCTGTAGGCTCTTTGCAACAACCTGAACAATTAGTACTCTGGCATCAATCGGGTGATGCATAGCTTACTGTTTGCAAATGTGTATCGTCAAACTCTTTTTGGATCGCTTCCTTATCTTGGTTTTCTCTATCCTCCTCTAGAGCTCTCCGGTGGACTACCTTTTACTCAGATCAGTGGTTCTGTTCTCCCACCGTCCTTTCCAGTGATATCGTCTCTGTACCGGTCACCATCTCCGGGATCTTACATGCATCCCAGTTCACCCTTTCAAGGCCATCTCAGTCAGACATGCACTGTAAAACTGAAGAGGGACAACTATCTTCTCTGGAAATACACCATTCTCCCTATTGTTAGAGGTCATAAGATGGAAGATCTCCTTCTTGGAACCGGACCGAGACCTCAGGACACTAAGCGGATTCGATTGCTCTTCCAAATGCGACTCTAGAAAAATGGAATACTGCTGATCAACTTTTGATGGGGTGGTTACTCAGTTCTATGACAGAAGAGGCCTTAATTGAGGTAATGGGATGCTCTACCTCTCATGAAATCTGGTCTACTTTGGAAGTCTTGTTTAATAGTCAATCAGGAGCTAGGATGCTTGAATTTAAAAGTGCTTTGACTAGAGCTGAAAAAGGTTCAAAATCAACGAGTGACTACCTTGCACAAATGAAGTCTTACAGTGATAGTTTAACTGCTGCTGGATACCTTATATCCAGATCTGAATTGATTCTGCCTGTGTTGGGAGGTATGGACAAAGATTATGAAGCTGTGATAGTTAACATTGCCTCTAGGGTTGGATCTCTCACCTGGCCTGAGGTCCAGTCTCAACTTTTGACTCATGAAAGGCTCTTAGCTAGATTCAATCCTCACATAACTGTTGGAGGAAATCAAGCTCATCCCTCTGCAAATTTTGCTTCATATAATCAAGGTGGTTCAGGAAGCAGGACTAATGCCAGGCCTAGTTCAAACAATGGTCAGAACAACTATAGAGGTAGAGAGGGCTCTAGAGGTGGAAGAAGCAATAGGGGTGGCAGGTCTGATGGTAGAAATGGAAATGGAAGCAGACCTACATGTCAGTTGTGTGGTAAAAATGGTCATGCTGTCATTGACTGTTGGCATAGGTTTGAGCAGGATTTTTAGGGTCCTAGTAACAACAATGCTTAAACTGGAAGTCCCAAGCAGATATCAGCTTTTGTGGCCACTCCTAACACTATCTCTGATCACTCTTGGTACATGGATAGTGGTGCTACCAACCATGTAACTTCAGAAGCAGGTAATATGACTGTTGACAGTTGGTATAATGGTAAAGAGACTCTTATTATGGGAAATGGTGAAAGTCTTGCAATAGCTAGCATTGGGCACACTGTGTTACACACTCCACACAGACACTTACACTTGAATAATATCCTTCATGTCCCCCTTATTACAAAAAATCTTCTAAGTATTTCTAAACTAATTTCAGATAATCCTATATTTGTTGAGTTTGATGATTTGTCTTGTATTGTGAAGGACAAAGCCACAGGGACAATGCTTCTCGAGAAGTCGATTGCGAGGATAGTACGTACAAGATAGCAATGCCTCTTGAAGATTAGGGCTCCCTTCACTCCAAATCCTTGGTTGTTTGTCTTCATGTTTCTAGACAGTTTGTGAGTTGTAATAAGTCTGATATGCATCCTGATACTTGGCACAGGAGACTAGGACATCCTTCAGTCAAATTTTGTCTCTTGTTTTGAATGATTTTGTAATGTTAAACCATACAGTAGTTTATCTTTTCTGTGAATCTTGTCAATTTGGAAAGAGTCATAGTTTGTTTCATCTGTGTCCACTTCTCGTGCTAAAGCACAGTTTGATCTTGTTCACCTTGATTTGTGAGAACTACACGATTAAATCTGTAGAAGGTAGTCTTATTATATGCATTTTATAGATGATCATTCAAGGTTCACTTGGATTTATCCATTAAAGTCTAAGTCTGATACTCTTTATGCCTTTCAGAAATTTAGGGCTCTTGTTGAAACTCGGTTTTCAACTTAGATTAAGTGTTTGCAGTCAGATTGGGGAGGTGAGTATAGGATCCTTCAGACCTATCTTGATGCTGAAGGAATTAGTTTCAGACATCCATGTCCCCATGATCATACTCAACATGGTATGGCAGAGAGAAAACACAGACATATTGTTGAGACAAGATTGACACTTCTGGCTCAAGCAGGCATGCCCTTAAGATATTGGTGGTAGAGCTTTCAGGCTTATAAACAATCTCCCTACTCCTGTCCTGAAGCACAAATCTCCCTTAGAATATCTCTACCATGTCAAACCTAATTATAAAATCTTCAGAGTTTTTGGCTATGCTATTTATCCTAATCTCAGACCTTATCAGTCGCATAAATTTCAATTTCACACTAAAAGATGTGTGAATATTGGTCTTAGTCCATCTCATAAAGGATATATGTGTCTCGATGATACTGGTAGGGTTTACATATCAAAAAATGTTGTGTTTGATGAATCTCTATTCCCCTTTCAACATGGTTTTACCCAGGGTCCATCCACACAAATTCTGGTTGATCTGCCCTTCCTTCTTCTTCTAGCACTACGTTAGCAACATCTCGGCAAGAGGGGTATCTGAGACATCTGAGCGATTGCTGGAGAAGGCATTGTCCACTGCTATACGCCTTTGATTAGGTAATTCACGATAGCAAAATAACCAACCGCTAACTTTGACCGATAGAGTATCGGGTCAGCGGTAGTATAGTGTTGTCAGGTCGAATCCACGTGGAGTAATGTTCAAGTACCAAAGTCGACTTAGAACTTAGTTCGAGTCAAAATAGTGGTAGAGATATTATACTAATGCAAAAGTAAAGATTATACTAATGAGTTTACTTACAGGTATTAAAGGGCATAGTTGAACTATGATCCCACGAGCTACTTTTACCCCAAGGAAGGACTTTAACAGGGGCGTGTCTTAACCGACCCACCTATCAATGTAGTTTAACGACATCCACGGGTGCCAACTCCTAATTCTAGCGATTAAGTGAACAACTCGACCTAACCACCCTATGTGAAGTTAATTAATTCTCCGCTTTAGATTACCGATTAACCTAACATGATTAAGCTCACAAAGTCGCTCGAACAACGATGACAAACCTTTGTATTGGAAGCGGACCTAACAACTAGGCGAATCTACATAGCGATCCTAAAACCCCTTATCCCACATCTCACGCAAAATACATCTATAAGTTCGATGTGTGTGACGGTGAACTTGGTGATCAATCTAATTCAAAGAGCGTTAAAATAAGTTTTAGGGCGTGGATTAATCGTTTAAACAACAATATTACGCCTTTACACAACTCCCTATCTCATCCCCTCGGGTTTTAGCTCATTTCACATAATTCGACTACACATGAATTTAGCTACTCATAATTATGCTAATAAACAAAATAAAAATTGAAATCATGCTAGAAATAATAAAAGAAAGTATTCATTACCATAAAGCGAGGAGAAATCGATCGAAAAAGTGTGTGCGAAATAATCCACCAAAAGAACAATCTTTGGAACTTGAAGCGTAAAACTAAGCTATAGAAAGTGTTTAGAATCAAAGGAAATTATCTAGGGAATCAAGGGATCAAAGGGTATTTAATCTATGCTAAAATCGCCCCTAAATCGCCTAAGAAAAGTCTAAAGTCGGCAAAACATGATTAGGGTTGAATGAGCTGCGTATTTATAGATTAGGTCGAAATCTGCTGCTGTCGGTCCCGGACGCCCGTCTGGATCTTGGCAAACGCTAGTTTGGCCCAACTTGACATGTCTTCAGTAAATCAGCGATAACTTCCTGTGTAAAGCTCCGATTTGAACGATTCAAGATGCGTTGGAAATATCCTTCAATTACCTACAACTTTTATGAAGTCGAATTGACCAAAAAATGCCTCCTAGATGGGTCAAAATGACGATTAAAGGGTCAGGCGTGGTGAAAATCTGTTGTCGGGGCTAAACTAGAGTTTGCACCCTCACAAACGCCCGTTTGAGTTGCATGAACGGCCGTTTGCCTTGTATGAGCTTTGGTTTTTGGGCTGAACCCTCACAAACGCCCGTTTGAGGTCATTTGGACGCCCGTTTGCCTGAAAACCCAACTTTCAGTAACAAGCGAACGCCCGTTTGGATCTTCCAAACGCCAGTTTGGGGTAGGCTTCAGTATGTTCATCATAACTTCACTTCTAGGGCTCCAAATAAGATGATTCAAAATGCGTTGGAAAGCTGATTCAACACTCTACAACTTTCATCAAGACAACTCTTCCTTAAAGTGTCTCCAAGTGTGACCAAAATGCCCCTGAAGTGACTGGTTCAGATTTCATCAATGAATATTCACTCTTTTCTCCTCCTTGGCCCCAAATCTCATTCTTTCTAAAGAGAATATCTTCCTTATTCTCGACCTTATACATCAATATAATCCTGAAAACAAAGACACGAACACCAAGTCATAATATACATTGTGAAGCGTACTTGAAATCCACATAAAACCACGAGTTTTAGGGCCAGCAGCATTTAGTCTCGAAACATGCATATAAGTGAATATCGTTCATATCCTACCCATAATAGCCCAAAATAACCATGAATAACTCGTAAAAGGAGGTAATCTCATATAAGAAATACACTACAATTTGACTCCCATCAACTACCCCACTTAGCTTTTGCTCGTCCTCGAGCAAACAAAGCGACTCTAAAATGTAACATAGAGTCAACATTGTAGTCATACGGGATCATATTATGCAAAGGGTAAGTGAAAACAACCAGGCAAATGCAATTGAGTCTAATCCTCCTTATTACAAAAGCGGAATGTGAGTGTGTGCATAGCTTCTCATTCATTCATCACGATTAACCGGTTCGGATTATAGATGCATGACTATTGTTGTTACACCATGAGGCTTATACTTCATAAACATCTCCACTAATCGAGGTCAAATCCAGGCTAACTAAGGTCGGGTAGGACTTGCAAGGTTGTAACGTTAGGCTAGGGGCGGGGCTAAGCGAAAGGATAAAGGAATATCAAAAGAGAAAAGCAGTGAGCTTAATCAAAACTTCTTGAAATTGCCTCATAACTCACCTCCTTAGCTTGGTTCAAGCCATCTTTCTCCTTCTTTACTCCAATTCCAAACATAATTCAATGAAAACTTGCCCAGCGCGCCACTTTGGAAGAATTAATACATGGCATTTTCAAACATTCTTTGACTCAACTTTTTTTCAAACACTTTGTTCCATTTTTTTCCACTGATTTTGATTTTTTTTTCTTTTTTTTCCATAAACCAAATACCAACACTTTTTGCTACCCATTCTCATTCGTAGTACAAAAGATTCACCAACACCACACTTTGATACACATCTTCACCACCCCACACTTGTGCTAGCAAGTGTGCCCAAAATAAGATTAAAACTCACTCGTAGGGTGCCAAAGAAATGTAGACCACAAATAAAGGCTAAGGGTCGGTAATTATAGGCTCAATCACGAATGGCTACGTTCGGGTGGGGGTCTAACCACCCTGCAAAGGCTCAGAGGGGTTTCTGTGGAAATTATGTACAGGGTTGGCTATTTGGCTCTAGTCGGGTCAAAGAAATGCCAGGACCGTCATCCTTTAATCTACCAAGATTGACCTTTCTATTTCGCCTCGAAGTTAATCATATAAGTTCTAGGTAACAGAATAGACTATGACAACTATAAGCATCACTAATTACCATAACTCATGATATTGAAGCGATTAAGTGTGTGTGTAGTCCATTTTTATAACAAGATCACGACTTAACTCGCATGCATTTACTCAATTGTAAAACACTTAACCTAAGGATATCATGATTCAACATATAACACAACATCAATCCATGAATTTTTTTAAAATATGGCCCAAATTCACACGATATAGCAAAAACTAAGCCTACAAATCATTCAAGTATATGAAAACATGGCATAAAAATTTATCAACAAAAACAGTGAAGCTAAGTCTCATACCCCCCACTTAAGCGAAGCCTTGTCCTCGGTGTGTGAGTGAGAAAGGAAAAAAAAAACTTATTTGAAGCTAGCGGAAAAGCTCATCAATGCAATGCAACAACCATGAAATGGATCTCCAGTGGTGCTGTGCTACAAAGTAAACAAAAGAATTTCTACCTGAAAGGCCGAAACCTTAAGTGTAGGTAACACAAACATGGAGATGTATATATAAAGAAAAATATCGGCTATAGCATGCATGTCAAAAACAAGAATCGGGTGTAAAATATCCTCTCAGGGTCCCAATAAGATCTAAACATATAAAGCAAAAAGGTGGGTTGCCTCCCATAAGCGCCTGTTTTTTACGTCGTTGGCTCGACCATATGGCACTTAAGCAGACTCAAATCACTTAAGACTCAAAACAACTCAAACCAGAATATTTCACATAAGCATCAAAACTCGTCAACCAAAATCTAGACTCAAGAAGACCAATAGCTTAAGAAAAGTGAACAAAGCGAGAACCATGGAAATTGAATTGTCTAAAAACTTACCTCTTTTGGTCCTTGATGCTACCTCTTCCCAATGTGGTCTCGTTCTCACACTTCTTTGAGCGCATTCACGGAGGAGTGAAAACTTGATCTCATAATACTCATCATCACAAGGTGGATAAGTGTAGTGTCTGGGACTATCGTATCGAGAATCACCAATCCATCCGGTGGCTCTACCAAAGATGGCCTATCAATCTCATCGTGGTTTCTCATACACTCTTATGGAAATCTCAATTGGGAGTGATAGAAATGGACGATCCCATATCAATCTCTCGCTCCTCTAACTCTGTCTCATCAAAGTGCGCTCAAATCTATCACACACCCTCCACGTCATTATTTTGTGGTTCATCGGGAGAAATTTGTGTAATAGAGCAGAAGTTGCACCTCTGCTGTCCCCAAGTCCTGCAGCTCATCTTCATCCCAGAGCGTTTCATTACGAAAGACTTCTTGTTCACTCATAACAATGGTCGGTTCCCCTGCGCACTCCACCAAAGTATCAACTTTCATCTCTTCAATCGGGAGTGATGGAGAAATGGGCGATCCCAACTCAAGCTCTTGCTACTATGGGTCCGATAGCTCATCATGGTAACCCGAATCATCAACCTCGCTCTCCACCTGAACCTCTTCATTGCCGGCTTTCTCTGCCTCCTTTTCCATCGTGAGGTCTCTCTTAAGAGCAGCTAACTCTCTTCTCATAGCTTCCAACTCAGTTTGCCTTCTTGCTCTCTCTGCTGCATTATTCACCTTATATGCACAAGCTTCTTTTTCACGCTCTATCTTTCGGTCAGACACCTCATTATAGCAAATTGGATCCTCAATCTCACTCTCCTTTGAACTCCTTCAATGAGCTTTGATCATCCTTAACCACCTCTATTGCACATGCATGTTCTTCTGCTTGAACCCCATTATTTCAATCATTTGCCTTGCCACTTTCTTGAAGATTTCTTATGGTGGAGTCGGTACTTATCTTGAACTCTTTCATGTCCCACAGTTGCTCTTCCATTCTCTTGTTCATTTTCTCTAGTAGCTCAATTTGGTATCGGTGAAGCTCTCTTGTGGCATGGGAGCAAATTGATCATATTGACTATAACTCATCGGAGGTGGGTAGTAGGCTTCTTGCCAAGATGGATTTTGATCAAGCGGTGATTACGTGCAATGTTGTCAACATGTTGAGTGTGAGAAACATAATCATGATAAGCATAAGGGTTACGATAACCCTCGTAATGTTGTGTCTCATTACTTGAATAACCAAAGTTACGATTCGGTATGCCTTTAGGGGCGATAATCCCAAGAACCCTGGTTATTACATTTGTTGATCTTGAGGTGATGCACATCTTTGTTGTTCATAACATTGTTCAGTGCTGTAGTTGGTAGTGTGGAGGTGAGACTACATCCATTGTAGCTTACCTTTGCAAGATCTCAGAAAACAACACCACACAATCAAAGTATCTCGTCACCACCACCACCACAGAAATATGTTGTGTGACGCTTCAATATACGAACTTCGTCAAGAAAAGAAAAGATAAAAAAAGAAAAAAGAAAAAGAAAAAAATAAAACGACCTAAGCCCAAGCTTTCAGTCAACTTGCAAGATATTCACTATGTACTACCCGGCAACGGCGCCAAAATTCTTGATAGCAAAATACTTAACCGCTAACTTTAACCGATAGAGTATCGGGTCAACGGTAGTATAGTGTTGTCAAGGTCGAATCCACAGGGAGTAATGTTCAAGTACCAAAGTCGACTTAGAACTTAGTTCAGGTCAAAATAGTGGTAGAGAGATATTATACTAATGCAAAAGTAAAGATTATACTAATGAGTTTACTTACAGGTATTAAAGGGAATAATCGAACTATGATCCCACGAGCTACTTTTACCCCTAAGGAAGGACTTACTTGAGGAGCATGTCTTAACCGACCTACCTATCAATGTAGTTTAACGACATCCACGGGTGCCAACTCTTAATTCTAGCGATTAGGTGAACAACTCGATCAAACCACCCTATGTGAAGTTAATTAATTCTCCCTTTAGAAAACCGATTAACCTAACATGATTAAGCTCTGAAAGTCGCTCGACCAGCGATGACAAACCTCTGTATTGGAAGCGGACCTAACAACTAGGCCGAATCTACATAGCGATCCTAAAACCCTTTATCCCACATCTCACGCAAAATACATCATATAAGTTCGATGTGTGTGACGGTGAACTAGGTGATCAATCTAATTCAAAGGCGTTAAAATAAGTTTTGGGGCGTGGATTAATCGTTTAAACAATAATATTACGCACTACACAACTCCCTATCTCATCCCCTTAGGGTTTTATTTCGCTTTCACATAATTCGACTACACATGAATTTAGCTACTCATAATTATGCTAATAAACAAAATAAGAATTGAAATCATGCTAGAAATAATAAAAAGAAAGTATTCATTACCATAAAGCGAGGAGAAATCTGATCTGAAAAGTGTGTGAAATAATCCACCAAAAGAACAATCTTTGGAACTTGAAACGTAAAACTAAGCTATAGAAAGTGTTTAGAATCAAAGGAAATTATCTAGGGAATCAAGGGATCAAAGGGTATTTAATCTATGCTAAAATCACCCCTAAATCGCCTAAGAAAAGTCTGAAGTTGGCAAAACATGATTAGGGGCTGAATGAGCTGCGTATTTATAGATTAGGTCGAAATCTGCTGCTGTCGGTCCCGGACGCCCGTCTGGATCTTGGCAAACGCTAGTTTGGCCCAACTTGACCTGTCTTCAGTAAATCAGCGATAACTTCCTGTGTAAAGCTCCGATTTGAACGATTCAAGATGCGTTGGAAAGCTCCTTCGATTACCTACAACTTTCATGAAGACGACATGACCAGAAAATGCTTCCTAGATGGGTCAAAATGACGATTAAAGGGTCAGGCGTGGTGAAAATCTGTTGTCGGGGATAAACTAGAGTTTGCACCCTCACAAACGCCCGTTTGAGTTGCATGAACGCCCGTTTGCCTTGTATGAGCTTTGGTTTTTGGGATGAACCCTCACAAACGCCCGTTTGAGGTCATTTGGACGCCCGTTTGCCTGAAAACCCAACTTTCAGTAACAAGCGAACGCCCGTTTGGATCTTCCAAACGCCAGTTTGGGGTAGACTTCAGTATTTTCATCATAACTTCACTTATAGGGCTCCAAATGAAATGATTCAAAATGCGTTGGAAAGCTGATTCAACGCTCTACAACTTTCATCAAGACAACTCTTGCTGAAAGTGTCTCCAAGTGTGACCAAAATGCCCCTGAAAGTGTCTCCAAGTGTGACCAAAGTGTCTCCAAGTGTGACTGGTTCAGATTTCGTCAATGATTCTTCACTCTTTTCTCCTCCTTGGCCCCAAATCTCGTTCTTTCTCGAGAATCTCTTCCTTATTCTCGACCTTATACATCAATATAAGCCTGAAAACAAAGACACGAACACCAAGGCATAATGTACATTGTGAAGCGTACTTGAAATCCACATAAAACACGAGTTTTTAGGCTAAAACGCCTTTAGTCTCGAAACATGCATATAAGTGAATATCGTTCATATCCTACCCATAATAGCCCAAAATAACCATGAATAACTCGTAAAAGGATGTAATCTCATATAAGAAATACTTTACAATTTGACTCCCATCAATTCCTAGCTTTTTTTATTCATTTTACGATCATACTCACTGTTCACACGCTGGTTGAGATCATACCCACGATCATACTTATTCTTATACACCTTCTCACAATTTTGTGTTTAGTTCACTACAAAGACAAAGTCCTGATGATGCATCTTTGTCATCAAACACGGAAAGTGTTTCACCTAGTCCTGCACCTCTTAGTACTGCACAATCTATTGTCCACCACACACCTCATCCTATGCAGACTAGATCCAAAGTAGGATCTATAAACCTAAAATCTATTCTGCTGCTATTGCAAGTGCTCACTCCTTGCCTGTTGAACCTGTTAGTGTGAATGAGGCTATGCAGAGTTCTGAGTGGAAAGAAGCTATGCTTCAAGAATATAGGGCTCTGTTACATAACAAGACATAGGACTTGGTAAATCTTCCTCCAGGACAAAGTGTGGTTGGGAACAGGTGGATATTCAAACTTAAGCTCAAGCCTGATGGTACCATCTTGAAACATAAAGCCAGACTGGTGGATAAGGGATATAGTCAGAATTATGGGATAGATTACAATGAAACCTTCAGTCCTGTGGCAAAGTCCTCAACCATCAGGATCATGTTAACCTTGGCAGTGTCCATGAACTGGCCTATAAATCAAATTGACATAAATAATGCCTTTCTCAATGGACCTCTGAATGAACCTGTCTTTATGGAACAACCTGAAGGATTTATAGATGCTGGAAAGTCACATTTGGTATGCAGGTTGAATAAGGATTTGTATGGTTTGAAACAAGCTCCAGAGAGCTGGTTTGATACTCTAAGAACTCGAGATCTTTGGTGAGGATTCATACAATCTATGTGTGACTTAACTTTGTTTATGTTTAGTCTTGGTGACAAAGTCATGTTTTCCCTTGTGTATGTAGATGACATTCTGCTTACAGGGAATTCCACAGATCTGATATAGAAATTCATAAAGGTTCTGGATTCTAAGTTTTCTCTTAAAGACATAGGGCCTGTTTCTCACTTCCTTGGAATGCAAGTTACTTTGAATAACTCAGGTATGTACCTGACTCAAACCTATTATGCATCTCAGTTGCTGAAAAGGTTGAATTTGGAGTACTTAAAACCTTTTCCTACACCTATGGTTGTTGGTAAGCATCTTGTACCTAAACAAGGTCAACCTTTGGTTAATCCAAGTATCTACAGAAGTGCTATAGGGGCACTGCAATATCTTACCTTGACAAGACCTGATATTGCTTATGCTGTTAACACCTTGAGTCAGTTCATGCAGGAGCCCTATACTGAACATTGACAGGCATTAAAGAGATTACTCAGATTTGTGCAAGGCACACTGAGACAGGGACTGCACTTCATTCCCAGCAAGAATTTGGAGCTGCAGAGGTTTACGGATGCAAACCGGGTCGCTTGTCTCCTGAGATAGAAAGTCTACGAAGTCTTGTGTCTACCTAGGCAAATCCTTGATTACATGGAGTTCTAAAAAGCAGTTTGTGGTGGCAAGATCAAGTTGTGAATCTGGGTATAGAGCTCTGTCAAATCTAGGTTCTGAGATACAATGGATTATGCAAATGCTGGGGGAGATCAAGTTCAAGTTACCTGCTGTGCCTATATTATGGTGTGATAACACTGGTGCAACTACACTTGCTCAAAATCCAATGTACCATGCTTAGAACAAAACACATTGAGGTGGATGTCCACTACATCAGAAATCTAGTGCTTGAGAAGAAGCTGAAAGTGTGTTATATACCATCAGAGGCTCAGATTGCAGATGTGTTTACTAAACCCTTACCTATTACAGCTTTTTGCAAATTCAGGGACAAACTCAATGTAGTTGAACCACATGTTAGTTTGAGAGTGGGTGAAAATGTTAAGGGTATTAGTAGTAATAATGGATAAGGGGTAAACTAGTCTTTGTGATACATGTGTACCAGTTAGTTAGATCTTGGATTGTGTGTAGTGTATATACACACAAGATCTGTCTTAGATTTCATTCAGTACGTTGCAATCCTTATCTGTTAACTTTTGTATCATCTTCTTCTTCAAGATAGAAATGATAGCTTCATGTTCATGACTTGAATGGCTTCTCACTGATTTCTCAATAATCAAACTAGGGTCATTATTTACAAAATTTAGCGGGTAATTTGTTAGATATTAATATATAAAAATTAAAAGATAATTAAAATACACAAATTTTTTTCATAGGGGTCAGTTGACCCGTTAGGAGCCTTATTGTCGCCGCCCCTGAGTGTGACCAAATTTATATATTGTCTCTCACCACATATGGTACTTGCAAACTTCAAGAATTGATTTTGACATTTCTAAGAATAATCATATACTTCATCCGTTCCAAATTATCTAAGACAGTTATCAAAACTACGTATATTAAGAAAGTGAATTAATGCATTGATTTTAACATGAAATGACTAAAAAGTCCTTAGATATAATTGAAGTGCCATTATTTTTTATCTATCTTATTGCAATAAATAAAAATAGAAGCAAGGAAAATTAGCATAAATGTTACATTGAAAATATAACTGTCTCATATAAAATAAAATAAATGATTTTAGCAAATGTCTCACATAAATTGAAATGAAGAGAATATATTATATCTATCCATTTCTATGATTGTTTATTTATACAATTAAGTGATAAAAGTTATAAATGAATGCACATAGTACATAAATGATACGTGTATTAAGCACTGAGAGTACATAATGGAAAATGTACAGAAAAAGGCATACTTATACAGCTCAGGGAAAAAAAATAGATTGACATAATTCAAATTACTAAGCATATTATGTTGAAAATTTGATGGATCGATAAGAAGAAAATATATTTTATTTGATGAAAGAATTTGGATACGAAAAATCAAGCATTATTATTTTTCTTTGCACATCTCTAAATGACCACTCACTGCTTACTTATAGTACTCCTATCAATTGATCTAATGGTTGAGAAAATTTCGATCTAATGAACTATAATTATCTTCTCGACCGTCCTTGGAATATTCTTTGAAAAATCCCTTAGAATACTTATCCTAGATAAGGAATATTGCTGATCTCTCGATCAAGATCACCTTCCAAGAATGCACTATTTACATGCATAGGCTTTTAAGGTCCATGACTTGAAAACTTCTAAGGATAAAAATATTTGATCTATAGTGATTTTTTGCCACTTGACTAAACATTTCATCATATTTTATGCCATATTGTTGAGAGAAACCATGAGCCATTAATCAAGCTTTATACCAGTCAATTGTTCCATCGGGCCGAGTCTTTATCTTGTACAATGGGTTAGACTTCTTCAGGCTTAGGTAGAATGGGTCAGTCTTTATCTTTTGCTACCTTAAAGCTAGATCTCATATTCCATGCAACATTTGCGTATTTTGGATTATGCCGTCTTTGTCTGGTTGTCTGTCTAAGTTGATCTTCCTCTTGAAATTCTTCAAATTGACTGGACTTCTCTTCTTTTGGGCTTCTATGGTGTACTCTTATTTTTCATGAAATCGTTATCTTTTGACCTTTTGAATCATGTTCTTCCCTATCGATAGATCATTTATTGTTTCTAGTTGTATACAATGTTCTAGGATTTAATTATTTTTTCATTATAATTTGATAGTAGTTATTCTCGTGAAATCCACCGAGATGATCCTTCATCAAAGACGTCATGTACATGTGAGCTCCAATGTCATTGTGATGCCATGAAAAATCTAATGGATCACATGGAGATAGAATAGATCATGAAGTTTCTGAAAGGTTTAAGGGACGAATTTGCCCCAATAGAGTCTCAAGCCATGCAAATGGCGTCATTTCCTGAGATTCAAGATGCCTTTGCAATGGTTATCAAGTTCGAAAGACATAAAACTTTTGCTTCCAAAAAGGCAAGGAATCAAGATTCTACAATTTTGATGGACCAGAAGACTGTACAAGTGAAGAATGTTAATATTAATCAATTTGGGGCTAGATCCAGTCAATTCAGCAGAGGAGAGCAGCCAAAGAATTTGCCGGCAAACAGTTTAAAGACTAAAAACAATAAGAAAGTTCAGTGCATTAATTGTGGATTTGATGGCCATACTGAAGAAATTTGTTACAAGAAACACGGCTATCCACTGGTTTCAAGTCTAAGAGCAAGCTAATATGGTGGATGAAAGCAGTTGAGATGAATCATTTATTTGGAAGAATCAAGAGAATTTGGACAAGTTAGACTTCAAGGTCTCACTTCACAACAATTTGAGAGGTCTTTGAATCTTTTGGATTACGATTCACCCGATCTTGAAGTAAACCAGATCCATGCACTGAATACTCACTCACGTGCTCAAGGACCAGGTGACACTAGTAGACTAAAGCATACACAATGGATCTTAGACTTTGAAGCCACATATCACATTGTGTGATCTTTCTTTAGACTAAGTAATCATAAACATGTTATTAACATGAAAGTAGAATTACTTAATGGAAATAATGTACATGTGTCTTATATTGGACAAGTTGTGATAAGTCCTGATCTGACTTTGCATATTGTATTGTACATCCATGGTTTCATATTTAAGTTGTCTTTACCTGCATTAACCAGACGTTTAAATTGTGCAGTTGTTTTCACTGCTAACAAGTGTAAATTGACAAGAGGAAAACAGAGATTGGTTCAGTTGAGCTACACAAAGGCCTTTATATTCTCATTCAGAAATCTGTTACTAACACATCTAATTCCAACTCTGTTTGTAATTCAGTAGAGAGTAGATGCATGTTTGATACTATATATGACAAACTTCTTTGGCATTATAGATTAGGCCAAGATACAAGATTACAAGTCATTAGTTCCACTGCATCAGATGAAAAATTCTGCGACCATGACTTGTGTTTTGTATGTCCTATGGCAAAATTAAAGAAGAAATATTTTCCATTTAGCTCAGCTTGTTGTTAGTCTGTTTTTGACCTTGTGCATGTGGATATTTAAGGACATTTGAGTCATCCTAATGTGAATGGTCAACAGTACTTCTTAACTGTTTTTATGATTATTCTAGATTTACTTTGGTTTTTTTATGAGGCAGAAGTCTGAAGTTTTTGAGCTGATTAAATATTTTGTTAAGTTTGTTTCTACTCGGTCTAAGAAGATCATAAGGTGTTCTTTTATAAACAACATGTCATTCATCAGACCTTATGTGCAAGTACACCTGAATAGAATGGCATTTTTAAAAGAAAACATCAGCATCTGATGAGTGTAGCCAGTGGTTTAAGGTTTCAGAGTAATCTGCCTATTAGGTGTTGGGGTTATTGTTTGTTACATGTTGTTAAACTTATCAATTCTACACACACACCCTTGTTAAAGGAAAGCATCCATTATAGGGTATTTTATGGCACTAAACCAGATTATTATATGTTTAAAGCTTTTGGTTGTTTAGTTTTTTGATGTACTCTTCAGCAATTTAGATCCTTGATGCAGGACTTGTGTGTATATTGGAAACTTAAACACTTCCAAGAGAGCTATTCTCTTATACATCACCAACAAATATATCTTTGTTGCTAGAAATACTCAGTTCCATGGAACTTACTTTCCTTTATTAAAGCAGGTTCCAGGCGACGCTCAGTGTACCATTGATATGCCCACTACCTCGGCTGTTTTCAATAGCTTTAAGGATCATTTGAGTGGTTGGTGAGAATCAGTGGGAAGCGATTCGATTGAGGATTCTAGTGGAGGATCATTTCACGGTGATCAAGCACTACACCACCATGATTCATCTAAGGAGATCTACGGACCATAAAAACATCTAACTTTTACCAGGGTGGTGTTAATGTTGTGCAGACCCCTCATCTCCTAAATCAAGTCATGAGTCTAGATAGGCTCTCATCTGAATATGCCAAATATGTTTGTGCCATTGATGAAGTCACTAAGGCAATGACTTACAATCAAGCAATCAAGGAGACAATGTAGAAGTAAATTGAGGCATTAAAAAAAACCAACACATGGGAAATTGTTACTATTCCACCTGGCAAGAAGCCTATTAGATGAAAATGGGAGTATAAGGTAAAATACAACCCCGATGGATCAGTAGAGAGGTATAAGGCCAAATTAATAGCAAAGGGATACACTCCGACTTATGGAATTGATTATCAAGAAACTTTTTCTCTAGTTATAAAGGTCACAACATTCAGAACATTGTTAGTAGTTGCAGCAACCAGCAACTGGCAGCTACATCAGATATGTTAACACTACTTTTTTACATTGAGAGTTTCATGACGAAGTCTACATGCAACTTCCTCAAGGGTTTAAGTCTGAGAAACAAATCAGGTTTGTACATTAATCAAGCATTTTATTGATTGAAACAAGCTAGCAGACTATGTAATCATAAGCTGACAGAGTCCTTAGAAAGTCAAGGTTTTGTTCAGTCTAAGCATGATCACAACTTTTTTACCAAAGGATCCGGCAAGACCTTCATTGCCTAATTGGTATATGTAGATGATATTATTGTTGTCAACCCTGATTAGAATCAGATTCGACAAGTAAAATACCATCTCCATAGGCAGTTTACCATCAAGGATCTTGGTAAATTTGTATATTTCTTAAGAATTGAAGCTGCTAAAACACTTAACGGAGTATGAGTTTGTGGGTGATAAACCTACTAAACTCCAATGGAGTCTAAACAAACATTGAAGCATGAGGATTCACCTTTATTAGATGACAATACTGTCTACATATCATTGGTTGATAAATTGATTTACCTCACTTTTACCAGACATGACATTGTATTTGCAGTTCAACAACTGAGTCAGTTTCTGGATACCTCAACTGAAAAACATATGAAAGCAGCTCATAGGCTTCTAAGATACTTAAAAGCTAATCCAGGACAAGGAATTTTTTCCTAGCTGAAAACAACCTTATCTTGAAAGGATTCACTAACATGATGGATCGGCGAGAATGTCCGATACTAGGAAGTATATCTCGAGGTTATATAATGGTCTTAGGACATGCTCCTATCTCTTGGAAAGCAAATAAACAAACAACTATTTCCAGAAGCTCTTTTGAAGTTGAATACAGGAAAATGGCTAATGAAACTTGTGAAATTCAGTGGCTTATTTACATTTTGCAAAATTAAAATTTCTAGTTCAGCTTTATGTTGTTCTATTCTGTGACAGGTGCTAGTGCTCTTCAAATTGCTCACAACCCTTTTTTTCATCAAAGAACATAGCATATTGAGATTGACTGTCATGTTGTCAGAGACAAAGTTAAATCGGGCTTGATCAAACTGATGCATGTTCATACCAAGAAACAACTTGTTGACATCCTCACAAAGGCTTTGGATGCACCTATAGTTTCGAATTTGCAGGATAAGCTAGGAATTTCCTAAATTTTCCAACCAAGTTCCAGTGGAGAAAGGAGTGTTGGATCAAACAGGATGTGTGGTGATTCTTTCACCACTCTCGACTTGAGGGTGTTATAATGAATAGTATGGATAAAGAAGTGTTGGATGCAAGAGGATATGCACACACTCATAATCCAGAATATTCAGTTGAGAGGATTCAGATGTGATTAGATCATTTGACTTTAAGAATTCAGCTGAGAAGCATATATGAAGATTCAATAGAGACCTTGCAGTTGAATCCAGAAATTGTTTTTTTATGTTGTAACTTCCTCTTAATTTTGTCATAACAGAATATGACCGTTGTAGTGAAGTATATACTTTATAAATACTTCATTATCAACACCATTGTAACTTAACTTATTACTTTTCCTAATTAATGGTAACTTATTACTTTTCCTAATTAATGGTAATCTCCCATTTTATTTCATATTGTATTTTCAATTTCATAAATTCGAAACACACTCCTTTTGCTTTCTTTTCCTGCAACCTAACTGGGGACATAATCTTGAAGGGTGTTATGTGCTCCTTTCACTATAAATACTTAGAATTATATGAATCGGTCCTCAGTACAACCTTGTTTCTCCTATGTGCATTAACCATTTGTTCTTGTGTTTTGCAATCCGTGGGAGCTCTATTCATGGTTTTTGTTTACATTAACTTGACCATACCTCTAATATCCTCCTTCAATCCTCATAAACCTCTTAATAAAATATTGTTCATCTAATTGATGATTCTTCCTAGACACATAAGATTTCGGTTCTTCAAATTTTTCTTGGTAAGCCACTACACTTCCAATTTGTTGTAGTATGTGGAACTCAGAGACTGCATCATCCATATTCTTACTAACAAACTTTAAGCAAATTTCCTCACAAATTATGTCCCAAGTGAGCATAAGTTGGACCTTCTTTCATGAACCATACCATAGACTATCCTTTTCTTTCAAAGGTATCGATCTCAACCATAGAAATTTGGTGTGCCTCACTCAGATTATGCATCAAAAAGCACTATTCACACTTCCCAATCCTCTCCTCAAGTTCCTCACTATCAAAAGTAGGAAAATCAACCTTAGGGAAGCAGATCACCTCATTTTTCCGACTCTTGTGGCTAGAAGTACATTGAATTCCATTAGAATGTTCAACTGCTGCTGGCGTCACTTTACTAGTACCAGGTTCTTTCTTTGAACTAAATGAGCAAGTAATTGTTTGATTTCTTGAACCTCTCCTCATAGTTGACTATGTATTACGCTTCATTGAATTGGTATTCCTTGAATCGGATTGGTGGCTTCACATCCGACCACCAGCTTAGCCAATTTGGTATACGTAGCTTCTGATCTAGCTATTAATCCTTTAATTCTCTCTTTGACTGACTTAAGGCGTGATCCATCCAGCATTTTTGCTTGATATCAGGCCTGAGAATCAATCTGGCTCTAATACCAATTTGTACTGAACAAGGAAAATAAACAAATGAAGAAAAGGAAAATCAAAGAGAAAAACTCAATTGAGCTAAAAAAAATAGGTCATAGCCTTGATTTACTACAAATGAGCCCTTTTAATGGCTGCAGTTAAACTCTCTAGGTAGTTACAACAGAATTTTTGAGTCAGCTAACAATCTAGCTAACTGACTTAACTACTAATTGACTCCAACGGCTATTAACTGAATTACATGACATGAATCACCCGTCACGTAGGTCACAACGTATCATTTTCTCAAAAGGGAAAGGATTTTATACCACATAACTTCTTTTACTGATGAGCAATGAGGTGCATACATGTATCCCAAAAGTTTATGGAAAATGAATTATGGTGGAATAGTGATTTAGGTAAGTACAAAGTGGAGGGGTGTGATTCTTACTCACCCTCTCAGATATAGCATGTGTGTATATATGTAAGCTAAATTCATCACACAATCTTAGATAAAGTCAAGGGTATTAGTAATTGATCTGTATGGTTTGATTGAGTGACACATGTAAGACTAGATGTGTGCCACGTGTCACTGTCTTGAGATATTCACTAGATTTGCTACTGTGTGTGTAAAACAGATATATTCCACCTTGTAACCGTTGTACACTGTATTGAATACTGAGAAAATATTCTGCCATCTTCTTCTCTATGAAAGCTCCTCTAAAGGAGATTTCTTGCTTCTTTTGTTAATCTTTCTGTATGCAAACTTGGTATCAGAGCTTGTAGACCTACGTTATGAGCACTGGGACCTCAGTTCCTCCGACATCAGAACCGGAAGTTGCTGCAGTGAGCCATGAGAGCTCAGGACCGGTAAACACAACTCAAATCCCAACTACAGCTGTCTACGCTCATATTCCGATCATAGCAAGCACCACTATTCCGGTGGCAAGTCTTGGTGCCTTTTCTCGAAGATAGCTTTGCGCTTTGGCTCAATTCCTTACCCATGTTACGTTTTCCCATCACCAAATGTTTCTGGAGCTTCTTTGTTTCCTCAACTTTCGGGTAATGTTTTACCACCATTGTACCATCTTTTCCGTCCTTTCCCCGGTCACCATCTCCGAGGGCGCTTAGTCACACAGGTTCACCATTTCAAGGACATCTGAATCAAACATGCACTGTGAACCTTACAAGAGAGAACTACTTATTGTGGAAATATACTGTTTTGCTTATAGTTAAAGGACACAAGTTGGATGGCTTTCTGTTTGGCACCACACCTTGACCCCCGAATATAAGTTTATACACTGGAATGCCAAACCCTGCAGTTGATGAATGGGACACTATAGATCAGTTGTTAATGGGATGGCTATTAAGTTCAATGATTGAACAAGCCCTCACAAAGGTGATGGGGTGTGGCACTTCACATGAGATTAGGACTACTTTGGAGACACTATTTAATAGTCAATCAGAGGCCAGAATGTTGGAATTTAAGTGTGCTCTCACCAAATCAGAGAAAGTTAGCAAGTCCATGAGTGATTACTTGGCACAAATGAAGTCATACAGTGATGGTTTGGCTGCAGTAGGTTATCTAGTATCAAAGTCAGAACTGATACTTTCAACTCTAAGTGGTCTGGACAAAGATTATGAGGCAGTGAAAATTAACATCACATCTAGGATTGGATCTCTTACCTGGCCTGAAGTCCAATCCCAGTTATTAACTCGTGAAAGATTGCTAGCAAGGTTCAATCCTACCATAACACTAGGAAGTGCATCTGGTGGTGGACAATCTAATCCCTCTGTACATTTGGCAACCTATGGATCTGGTGGCTCATCTGGTGGAAGGCCACAGAACAGGAACAACAACTCTTCACAAGGAAACAACAGGGGAAGAGGTGGATATAGAGGTGGCATAAATAAAGGTGGTAGAGGAGGTGCCACATCGGGACCTAGAATGACATATCGGTTGTATGGAAAGGATGGACATACTGATCATTGATTGTTAGCACAGATTTGAACAAGACTTTCGAGGAGCCGGTGCAAATACTAATACCAATGGAGGAAAGCAAAACTCGGCCTATATTGCCACCCTTAGCCTCAATTTGAGATCATTCCCGGTACTTGCATAGTGGAACAACCAATCATGTTATTTGCTGATATGGGAAACATGAGAATCAACTCAAACTACAATGGTAATGACACACTGACAGTAGGAAATGGTGAGAAATTACCAGTAGCACATGTTGGACACTCTTATCTCCACACACCACATTGCACCTTACACTTACATAACATATTACATGTTCCTCTGATCACCAAAAATTTACTTAGTATTTCTCAACTCATATCGAGATAACCTGTTTCTATTGAGTTTAATGGTTTGTCTTGTTTTGTTAAGGACAAGCATACATGGACAATGCTTCGAGGGGCCAACTTCAGGGATGTCTGTACATAAGATTCTACAACCTAGAGCTACCACTCAGACCTCCTTCACCCCAAAACCAACTACATTTGTTTTTATTTCCAAACATGTTGTTTCTTATAATAATTTAGAGTCCAGTCCGGACATATGGCACAAAAGACTTGGACACCCCTCAAACCATGGTTTGACCTCTATTTTGAATAATTGTAATGTTAAGACCGTTGGTACTTTATCATTTTGTGAATCTTGTTAATTTGGTAAAGCTCACAACTTGTTTCATCCCTTATCGATTCTCATGCCACTGCACCCTTTGCACTTGTTCACACAAATTTGTGGGACCCTGCTCCCATCAAATATATGGAAGGATACACTTACTATGTGCACTTTATAGATGACTATAGCATGTACACTTGGATATATCCCATAAGATCTAAATCAGAAACCTTTGGTGCCTTTAAAAAATTCAAGGCTCTTGTTGAAAACCAATTTTCTGTTAAGATTTAATGCTTGCAGTCAGACTAAGGGGTGAATATAGGTCTTTTCAGTATTTCCTTGACAAAGAAGGTATACTATTTAAGCACCCTTGTCCTCATGACATGCTCAACATGGTAGGGCTGAAAGAAAATGTAGGCACATAGTGGAATCTGGTCTCACTTTGCTTGCCCAGGCTAGTATGCCTCTGAGATATTCGTGGCACAGCTTTCAAGCTGCTATCCTTCTTATACATGCTCTCCCTACTCCGGTTTTGTCCCATATAACACCTGTTGAATGTCTCTTCTCTACCAATCCAAACTACAAGTCTTTCAATGTTTTTGTTTGTGTTGTGTACCTTAATCTTAGGCCATTTAAAACCATTAAGTTCCAGTTCCACACCAAGAGGTGTCTGAATCTTGGTCCAATTTCTTGTCACAAGGGATTCAAGTGTTTAGATGACACAGGAAGGATCTATATAGCTAATAATATTGTGTTTGATGAGACTTTCTACCCCTTTGCCAAAGGGTTCACTCAAGGGCCATCTAATCAAGTTTTAACTGACTATACCTCTTTTACCCTTCTTCCAACACCACCATCCACTTAGGCAGAAGGAAACACATGCATCCTGAGTATATTTGCTGAAGAATACATTTCTACTGTATCTACAAATCAGGTAATTTCAAACTCCAGTCCTAGTCCTACTTCACATAATTTTGTTCCCATTGAGAATGAAAATTTGTGCCGAAGCCCTAGTCCTTCCCACACCGTGTCTTCATTTGGGTCACCACTGTCCAATCATCCAAACAACAACTCATCTTCACCATCTAGAAATATCACAGACACACCAACACAAAATAATTCACATTCACAAAGCTCACAACCCTTGAATACTAGTCCCCAACCTGTTGTCCAAACCAAGTCTCATCATATGCAAACCAGATCAAAAAGTGGCATATTTAAACCCAAGGTCTATTCTATTGCTATTGATAATGCTCATTATTTTCCTCTCATGAACCAACAAGTGTGTCACAAGCATTGCGAAGGAGGATTGGAAGGATGCAATGTCAAGAGAGTATAAAGCTCTCATGCACAAACATGGGAGCTAGTGAGACTGCCTCTTGGAAAAACAGTGGTTGGGAACAGATGGATCTTTAAATTAAAGTTAAGGCCAGATGGTTCAGTTCTCAAATACAAGGCTAGATTGGTGGCTAAAGGGTATAGTAAGCACTATGGAATTGATTTTATTGAAACATTCAGTCATGTTGCAAAATCTGCCATCATCAGGATCATTCTGACTTTAGCTGTATCTATGAAATGGCCAGTGAATCAGATTGACATAAATAATGCAATGGTCCCTTGCAAGAACCTGTCTACATAGAGCAGCCAAAAGGGTTTATTGATGCAACTGAGACGACTATGTATGTAAACTTCACAAGGCCATGTATGGTCTAAAACAGGCCCCTAGGGCATGGTTTGATGCTTTCAAATCTCAGATGATTAGACGGGGTTTTACATAGTTTGCGTGTGATAACTCTTTGTTTATGCTGCATGTGGATAACAAGGTCATGTTTATTCTAGTATATGTAGATGATATCCTTCTCACAGGAAGCTCACCTCCTATGATTCAGAAGTTTATTAAACAACTAGATTCCAAGTTCCATCTTAACGATTTGGGGCGAGTATCTCACTTCTTGGGTATGCAAGTGACAAGGAATGAATCTGGGTCAGATATCTGACTCAGTCCTACTATGCATCACAACTTCTCAAAAACTAAATACGGAGCACCTCAAGCCTTGTCCAACACCAATGGTAGCAGGTAAGCAGCTGAGTCCTGATGAGATAGAACCATTATTGGCTAATCCTGGCCTATATAGAAGTGCCATTGGAGCACTTCAGTACTTGACTATCACTAGGCCTGACATAGCTTATACTGTGAACACTTTGAGTCAGTTTATGCAAAAGCCATGTACAGAACACTGGCAGGCCTTAAAAGGTTCTAAGGTTTGTGCAAAGAACATTAAAGCAGGGACTGCATTTTATACTTAGTAGTAATCTGGTTTTACATTGCTTTACTGATGCAAATTGGGCTGCAGACCCCTCCGACAGGAAATCAACGGGAGGTTACTGTGTGTATTTAGGAAGATCACTTATCACTTGGAGCACAAATAAACAAGTTCTAGCCAGATCCAGTTGTGAATTTGAGTACAAGGCACTGTCCAACCTAGGAGCAGAAATACAGTGGATCATTCAGATTCTGAAAGAAATGAAGTTCATGCTGCCATCCATTCTAGTCTTATGGTGTGACAACACATGTGCCACTACACTAGCTTAAAATCCAGTCTATCATGCTAGGACTAAGCATTTAGAAGTGGATGTTCACTTTATCAGAAATTAGATTCTGGACAAAAGCTTAAAGTCTGCTACATACCTTCTTCAACTCAAGTAACTGATATCTTTACCAAGTCCTTACCTATTTCTATGTTCTGCAATTTCAAGAACAAACTCAATGTGGTTGATCCACATGTTAGTTTGAGAATGGGAGATAAAGTCAAGGGTATTAGTAACTGATATGTATGGTTAGATTGATTGACACATGTAAGCCTAGATGTGTGCCATGTGTCCTTTGTCTTGAGGTCTTTACTAGATTTTCTCTGTGTGTGTGTACAATGAGATATATTTCCACCTTGTAACCGTTGTGTACCTTGTATTGAATCTTTGAGAAAATATTCGCCATCTTCTTCTCCATGAAAGCTCCTCTAATGGAGATTTCTTGCTTCTTTGTTAATCTTTCTGTATTCAAACTCTCAATTTGGTTTCTCTCCTCGATCATTGATGCATCATAATTCTTTTGACTTTAGGGTGGTCTTTGTGCATATGATGAACCTGTGTTTCATTATTAATACTCCCTCGTTTTTATATATATCATGAGAGAAGAAGAATCACATATATTAAGAAAGTAATTAATATGTGTATTGGAAATGTATTCTTTTATTGGAGATGTAAATGTTTTGTTGGTAAAAGAGTTTTTAGTATTGGAATTGTGTTTTTTTTATTGGAGATGTAAATATTTTGTTGGTAAAGGAAGAAAAAATAATAAATACTGCATTGGAAATGTAAAATGACAGATAAATAAAAAAATAGCAAAAACTGAAATGTGACAGATAAAAAAAACGGAGGGAGTATAATTTAAGAAGAATGACGTGAATTGTCTAGTTTATTAAGTTTATGTCACTTTGTTTCGAGTATTTCTAGAGACATCACATCAAACCTACTCTTTGGGCTCCACAATGAGGTTTTTTTTTTGGAAAGTCAAACCTTACACATGAGACTTAATTTTTCAGAAGTCGAATGTCTGTATTCGACTTACAGAAAACCGAGCCTCACTCCTCAGTGTCACAATAGATGTTGGTGGTGCTAGTAAAAATTGAATCTAATGCGGAATATGATCACCTGATCACCGTTAGAGTACCGTTAAATTTATATTGTGCTTTGTAACGAGTTCTTCTCGATGTAATTCTTGCTTGAGCAAAAATCGCCCAAAATAAAAATTCTTTTCCCTTAAAAAAAATAGTATCTGGATATTATGATAGAAAAAAAAAAAGTGATGACCTAATTTTTTTACACATGTTTTAGTCTGCAGAATACCATAGCAAGATACCGTGGATCCTCTCAACAACTGCAAAACAGCAACCACGAGATCGAAATATTACAGGTCAGTGTAATATATAGATCTAATATGAATTTGGTATATACTATTGATGTTGATTGGGATTGATTTTCTGGATTGAAAGAGATAAGTTGTTGGTAATTGATATCTGAATGGAGGTCTTTAAACATAGTTTATTTGTATCAACTTTCTAGGGTTTCACCAAATGAAACTTTATTTTTTTTTTGGTAAACACCAAATGAAACTTAAATCAATCATGGAGTATAAAATGAAAGAGATTTTGAAATATAGAATGTAGTAATTGTGTATTGTATATTAATTGATTAAAGTGTTACAATGGTGGGTATATATATATACACCATATATGGGTACAACGGTAATAACAAAGTACAAAATAATAATAATGTATCAAGACTACGTCGTATCAATCATATCCTCAACACGCCCCCGCAATCCCGTGGGTAAAGGGTAGACACGGAGATTGGTCTTCAAGAAGGCAAAGCGCGGATTTCCCAAAGGTTTGGTGAGAAGATCCGCAAGTTGGTCTTTGGAGGTGAGGAAGGCAACAGTGAGTTTCTTGGCTGCGATGAGCTCCCGGACGTGGTGGAAATCAATCTCAATATGCTTGGTGCGAGCGTGGAATACCGGGTTGTGGGCTAGATATGTGGCCCCAATATTGTCACACCAAAGCGTCGGAGTAGGCGTGGTAATAAGCATGTCGGTGAGAAGACTACGAATCCACTGGATTTACGAGGCGGTATTGGAGAGAGTCTTGTATTCGGCTTCCGTGCTACTCTTGGAAAGCGGTAAAATCTTTGTTTTGGAACGACTAACAAGATGATCACCAAGAAAGATGCAATATGCACCAATAGAACGCCGATTATCGTGGTCGGTGCCCAATCCAGTCGAGAAAATGCCCTTGGTGGGGAGTAAGCGGCGGGAAAAATAAAGCCCCTCGTAAATCGTAGCCTTTAAGTAGCGAAGGCGTTTGACCGCCAACCAATGAGCCTCGGTAGGGCAAGTATAAACTTGCTTGCCTTATGAACCGCAAAGGCAATGTCTCGGCGAGTAAAACCAAGGTATTGAAGACCGCCAACAATGTAAATGCGATACAAAGCGAGGATCCGAGAACAACGGACCGGGGTCATGATGTAACCGAGTGGAGGCAGCCATAGGGGTGGAACACGGCTTGGACTTGTCCATATTCGCTTTCTGCAACAGGTTGAAGATATACTTACGCTGCGTGAGAAACAGACCATCCGGAGTGTGTAACGCTTCAACACCCAAAAAATAGGAGAGGGTGCCAAGATCCTTGACCGGAAAGTGAGTGCCAAGGAACCGGATAACCTGTTCAATGTGAGTCGAGCTGTTGCCAGTAATAATAACATCATCCACATAGATCAAAACATAAAGCCGTATGGTGCCACGCGAATAAACATAGAGGGAGGTATCGGCTTTGGAGCCAACAAAACCAAACTGAGTAAGAACATCCGTAAACCGAGAAAACCAGGCCGGGGTGCTCGCAAGAGCCATATAAAGCGCGCTTGGCCGACAAACATAATCGGGGTGATCGGATGAGCAAAGCCCCGGGTGGGCCATATAAGCGATCTGTAAGGTTGCCATGGAGGAAGGCATTTTGAATATCAACTGGCGTAGGGACCATCCCTGAAGCGACAAGTGATAACAAAATGCGTATGGTATGAGTTTGACAACGGGATGAAGGTCTTAGTGTAATCAATACCCGGTGCCTGGTGAAAGCCTTTGGCTACCAAACGAGCCTTGTGACGCTCAACATGGCCATCCGCGTGAAGTTTAGTACGAAAGACCCACTTATTCCCTACTATATTCATATTTGGGCGATAGGGCACAAGTTCCCACGTGTTAGTACGAAGTAGAGCATTAATCTCATCTTGCATGGCATCACGCCACACCTTGTGTTTGACGGCCTCAGTGTAACAAGTGGGTTCAGAAAGGGAGGAGGTGGTGACTAAGGCCTTGGGAAGGGGATAACGGATAAAGTCGGGGTTTTGTTTGGGTCGTAGGGACTGGGTACGGGTACGAGTGGTCATAGGGTGAAGAGGTGGAGGAGGCTCGGGTGGGGGGGAGGGGGGTAGGGAAGGGGGTGGAGTGGGGGGGTGGGGGCAGTGGTGAGGGAGTAAGGGGGTCCTCGGGTGGGGGTAGGGGTGGTGATTTGGTGGTGCGGGGTGCAGTGGGGTGGGGTGGAAGGGATAAAGGTAGAGGGACGGTGGAAGAAGCAGGAGGTAGGGTGGGCATGGATGGGGTATAAGGAAAAACGGTTTCATCAAAAATCACGTGGCGAGCGATATAGACACGGCCGGTGGAAAGATCGAGACACTTATAACCATGGTGGGAAGGACTGTACCCGAGAAAGATACACGCCTTTGAGCGGAAGTCGGTTTTGTGGCGATTATAAGGATAGAGGTAAGGAAAACAGGCACAACCAAAGACACGAAAGAAGGAGTAGTCCGGAGGACGGTGGTAGACAATCTCAAAGGGTGATTTGTTGTTCAAGACACGAGACGGTAAACGGTTTATGATATATGTGGCGGTGGTGAAGGCATCTTCCCAATAGGGTAAAGGAAGATTGGAGTGGGCAGGAGGATAAGCCAACCGGTGATTTGGCGATGGCGGCGTTCAATGGCACCGGCTTGTTCATGGGTGTGAGGCGGAGCGGCGATGTTGGATGCCTAAGTGAGTGAGAGTGCGGTCAAAGTGGCGATATTCGCCACCCCAATCGGTTTGTATGGATTTTAATTTGGTATTGAAGTGACGTTCGATAAGCGCAAGGAAATTAGGAAAATATGCTCAACATCGATTTTAACTTGATTGGGTAAAACCAAATAAACTTAGTAAAGTCATCGAGAAGCCCGACATAATATCGATTGCCATAAATAGAAAATTCGGTGGGACCCCATACATCAGAATAAATCTAATCTAAAGGTTTGCGAGAGGTAAATTCAGAAGTATATAAAGGAAAACGATGACTTTTAGCTAACTGACACGGAGCACAAACCGCATCCGGTGATTTATTTGGAATTGAAATAGACAAACTCGTAAAGCCTGATGAAGGATTGGATAAGAGCGATGACCGGCGATAATGCCACTTAGTGAGGCGGAGACCGTGTGATGAGCTTGAATGGATCGAGGTGGTGGATGTGTGGAAGTGGTAGAGACCGTCACGAACAAAGCCTTTAAGAAGCGTGGTTCCCGAGTAGTCCTTGACAAAGAAACAAGAGTCGTGAAATTCAAAATACACAGAATTATCTGAACAAAAGCCGAGCAGAGACAATAGAATTTTGGTGAGGACAGGGGAAACGAGGACATTAGACAAGTGATATGTGTGAGTAGGTGTGTGAAAAGTAGAAGAACCGAAGTGAGAGATAGGCAAACCTGAGCCATCGCCAACGAGAATTTGATCAGTACCGTCGTAGGGTTCATAGTTGAGGCTTAGGTTGCGAAAGTCATTTGTGAGGTGGTGAGAGGCACCAGTGTCGGGAAGCCATTCGGTGTTAGGGTTATAGTTTGGGTTTTGTGGGTTACTAGCATAGGCTGTGGGGGGCCCGGGGTTACGGGTATAGTGTGATGCAGCAGCAGGATCAGAGGATTGTTCATACCTGTAATAACACGCGTGGGCAGTATGCCCAGTTTTAGCACAAATTTGACATACAGGAGGAGAATCGTTACCAGCAGTTTGTGGATGACGTTGATTGCCACGTCCACGGCCACGACCACCACCGCGACCACGATAATTAGGAGAGTGACCACCACGTCCACGTGTTGAGCCATTATTGTTCGAGGTGTAGCGGTATTGTTTCCATAAAGTTATTATTGCCATAGTTATTAGAGTTACCGAGGCCGGGAGAGCTGCTTGGACCACGGTTATATAAAAGTGTGAAACGAGTGCCGGCGAGGTACGGCAAGAGGTGTTGGCGGTGGTGAAGGATGCGGGCCTCCGTAGTAAGAAAGGTGGCGTAGAGGTCCTCGGCAGTAAGAGCGGGATTCGTGGAGACCATTGTGACAAGGGAGTCATATTCCGGACCTAATCCGTCGAGGAGGTATGTAATGAAATCGTCGGCGGTGAGGGGATGGCCGGCGAGATGAAGTTCATCGGGCGAGGTCTTGAGTTTGAAGTAGTAGGCGGAGGCGGAGAGGTCATTTTTGCGAGTGGTGGCGAGTTCCTGCCGGAGCTGAATAAGTTTTGACCGGCTTTGCGACGCAAAGGTCTGCTGGAGCGCCGTCCAGATGGCGGCTGACGTCGGTGAAGTGTAAACTTGCAACAACACTTCGTCGGAGAGAGAGGCGGTGATGGTTGAGAGTATCATCTGATCGGTGGTTGTCCAAGCGGCAAAATCTTCTTCATAGTCAGGATTGACTGCGGGTTTGACACCATCGCCGGTAATCATGGGGGACGGCGGCAGAATAGAGCCGTCAATAAACCCAAAAACACGCTGCCCTCGAAGGTAGGGCATGATTTGGGCTTTCCAGAGGTTGTAGTTTGTCCTTGTTAGCTTCGTGATGTGAAGCGACGAACGGGGAGTGAAGGTCGGGTACTTAGCTGCGGTGACGGAGCCTTCGTCATCAGACATCGTGGATCAGCAGCAGGGTGAAGCTTAGCTGGTGGTTGTTGGTTTTGGTCCTCCTTATTTTTATGGAAGTAGCAGAAGGTGATACTACTGTGCAAGGTGACAACCGGAGAAGAAGGCCGGAACTGGGTGGCGGCGCATAGGGTTGTTGAATTAGGTTTTTTTGTAGTAATTTGGATCAACCTTGCTCACGATACCATGTAGTAATTGTGTATTGTATATTAATTGATTAAAGTGTTACAATGGTGGGTATATATATACACCATACATGGGTACAACGGTAATAACAAAGTACAAAATAATAATAATGTATCAAGACTACGTCGTATCAATCATATCCTCAACATAGAAGAAACCAGCAACTACTCCGTGTTAATTATCATGTTGATTATATGCCATGCCGATTTCCAGATAAAATTATATGCCACAGCTCAAGGGCGGACGCAGACCCCCGGATGCTGATTTCAAGATAAAATTATATGCCATAGCTCAGGGGCGGACGTAGGCTCTGATAGCAAAATACTTAACGCTAACTTTTACCGGCCAGTATCGGGTCAACGGTAGTATAGTGGTCACAAGGTCGAATCCACGAGGAGTAATGTCTAAGTACCAAAGCCGACGTATAACTTAGTTGAGTCAATCAAAGGGTGAAAGATATTATACTAATGCGAGAAATAAAGATTATACCTAACGGTTCTACTTACAGATATTAAAAGGTATAGCCGAACTATGATCCCATGAGCTACTTTACCCTTAAGGAAGGACTAAGCAGGGGCGTGTCTTAACCGACCTACCTATCCAATGTAGTTTAACGACATCCACGGGTGCCAACTCCTAATTCTAGCGATTAGATTGAACAACTCGATCTAACCACCCCATGTGAAGCTAACCAACTCTCCATTTAGAAAACCGATTATCCTAACATGATTAAGTTTTAGAGTTGCTCGAACAACGATGACAAACCTCTGTATTGAAAGCGGACCTAACAACTAGGCCGAATCTATGCAACGATCCTAAAACCCCTTATCCCACATCTCACCGCAAAATACATCTATAAGTTCGATGTGTGTGACGATGAACCAGGTGATCAATCTAATTCAAAGATGTTAAAATAAGTTTTAGGGCGTGGATTAATCGTTTAAACACTCAAGTACACCTTACACAACTCCCGATCTCATCCCCTGCAGGGTTTTTAGCTCGCTTTCACAGAATTCATTTCTTGGCATGCAATTAGCTACTCATGATTGTGCAAATAAGCGAAATAAGAATTGGAATCAAGCGAAGACAATAAATAAAGAGAAGTCATTACCATATGACTTGCGAGAGAAAATACAGTCGAGAAAATTTGAATAAATAATTACACCAAAATTGAATCTTTTGAACTTGAGCAGTAAATCTAAGCTATAACAAGTGTGTAGAATCAAAGAGAGTAATCTATGGAATCAAAGGGATTGAAAGGTGATCAAACTACACTAAAATAGCCCTAAATCGCCTAAGAAAAGTCTAAAGTCGGCCAAAGATGATTAGAAATTTGAATGAAGCTGCGTATTTATAGTGTAGGTCGAAAAATGCATACATCGGTCATGGACGCCCGTTTGTTTCTTGGCAAACGCTAGTTTGCCTGGGAATCTTGATGATATTAGGGTTCCATCTTCTGTGAACCAGCGTTTGCCTCATCTTGAACGCTCGTTTGATGACTCATGTCATGACGGAAAACGCTCATTTGTGTACCCTGGACGCCCGTTTGTGTTATATGAGCTTCTTGAATCGGGCTGAACCCACCCAAATGTGCATTTGTAGGTCATTTGGATGCTCGGCTGGCCATAACTATAACTTTCTGAATCAAGTGTTAACTCTGTGAACGCCAGTTTGCAATGTCCAAACGCCAGTCTGGCCTCAGCTTGATGCAAACGCTAGTTTGGGGAAGGGCAAACGCCAGTTTGCCTTGATCTCACTCCAAACTTGACTTTTCTTCCATTTTCATGCTACTTTCGTGCCACGAACACGTCTCTCATTCCAAAACATCGCCTTCCGGGCTCTCGAGTCATCTAAGTCCTGCAATAAACACACTAACAAAACACCACGCGTAATTCTGCAAGACAAAAGTGCTCGGAAAAGAGTTAAATATCGCTAAAAAGGCGGAGTTTACTATCGATGTGATAGTTTAACTCCATGTGCGTATAACTTTCAATATTACTCTCAAACAGATCTATATCTACCCAAAACATGCCAATAAAGTGATAAACGGGGGTTAAACTGCACACCAAAGTACAGTAAAATTGACTCCCATCAGGCCCCCGGATTAGGGGGCCATAGAATAAGTCCTTTTTTTTACGGTCCGATATTACATTTTGTTTGAATTATAAATATAATAGAAAAAATCACAGTTAATTTATACCTAAGAGTTACCATTTATTCCACTTTTGACTTTGATTTGATAATAATATATAATATAACACAACGCTTCGTTTCACAGTTTGTTTTTCTATTGTTTTATTATAATAAAACTTCTTAAAGGTATCACTTCACTTTGGTAATGGTTAGTAAAAGAATGTTAAGTTATTCGATCATATTATATAACAATACGAATATAGGGACGAAAATATATATTAGGAGGCAGATTAAATACATCTTATGTATACTATATAGTACATATTTCCAACCCAAGGGGGCGACTGCCCCCCACCCTATAGGGTAGATCCAGGCCACCACTATCATCTTATGCATGATAGGGTCCTTGAAAAGATGTTTTTCCATAAAAGTGGGAGAATGTGACGTCCCGTAACGGAAAAAAGTGGAAGAAACACGTACATGATATAATGTTGAGACACAATGAACTTGTTAATTTGGATCAGTTTTTTTAGATAAAACAAGGACATTATGCCTAATTGGTTATCGGATCCATTATGACTCAAATGTCACCGTTAAGCCCCCGAGTTGTCGGGTGTCACGTGGCTTGTTACATATTTGATAATTAATCTTACCATCTCAAATATAAGTTCATATTAATATGTCATATATTTTAAGAAAAGTTGATCAAAGAGAGCTCTTCATTATTAGTTTACTTAATTATTATCAATCAATCATAGATCGTTAAAGATGCAACCCTATATTCATATTCTTGGATTTATTAATAATTCATGTTTCTTTATGGGGTTTTATATATGAGCAGGAATTGAAGCATGAAAGTGTGAAGTTGGCAAAGAAGATAGAGATCTTTGAAGTTTCTAAACGGTTTTTTTTTTCCTTATTAATGGAGCAACAAATGATCATTCGTTTTCCCATGCATTTCTTGAAAAAAAATCTTATTCATTTAACTGATTGTAGAAATTATTATATTTAATTAATGCTGCAGGAAGTTTTGGGGCAAAACATAGGATCATGTTCTGTTAAGGAACTTATGGTGGTGGAAGATCAACTTGAGAGAAGCCTAAAAAGCATTCGCACAAAAAAGGTGAGCACTTTTTTTTTTTTTTTTTTTTTTTGGTTGGAACAGCAAAGATATATCTATTTTATTAGAACCATCAACAATACTCTGTTTGCACATGAAATATTTCATTTGATTCGAATAGAGTAAAATTGAAATGTTGTTTGGTTTGTATTGAGTATTGTGTTGAGTAACGCAGATTATGTGATGTTAGTGAGGAAAAAATTTAGAAATAAATTAAATAAAATTGTTTTATTTTATTCAAGTTTTGAATCAGAATTAATTCATGTCTAAAGTGTTTTGCAAGTATATAAATGCAAAATAGTATTGGTAAAGTTTTTGTATTTGTGTTAAATTTCCAGGCTCAGTTGTTCAGTGAAGAAATTGAAAGACTAAAAACAAAGGTAATTTTAGCAAATTAATGCATTTTTCTGGTTATTTTCGGGTTTTTGATAGTGATTCCAACGAGAAATTCGATCCACAGCCGAGTGTCAGGTGCAGGGGCGTCCCTGTCCAAATTTAGGCCCGGGGTAAAAAAAGAAATTAAGCCCTTCAAATTTAGGAAAAGTTTTTACACACATCTTTTTTTGCACCTAACAAGACTTGAATCCCGGTCAAGTACAAAATCATACCCTAGTGTTCACCACTAGGGCAATGCATGTTGGTTAATAGCATATTGAAATCCAATGTAAGAGTACACAATATATATGCTATTGAGTAAAAAATTGACGTCGGGGCGTTTAAAATTCATCGATTTTGGGGGGAGGGGGGCGTGGACCATGGCTCCGTTGCCCCCGCCCCCAAGGGGCGCACCTCGAGAATGAGAAGATTCACTTGCATCAAATCACAACATAATGTTGTATCGAACACACTAGATCAAAGAAATGATTTATTCACTACACATTGAGCAACAACATGTGCCGCTACCCATTGATCAACGCATATGATTGACTCAATGATGATCAAAGTGTGTAGTGAATATATATAGTAAATGTATCATGCATTGAGGCTGGAAATAAGCTAATAAATAATTAAACAATCACACAAAAATCAGGGTAACGCACGTGTCGTATTTTGAATAAATGCAATTAAGTAAATATTTTGGTTAAGGACATCCTACTGTAGAATTCCACTGTCCCAACTGTTTTATATATACTAACCGAATATATTGCAAATACTTTTCTTGCTTGAATCCCGCAGGAAATACTTATGTTACAGGAACGTGCAAAGCTGAGTGAGAATCCTGACTCCCATGTCGAAAAAATTAACAAATTTACAATGCAATGTCGAAAATCCATGATCGCTTCGTATATATTGAAGGGTGAGATGGAGGAGTACTTTCAACAATCACAAAACATGATATCATCGGACGGTGTAGAGACAGAGTTAATCATAGGGCTCCCAGTTGCTAGAAACAGTACATGTTTTGCTGTTCCAACTACTTCACCAACTTTTATTGATATAAACATATAATATATGTGAAATAAATGTAAGTATTATTAGTCTATGTAATAAAGATTGTGTAATATATCATAATGGTGAGACATTTTCAAATATATACATATTGATTGGCTTTTTATATAAGCATAACAATGTTGCATGTAGCGGCGGATCGATCCAACAGATAAGTTCACATACAATTCTGAACAGGAGCTTTCAGGTAATTGATGTTACAGTATTTTTTTTTTTCTTTTAGTTCTATGCATAAAAGGCGAGAGATTTTATAGTCTGATGGTTGAATCGTAAAATTTGTCCCGAAAGGCATCATTTTAGATAAAAATATATAAATAATACAATATTGTTCGAACAACAATAATTGATCAGGCGGAACACACTTTTAGGGCACTTAATTAATATGATGTATGTTTATGTTAATCATGAGTCGTATACCATGATAAATAATATAAAATTGGTGCAGGTCAAACTATGTGTGACTCGAGGTTGTTGCTATCGGTTTGATGACTCCTTCAAATAGCCATGTGTAGGTTGGAGCAAGGCGGACCCAACATGTAAAGGGATCCATGAACCCCATTCAAATTTTCGAACGAATTGGTAATATCGTTTTAATAATATTAAAATTGTATGTATATTATTTCAAAAAAAAAAAAAATTTATGTAATAATCCATTGGGTTCAATTGATTAGAAGTTTTATCACTTATCCTAAGGTTATGGGTTGAAACCAGTTTTATTAATTTGGCTCCATTGAAAAAAAGTTAAGGTCCGACAATAGGTTGGACCTTAGTTATGCCAGAGATAGGTTATGACATGCTTCTAGCAAAGGGCTCTACGACCTCAAGTACCAAACATCGAAGGCCCTAGGTGGAGCTGGTGTGTAAATCAACCCAACAACTATAAATCATCTAGTTAATTTTCACACAGATAAAAGTCCTAATAAAAAAAAATTACCAGTATATCATTAGTTTAACGGTTCAATAGTTATAAAGTAATAGTAATTGGTTGATTTGATAATAAATTATGACTATCATAAAATCATTTTTTTTTTTTTAATTTTGAGGGTACACTATCATAAAATCTAAAAGGATACAATTATGACTATGATTTTAAGTACTGTATGCCTTCTTTTTTTCTTTAATTTTACTAAGATACAGATCAATTTCAATATTGACAAGTATAGGAATACATGGTACAAAGATAAGAAATAGAACAAGACAGTCTCCTTACAAATAGCACAAACAATTACCTTTCAGAAAGAAAGAAAAAGAAAATAGAAGAAATAATCTCCTCGATCACATCGGTTAAATCCTTGGTGAAGGAAATTACACAAATTAATTAATCTTTAAGAATGGTGTATCCATTGTTGAAAAAGAAAATGGAAACAAATATTTTCTTGTCCCTTTTCTTTACAAACTAGCTTTAGATCTTTAACTTCTTGCCGACCTTTGTTGCGCAGGGAGACGCCGAAAAGCATAAGCCGAATGATGATCAATTTTACTAATTAATGGCAAAAACTTCTGTGACCAGACTTTGTATCAATCGATTCTGCTGAGAAAAGTGTCCTTAAACGATGGCTTTATCCCTTTTTTTTTTTTTTTTTAACTCAAACCTGTCATTTTATTCATTGTAAAAAGATTAGAAGGTTTGTGCCACCATGGCCTCCTCAACAACATAGCTTTATCCCATTTCTTTTTGATGGAATCATAATTTTAAACTTGAGCTTGATCTAAAGATTATTTAGGTAAAGTTTCTGGAATGCATGTGATACTATATTTAATTTTTGAGACTCAAATCGAAAGGAAAAATCAAAAGGTAAAAGAACCGAGGGCTTTGAATGTAATGTGATCATTGATCGACCTTTTCTAAGTGTTCAATCTTACCGGAAGTGTACCTGTAACGCCCCGCTTCCGGAAACCGAGCCCTTATCCGGAAGAGAACGTTCGGCGCGTATAGCATTAAATAAATTTGATATTATACGCAAGTTTCTACGTCATCGTATCAAATAAAAGCAAACGGAAACCCAAAAGACTCGGGTAAAATCATAAATGCTACTAAGAATAGAAAGTAACCATTCTTAAGATGGAAATAATTAACTTACAACAACGATTCTCCAAAGATTACAAAGTACGGTGTCTTGAAAGTACAAATTGTCTACAAAGTCTAGAATTAAAAGTAAAACAAAGCATCGTCGAAAGCCTTCCTCGTAGTCCTCAACAAACTCGTGGTCAGCCTGTTCGTCTTCTCACCCCACAATGCATACAAAAGAAAATGCAAAGGAGGTAAATACAAAGTACTTAGTAAAAGTGAGAAGCTAATGAATAACTAAGTTCTACAATGTAAAGGTTCATATTATTAATTATTAAGTTATCTTTATAAGACTAACTCAATCTAGGGTTTACTACATGTCCATCAACATGTCATGACTATATCGTTTCTATCTTAACTTATCTTGGTTATATCATTATTCAAGCACTTTGTGCATGATGAAAATTCCTCCATGAGATATACTTGCCAACTACTGATGAATTAGCACCGATAGTCTAGGATCTCCCGGTATGCATATCGTTAAGTAGAATTTCCTCCACTACCCTTGACCTTTTGAGCGATGGCGTTGTTCACCTTTTTATGAGCGTATCACATCGCCGATATGGATTAGGGTCTAACCGAGAATAAATGACGTTTTAGCTTTTACTACCACGTATGTAACTTTATTGTGTACTAACTAGCCACCTAAGTGTTTTCAAGTAAGCTCTCTCACATCTCCTACTCTCGTACTTAGACCACTAGACATGGACAAGTCCTACCACATACACAGACATTGATGAATACTATTTCCACAAAGCACAAGCCCTTTCATGCCTTTCCGGCAGTTCGGACTTCAACTCCCTTTAAGAAATACGTCCGGTGCCGGAACCAAACATCGAGAACTTAATCGGGGCTTGTTTATGTTTAGTTAATGTTATTGAATCAAAAATAGAAATTTAAAACTCAACACAAATATACCAAAACATATCACATCTCATTAATTACAACTTAGCATGAATTCTAGCTCCAAACAACACCAAAACTCCCCAGAACTCAACCTATTATTATACAACTATAATTACTCATTAGGAAGAGCCTCTTACCTTAATTTCCAGCAAAACCGATCCAAAACCTTCAAGAAAACACTGAACTTCTAAGCCTTTAACTCGAAACCTAATTGATCAACATGTAACCCTAAAAACCCTGTCTTTCTTGAAAATCCTGAAATGAAAAAGTGCTTGGAACAGAAGATTACCAGGATATTTTTCCTGTAAAACTATTTTTAGAACAATCTACGCTCCAAGACGATCGTTTTGACTACTCATGGCTGAAAAACAGAGCTATGAATTAAAAGATACGTATTTTTGAAGAAACGAACTCGACGATTACGAAAAACTAGGGCTGAACTGAAAACTTACAAAATTGAGAAAAGTTTGTGTGGAAACGTTCGTCTTGATGAGACGATGATTTCCGTCTTCTGCGGTCTGTCCAAATTCCTGACGGATTAACCGCACGATTGAAGATTCCCTTCCTCCGCTTCCAGCCAATTCTGCGTCTGTTTTCTTCTGTTTTGCGTCACCTTTTTTTTCTTTTCAGAATTGGGAGATAAAATTATAAGAAAATTTTGGGGATTATTTTCCTTAAATAGCTATCAATTAATTTTATTAATTAAATAACTAAATCCCCTTTTAAAATAATTAAATCCTTTTTAATTACTTTAAATAGGATAAATAATAATTAGGTTATAGTGAAATTACCCAATTACCTTTTTACCCTTTCTGAAAAATTGGGATGTTACATTCCTCCCCTTTTAAGAGGAGTTTCATCCTCGAAACTCGAACGTAACTGGGGTGTACTTGAACTATGGACTTTGCGAAGCGTTTTGTTTTCTAACTCTCATGTCGTCTTTTTCGGTGTGTGACTGCTTCACTGAACCAAATCTAGTTGTACATCTTCTTTCTTAATTTTTCTTCATCTACCGCTCCAAAGTGCACTTGATTCTTCCGCGTAGGTCAAAGTCTCTTGACCATTTTGAGGTCAAAGCTTGCTTCCACATCAATGTTGGTTAAGCATTAGTTCATCACCGGCACTGAGAGGGCGTCTTTAGATACACTTTATCTTCACTTGAGACCCAAACCGTCTTCTTCTTCCATCTTCACCACTCTTCTGCTTGTCTTGAGCCAACTTGAGGTTGCGACGATCCACTTCAATCTTCTTGTTGGCTTGCTGTATCACTCTGGTCTTGTATTATTTCATTGCTTCACTTCATCCTATAAAACTGGCATTCTACGCTTACTTCCATGCAGAGCTTCAAATGTTGACATCTGGACGTTGAAGTGGTAACTATTGTTGTAGACAACTCTTCTATGTCTATCTTCATGAAAGATCTTCAGTAGTACTGTTCCAACTCTCTGTGCATCTTGGTTGCTCCGGATGAACACAAGTGCTATCTTGTGGCTTCATTCATCTCTTTGACACAAACTTGTTGTAGAACCACAATGATCCCAGCTAAAGGACTTCTGAGTCTCGTTGGGATGGAGAACATTAATTTGCCATACTTTCTCTTGACGATCTGATCCGATATATACTTATGCCAATAAGGGTTAGCTTGGAAAAACAAACAGAGTTTGAAGGTGACAGTGTTGAAATAGTGTCCTAAACCCAATCGGGTTGGACCGGATCCGACCGGGTCGGATCATTTCTACTATTTCTTTATGTTTGTACATATATTAAATGGCTTTTACTGTTGTCATATATATGTTCTTTTAAAGAACCAATTATGAATTGTTATATGATAACGTCCCTTAGTATTAAAGCGTGATAGAGAAACCATGATAGGCGATTATGGTTGATGAGATCTCTAATCACTTTAATAAGTTTGATACTTAAATGTCTCTAGGCGATGTATTATTAAAGCAGGGCATTGATAGTATGAGCAGGCTAGCACGTATTGGATGTCTTCTCTTTAGAGGCGGGGATAGATCTCGTCTATCGAAGTGTAGAGACACTTGGGTATGCGTGGGCGTGTATTAGAGAATGCGTCGTTAGATGACCCACACTTACGGATAAGTGTCACACTATGTGGCGGTTGTGTAATTATCCTTAAGACCCGAGTCTTCATGGCATCACGGTGTGGATTGTCATGCTTTGACACTATTGAGGTTTCCACAGCCACGGGCGATCATGCGGTAGTGATTGGGTATGATCTTTGAAGCATCACGGAGTATACATGATTGGTCGTCCGGGAATCGCGTATCTATGATTGGGATCGAATATCGAAATGGCCTTCTTATAAGGAATGTCTTACTCTCGTGAATCTTTGCAAAGTGGGAGTAAGCGAGTTACTTCGAGAGAGCATGATATCAGATTATAAGATACGGTTGTTAATGTTTGACACTCGACTAACGACCGTATGGATATTATTACAATGATAGGATTGTAAGTTACACGGTAAGCTGTTTCACATGAAAGGTAGTAGTCATTGCATTTGACTCTTCCGATGATTGGGAGTCACGTGTGTTGTTAGAGGCGCTATCCCGTGATCGTTAGGCATGAAGGGCATTTTAAGTAATTTGCACTTTGTGTCTACGGCCAACATATTCGGAAGCCTATCGGGTCACACACATAAGAACATCTAGCGGATTAAAATGTGGTTATAGATGATAACCAAATAAGGAAAGTTTATCTCGAGACTATAAAGGTTATAGTGGTAAATTAATATGGTGGTATTTATTTATTATGAATAAATTAAATACAAGATATTAATAATATTATATTAATTAAAGAATATTCGGATGCCAATTTATTGGCTAAAGGTGGCTTACATTTAATGTGTATAAGATACACTTAGATTGTGCAATTTAATTAATAGTATTACCAAATATTAATATTAGATATTAATATGTATATATATATATAAATAAGGTATGCATGTGGCGCACATGCAAATTGGAGATTTGCATGCGCACCAAATATGTGTGGATATATATAATATATAGATTTATTTGTGTAATATATATGTGATATATACACATGTGTAAATTGATTTATGGTAATAAAATAAAGATAGTCAATATTAGATATTGACAATATCTTGGAGATATTCAATATAAGATATTGACAATATCCTAGATTTATTTAATATGAGATATTGTAATAAATGAGATAAATCAATCAATTATATTTTCCTTATTTTATTGGGAAAAGGTTTTCTTCCTTTCTACTCTTCTTTGGGGCGCCACTCTCCCTATAAAAAGGAAGTGGGTGTCAAGCTCTTTTGTACATCACAATTCCAAGAACTAATAGTTCTTGTGTAAAATAGAGAGCATCATATTGAGAGTTGGAGAGAGGGGAAAAAGGCCGGTCTAGCAACCGGAGTTTTCCAATAGCAATCCATGATGGGATTCCGGTAAATTATTCGTGTGGACTAGCGGTAGAGGCCGAACTGCAGGCGGCTCTATCTTGAGAACTACTCTCTCTTAGGCGGTCAAAGCGTCGATCTTATAGATCAACCAAGGTAACCACCGTCTTTAGCTTATTTGTTTATTGCTTAAACGAAGTCGATCTTGGGTCGATAGGAAATAAATTTTGAATTCGCTGCGTTCGCGTAGATTTCCTAACGAGTGGTATCGAGAGAGAGCTTGAGCTTAAGCAATAAGCATGTTAATTTGCGTAGTTAATTTTATCGTTTAAATCACGTAATTAAAAGATGAAAGATTTTTGATTCACAAAAGTGATACATGAAAAGAAAATAAAAAAAAAAAAAAAAGGTAGATCGGGTGGTGCTCGGCCATTTGGCGGCACCACCACCGGCGGCGGTCGGGCGTGGCGGCGGCGGCGAGGCGACTCTTGCCGGCGATCGATTGACCGGTCAATCTTTGGCGGATCTCCAAATTTTTGTTTTGTGTATTTTGTGATTTAATATGGTTCATAGTTGTGATTATTAATTTCCACTTTGTTTAGTTGTGTCGTGTGGCTAACCAGATGGTTCAAATAGTTTGGGCCGTTGGGATGCATGGCGATAAAATAATAATGGCCTTTCCAAAATTTGTTTGGAATAGGCACAAGCCCTTCCAAATATTTGATTTGGGAAAAGGCTGGCGCAAGCCACTTCAAATTTTTTTGATTTTGGAAAGTGGCGAGCTAAACCAAAAGTATTTGGCCTTTCCAAATATTTGATTTGGAATAAAGCTAACAGCCTTTTCAAATATTTGATTTGTAAAAGGCGCAGCGCAAGCCACTTCAAAATTTTGATTTTGGAAAGTGGCGAAGCTAAGCCAAATTTGGTTTAGAAACCAAAAGCATCGCTTTTGATTACGAATCAAAAGGAAAGAAACAAAAGAGAAATAATTTTAATTTTGATTTATTTTGGAATAGTTCTAATTAATTAAAATTAAAATTAAAATCGGTTTAAAATTAATCGTTAATTTTATTTTGATTAAAATCATTTAATTAATTAAATGTTAATTAGTTAATTGATTGGATAAAATTATTTAATAGATTAAATGTTAATTGATTAATTAAGACGCAAGTAGTTAAATTTTAATTTTATCTTTTTCATAAGATTTTATTGTATGGATTAGATATAGTAGATATAATATGATTATATGGACCCCGATTGATCGTGGACTCGGCCGATAGGATAGATGTGAATGATTTAATTTTTCTGTTGGTTTAAAATTGTCAGGCCGTTATGAAAGAACGTGACCTAGTTTATTTTTCTGCATTTATCCCATTCCGTTGACTCCCCGTGTGCGGCGGGTGTATTTATTTTATTAGATAGAATTAAATGTAACAAGAATGGAAGCGGAAGATGGAGACCAAAGAAAGGCGAAAAATAAAGATCCCGTTGGAGAATGGCGCATTAAAGATCTATTGGCGGTTGCATTACTACCCTTAGATTGTGACCATGCGGTTTAAATCGGTTTGTATTGAAACCGCACCTAGGAAAAGTCCATGATCATACCGGTTACTTTACGCATTTATTTATTTTGTGCTTGTATTTATTTTATATGATACGATAGATGCATGACTAGGCACGATCTAGATAAAATGTGTAGGATGTATGTCTATAGAGATAGATATATTTGATGAGACCGTAATTAAATTAATTAAGAGAATTAATTCAAAATTAATTAAGTGAATTAATTTAAAATTACTCCCACAACAAAAATCGAGTTATAATATGTCTCCCGATATTATAGTGACGGTGAAGAGCCCTTGTTCGGATCAACTGATCGGCCCACGTCGGGAGTTGACTACCACGGGTATATCGTCATTATCGAGATATGATCGTTATGAGATCTCATGAATACTTGGAGTTCTGACTCGACTAAGAATTTTGCGGTGATTGGCCCACGTCAGGACCGTCGATTTTAAAGACATACGGTTGACTATCACATAGGCGATGTGAATTGTCAAAGAGTTGACTAGTCAAACCCATTTGGAAGTCGCGTTAGGCGCGATTGGTAAGAAAGTACCTACCCGTCGAAATTGACCCGGTCGATCGGCCCGTCGGGGATCGAGTCAACTAGATAGGATTTCGACCACTAAAGAATTTTTAATTCTTGAAAGTCAATTGGGAGTAGTTGACTAGTGGGAGCAAAATCATAATCCCAAAGACCATATTTGATTTTGCGTGTATGTAACAACGACACTCTTTTATCTTCATTTTTATGTTGTAGTTTTTAGCAAACTTTTATATTTATGTTTTTCTCGATTAGTAAAACCAAATTATATTTATTTGAGAAGCGTTCTCAAGAATGATTAAGTAATTTTAATCCTTTTAAAATAAGCAATGACATGAGCAATCCCGTTATAGTAGTCGAGAGACAAGGAGACTACATATTTGATGGAGTACTCAAGACTTTAATTATTAATGAAAGCGAAGCTCATGATATGATTAAATCATTTGAAATTAGTTTCAACGAATTAGTCATATATTGGATACGATCCAAGATGATCATTACATCACACGATGACAATTAATTCAAAGCGTTGAATAAGAATGACCGGATCTAATTTTGGAAAGGTTGTTTTCAAAATTGTAAGATTTAAGTATCGACTTAATTCTATCATTGCTTAAAGGTTAATTAAATAGTTAATGTTTTAAATACGATTTAAAGGTTAAATAAACTATTTAATAAACTTTAGATTTTCTTTATGAAAGGAAATCAAAGATATAGCTCTTGTGATCTTTCTTAAGTCTTATGAAGACTACACTAAGAAACATTTACAAGTGCTTGAAGGATTAAAATGAAAGTTAGGGCATGTGCTTAAATAGAGAACTTATTGAAGTTTCTATTATAGGCAAGTAAGTTGAGATAAATCAATCTAAGTTCAAGTCAACTCTAAGATATATGATATCTTACGAGTGTGATTAAATTAGAAAGATTGAATACAAAAATGGAAGGTGAAACAAGCGTTGTAACACTTACCATATTGCGGATCTAGTAAGCGATAAAGGAACTAAATAAATGTTATTATGTTCGGTTCTTATGAAGGACACAAGTTCGAGTTATTTGTTAGGATTTAGTAGACACATTCAATTGTAAAGAATAAATGTTATTACGATAAAATTGGATGGTCACTTTGAATCTAACATACTAGATTGATGTCACTATATAGATGATATATGTGATGAGATCTCAACTAAATATTTGTATGGTTATTATCCTTGATTTGTGTTTACTCAGACATAGTCTCTCCGGAAGAAGCGTGTAATTAAACATCATTACGATGATGTTGAACCATATGATTATGAATCATGTGGGTTATAAATATCTTATCCAAAGAGGACTAAAATACCCCTTTATGAAAAGGTTATAAATTCTAGAAAAATTGTCTAAAGCCTAAACATACCGATGTTTGTTGGCTTATGACAATTAATGCCACAAATAATTGTTTGTTAATCTCTATGACTATTTTTAGAAATAGTCAAGTGTACTTAGTAAAGTGAAAAATTCGGAAGCCGAAAAGTTCGAGCTAATGCGAATATGAGATTGATGAGCTACTTAGGAATTAATCTTCAATTGGATTGAAGTAATTAATACACGAAGGGTGTTTGAAGTAAATGCGAAAGGAATAAGATTCTTCCCTTGAAGGATACCATCTTTGGGATACGCAATTAGATTGTGTTCCCAAAATGGAAATAACACTTTATATTATAAAGGTGTGGCGCAAGCCATCACGAAATATCCCTTACCCGCCAGGATAGTGCCCTATATACTTAACCGAGTTCCAAAGAATAAAGGTTGAATAAATTCCATATTAGATATGGAAGAGGATAATGTCAAATCTGTCTTAACCGATGATTTGAAGTTGTCATAAGCAAAGTCGAGAAAGGCTTGGAGCCTAGTACGACATATGCAACTTTGTGGAATATCTCGGCAAATACGCTAGATATTATTTACTCGTCCAGCGGAGCAAAAGGTGTTTGTCTCCAAACATCTTTGTCTTACAGAGGAAGTGTTTCTTCCAAGAGAAGCAGTGGGAGTGAATCAGATCTCAAAAGAGTTTGAGAACCACAAAGATATATTCAACCATAGGAGCGTGAGCGGACGCCACATAGCGATGAGGTGTAGATCTTTGCTCGATGCACACAAAAGTTACGTAAGTCTGTGGATGACCTTAAGCCTGAAAAAATTTCTTTGGTATGTTCATCTTGAAGAATGAATATCTCACGACTTATGAAAGAATGTTTGAGAGGCAATATTGAGAGATATGACTAGGAGCCATAATATCGAATTAGATTCCATCGGTGACAACCAGGTTGTGAACCTAGTCTGTCTTACACAAGGGAGTGTCCTGAAAGGTGACATGGATAGTAATATGATTACCATAAGGCTATAGTAATTTGAAGGGCATGAGGTGTAAACCTTATAATTGTCTTTATCTTTGGCAAATTTGTGCTGGTTCTATTCAGACTATGCTTGTTGTAACCGTATCATGACTATATGATAGTGTTGAAGGCGTTGGGCGAAAGCTCGATGTTCATAGACAATAACATGACACGTAAGTCCACGAGATCCATTTATGGACTCAAACAAGTTTCTCTAGAGCGATTTCTTTGTTTGATAATCAAAGGAGTTTGATTTAGTCAAAAGAAGGATATGCCTTGATGTGCAAGATGGATAGTGGGAGTGCATTACTATTTTTGAGTAACATATTGGATATCTCTCTCATGAATCATCTCCCATGTCACGGTCAATTAATGTTTGGTAATTCAAGATCTTTACGAAAGCACTTGGATTAGCGGTTCTTATTTTAGAAATGAGAATCTATAGCGATAGATTTTCTTCTTTGTTAGATTATTGTTTACCTATATAGATGTGATGCTAAAAGAAGTTTAGCATAGATCTCAAGATCTATCTGTGTTAGGGCGTTGGTCCTAAAGATGAGGTGAAAGATGATGCTTATGGAAGGTTTCCCCGCTACGGCGATAGGAACCATCATATAAAGTAATGCCGGATGTTCATAGTCCATGAATAGTCATGAACAAGTATGAAAGTAAATCCGGTGAATGTCGAGAATGTCCTTAAACAAGTTAAGGATGATTTCTAGTTTATCGAAACTTGGAATCAGATAAATATAGTTATCTGAGGCGTATATCCTAAGTCTTATGAAGGCGAGTGGGAGCTCTGATGCAGGGTTTGCGATCACTTGATTAGGTGATCTGGTGAAAGCTGGAAATGTTCTAGCCTATGGGTCACTTTGTAAACTCTACAACTTAGCCAAAACAGTAGTGCCTTAGAAGCGCGGCGGGAGGCGATACATGGATCTAGAAGGTTCATTCATGAACCTTATACGGTTCTTCCACCTTTTCTGTATAGCTGATATAGTAAGTGGATTTATTGCTTAAGCAAGGACCAGGGTCTCGTCCAGAGATTCGTGTGTGTGTTGAGGCGGTTCCTTTGACTTGATCATATGGAGCGTGATATGAAGATAGTATGAGTCCCCACGGATAGTGATCCGTTTATGGCTAGGGCTAGTTGCGAGTATTGCATGAGATTCTTGTGTTTCAACTTGGTCTCGTGTATGCAGTGATTGGTTTTAGGCCAAGTGGGAGATTGTTGAAATAGTGTCTAAACCCAATCGGGTTGGACCGGATCCGACCGGTCGGATCATTTCTACTATTTCTTTATGTTTGTACATATATTAAATGGCTTTTACATTTGTCATATATATGTTCTTTTAAAGAACCAATTATGAATTGTTATATGATAACGTCCTTAGTATTAAAGCGTGATAGAGAAACCATGATAGCGATTATGGTTGATGAGATCTCTAATCACTTTAATAAGTTTGATACTTAAATGTCTCTAGGCGATGTATTATTAAAGCAGGGCATTGATAGTATGAGCAGGCTAGCACGTATTGGATGTCTTCTGTCTTTAGAGGCGAGGATAGATCTCGTCTATCGAAGTGTAGAGACACTTGGGCATGCGTGGGCGTGTATTAGAGAATCGTCGTTGGGGTGACCCACTTACGGATAAGTGTCACACTTATGTGGCGGTTGTGTAATTATCCTTAAGACCGGAGTCTTCATGGCATCACGGTGTGGATTGTCATGCTTTGACACTATTGAGGTTTCCACAGCCACGGGGCGATCATGCGGTAGTGATTGGGTATGATCTTTGAAGCATCGCGGAGTATACATGATTGGTCGTCCGGGAATCGCGTATCCTATGATTGGGATCGAATATCCGAAATGGCCTTCTTATAAGGAATGTCTTACTCTCGTGAATCTTTGCAAAGTGGGAGTAAAGCGAGTTACTTCGAGAGAGCATGATATCCAGATTATAAGATACGGTTGTTAATGTTTGACACTCGACTAACGACCGTATGGATATTATTCTGGCGATAGGATTGTAAGTTACACGGTGGCTGTTTCACATGAAAGGTAGTAGTCATTGCATTTGACTCTTCCGATGATTGGGGGTCACGGTGTGTTGCTGACGCTATCCCGTGATCGTTAGGCATGAAGGGCAATTTTCGTAATTTGCACTTTGTGTCTACGGCCAACATATTCGGAAGCCTATCGGGTCACACACATAAGAACATCTAGCCGGATTAAAATGTGGTTATAGATGATAACCAAATAAGGAAAGTTTATCTCGAGACTATAAAGGTTATAGTGGTAAATTAATATGGTGGTATTTATTTATTATGAATAAATTAAATACAAGATATTAATAATATTATATTAATTAAAGAATATTCCGGATGCCAATTTATTGGCTAAAGGTGGCGCACATTTAATGTGTATAAGATACACTTAGATTGTGCAATTTAATTAATAGTATTACCAAATATTAATATTAGATATTAATATGTATATATATATAAATAAGGTATGCATGTGGCGCACATGCAAATTGGAGATTTGCATGCGCACCAAATATGTGTGGATATATATAATATATAGATTTATTTGTGTAGTATATATGTGATATATACACATGTGTAAATTGATTTATGGTAATAAAATAAAGATAGTCAATATTAGATATTGACAATATCTTGGAGATATTCAATATAAGATATTGACAATATCCTAGATTTATTTAATATGAGATATTGTAATAAATGAGATAAATCAATCAATTATATTTTCCTTATTTTATTGGGAAAAGGTTTTCTTCCTTTCTACTCTTCTTTGGGCGCCACTCTCCCTATAAAAGGAAGTGGGTGTCAAGCTCTTTTGTACATCACAAATCCAAGAACTAATAGTTCTTGTGTAAAATAGAGAGCATCATATTGAGAGTTGGAGAGAGGGGAAAAAGGCCGGTCTAGCAACCGGAGTTTTCCAATAGCAATCCATGATGGGATTCAGCGAGTGTTCGTGTGGACTAGCGGTAGAGGCCGAACACTTGGGCGGCTCTATGCGAACTACTCTCCTTAGACGGTCAAAGCGTCGATCTTATAGATCAACCAAGGTAACCACCGTCTTTAGCTTATTTGTTTATTGCTTAAACGAAGTCGATCTTGGGTCGATAGGAAATAAATTTTGAATTCCGCTGCGTTCCCGCGTAGATTTCCTAACAGACAGGTTGAGCACCAGGAAGACTAAACCATTTAGAAATCAAAAGAAGGCAGAATCTCAACATGCTAGAGCTTTAGAGACAAAACTGAGTACACCAAAAGGTCTCGAGAATGAAATAAAGGGAACTTGTTAAGGAAAAATCAAAGTGCATTTTTCAAAGCAGAGGTTATTTCAAAATTGAAAAGAAGATAGAGTTTTCCTCATGACAATGTAAGGGAAAAATCAAAAGTTTGAAAAGTATGTGATAAACGAGCTTTCAAGTGAAGGGGAAAAGACAATTAATAATTTTGGATAAAGTTTGACTTCAAAGAATTAACTCAAATTTTCAAATGAAGTGTGAAAGATCATTGATGATCCAATTCAAAGTTTCGAGGTTGCACCACTCGAGAGGAATCGCACCTTGCCGAGGAATAAGGGCTCAAGGTTATCCTCGTGTGGGAAAGAAAAGGTTAAAAGAAAATAGACATTTCAACCGGTGTAACAAAATTTTAATAGAATTTCAAAATAGAAGATGGAATATCAAAAGTGTGTTTGGCAGTTAATGGCTCTAAATGGACCGAAAGAGATTTAAAACTGAAAAAGGTACAAGGTACATTAATCTGAATTGGAAATCGAAGTTTAGGAATTCAAAAGTTGATTGGCTAAATAGGTTCGGAAGGCACCTTGGCAAAGACTACATTTTGCTTGGCGGTTTAGCATAAATAGTTAGAAGGTTAAAGATAGGTGGCGAAGATGGATGTCAATGTAGGATTAAAGATCCAAGCTGGTAAGAAGATGAGATGCATACCTTGAAAGACAAGTAGCATATGATGGAAAGATTACAAAATCAACACTACCCTTAGGAGGGAAGCTGAAAATAAACACAAGTAAAAAGAATGTTCTGACATTAAAAGGTTAAGTCAAATTTGTACTTGAAAAGAAGAATGGGGGTGCAACAATGCAGAGTTAGAGGGAACTTGCTCCTTGATTTGACAAGTAAGGAAGCATGGATTTGTTCAAAAGAAAAACTTATGGAGGTATGTTTCTTTGGTACTTCATGACAACAATTGAAGAGGATTTGTTGAGCTTAAAGATCTCAAGTGAGGGATTACATGAGAAGTAAACAAAAGGGCATGAAAAAGTGCGAACATCAAACATGGCATGCTGGAGGATATCATCTTGGTTCTTGTTTTATAACTGCAAAAGAAACAACAATGTTAACTTTACAAACATTCTATCATGAGACATATCCTAGGGAATTAAAGATCGCTTTGAAAACCTTCTAAGACATAACACCCGTAACTTGCGACACTCTTAGCCCAAACCTCAGTCAAAGAGGTGCAGATCCCTTTTAGATGGCTGTGTACGATATTTACTCTGAACCTGACATTATCAATTTGTACAGCCCAAAAAAAAAGAATTTGAGCACGATCCAAAGAGAAAAGATTTAGATACTGGAGTTTCCCGGGTGATAGAAAATATTGGAATTTTTGAATGAGATAAAGTCGGTCAAAAACAATTATTTCTGACGATTGCACAAGCTGTCAGAAAGTTTTGGAATGCATGTGATACTATATTTAATTTTGAGACTCAAATCGAAAGGAAAAATCAAAGGTAAAAGAACTAAGGGCTTTGAATGTAATGTGATCATTGATCGACCTTTCTAAATGTTCAATCTTACCGGAAGTGTACCGGGTTAATTGTAACCTAGAATTGGTGTTGTCGTATCCCGCGAGGATTCGGTTAAATACCAAAATCACATGCTCGTTTGGTTCAAGCAACAGAGACTAAAAGAGAAAAATTTACACAAAAGAGAGCAATGATGTCACTCCACCACTCACACCTAATTGCCATAAAAAAAGAAAATAAAAGAAGTAAAATCCAAAGCTAGCCAAGACAATGGTCATAGGATAGAGTAGTTATTGTGGCCTTGTGTTAATTTAATGGTGCAAACCTCTAATCTTGTAGTTAAGCCCTTAAAACCGGTACTCTTCTACAACTATGCTTACCCAAAAGCCTACTTAGCAGACCGACACCGCGTCACCGGTTCGATTTTAACTATCAAACAAGCGGATAAACATGATAAAACTCTATGGTTGCGTAGACAAGCTACAAACCCCACTTAGGAGACCGACACCGTGTCAAGGTTCGATTTTACCTATTGGTTCCCTTGCCCCTTTTCCCACACCCCTTCGCAACATACATTTATAAAAGTGATGTGTGTGTATGTTAGGCAATTAGTCTAACACAACTAGCAATGAGCATAAGCAAGGAAAATTAAATTCACAAATGTAAGTAAATAAATTACCCATTCTTACTAACCACAATATTCCAAAATATCACAAATCACATTTCTTTGGTTAGATTTCTACATCTTCATCTTCATCATCTCCAATGGGTTTTACACCACCCAAGAAGATGAAAAATCCAAGTAGAGATCTAACTAAAACAAACACAAAAAGAGAAGAAATTAAAGAGCAATTAGCTAAATCAGAAATTACCCATATGAAAATCCACTTCTTTAACTTCATCTTCTCCAAGCATAAGTTGTCAATTTACACCCCAAGTATAGCTTGTCACTAACTACACTCATTGAAGAAAAAATAAATCTTGGAATAAATCTTCACAAGGTTCAATATAATCTAGTTAATATGCACTTTTTATTACATGATTTTATGTTTGAGTGACCTCACCAAGGTCCTACAATGGAGAAATGGTGGCTCGAAGGGTTTTGGCGAAGGGGAGAATCCGAAATCTACAGGAAATTCGCATTTTTATGGTGAAAAACACGTAACGAGCTGAGCTGTGCGAAGTTTGGCCCGACAGATGGTTCGATACTACATCGTTTTCAGCATATTGACCATGACTTTGTGTGTAGACCTCCGATTTGAGTGATTCAAGATGTGTTGGAAATCTCATTCGATTATATACAACTTTTATGAAGACCACAAGTCCAGAAAGAGCTTGTACCTGGGATAAAATCCCAGATTAAGTGAACATATTGTGAAAACACCAACTATATTTGATCCGTTTCCATTCATGGGATTCGGTTATGCCACTCTAAGCCTCATGTCTTGTCTTCCGGGTTCATAAGTCACCTATTTCCTACGTCACAACATCCAAACACATACCGAGCATAACTCCGCAAGAAAGATAGGGCTCAAATAGGGTCTAAAACACCGTAAAATGCCGATGTTTCCCATCCATTTGACGGTTTACCTCAATGAGTGCTCAATGTGATTTTGCCATATAAATGATCTAAAACTACCCAAAATAAGCCAAAATTGTCGTAAAAGGAGGTTAAAAATACACGAGCATAGTAAATTTGACTCTCATCAACCATCGTGGGGCGTTGTATAAATATGCGATCGTCTCTATTATTTTATTTAGAGAAACTCTCAATTTACCTCCCTAAACTATTTCTCCCGCAAAATTTACACTCTTAAACTATTATTTGCTCGATTTACCCTCTTATACTATAGTTTAATTGAAATCAATTTTTTATCAAAAAAAAATTAAAATCAATTTAAACCCCTAAACTACTTTTTTTTATTTACCACCCACACTATTATTTTTTGACTGATTTTCCTCCTTTTATTCAAATATAACCTGCTATTAATATTAAACAACATTTCAAAAAAAAATATTAAAAAAGGGACAATTTGGTCTTTTCATCATTGATCAAACTGTAAGTCGCACAGATAAAATATAAACTTTATAATGATCAATGATGAAATGAAAAATGATCCAACTTGTTGCGATATCGCAAACCTATGTTTTGCATGGCTTTTTATTGGTCATTAATCCAATTTGTTAGTATGGATAAGAAAAATAATTAAGACACAACTCCTCATACTCAACCCATCCACATAAAAGGTGGATTTGTGGTCCAAAATTTTTGCGTTATTTTGTTTTCCTTTTAAGTGTTAAAATATATGGTTATAAAGTGTTGTATGAATAATTTATGTGGATGAATTTTGTTCCTAAATCACTATCCTATGGATAAATACTTCTAAAATAACTTTAATTTGAGACAAATATAGTACTCCCTCCGTTTTTTTTATTTCATCACAATTTACTCATTTTTTATTTATCTGTCATTGTATATTTTCAATGCATCATTTATTACTTTTTCCTCTTTTACCAATAAAATATTTACATCTCCATAAAAAAGATACATTTCTTATATTAAAAACACAATTACCAACAAAGTATTTACATCTCCAATAAAAAAATACATTTCCAACACTATATTTGAAACATATTAATTACTTTCTTAATCTGTATGAATCTTCTCTCTACGACGTATATAAAAAGACGGAGGGAGTATAATTATATTTAACAGCTTTTCTAGTTACCCTTCAATTTCAGACCTTTGACCGGGCGGGGGGTTAGGGGTGGGGGGTGGGGGAAGGAAAGCTTCTTCAATGAGTTCGGCGGCTAGGCATTGACTTTGCCATCCATTTCATCATTATTATAAGTGGGAATGGGGTAGAATAACAGAAATATTTAAATGATTAAGTAGAATGGCAGTTTTTGAAACTTTTGCGATAAATAAAAACTATTTATCATTGTTGAAATTCATTTGTGTTTGAAATTCATTTTATTTAAATTCATTCAAATTCATTGTCGAAATTCACTAATTTTCAAAATTCATTATCGAATTCATCATCGAAATTCATTGATTCGGGATTCATTGAGGAGATTCATTTGATTTTCGGGATTCATTTGTTTGTCTATAAAATTATGCGATTTAATTATTCTCTCTATAAAAAAATCAGAAACTTTCCGTATTCTTAAAAATATTTCAGATTGTGTCTTTATCCCTAATTTCTCATTATTATAATAAAAAGGGATAGTACTTTAATACTGCGAGAAATATTAATATCATGACAATGTAAAGCTTTATCATTATAATGTCGTTGTTAAATTCATTATACTAGTCTGTAAAAAAAAAGAAATTCATTATACTATTTTAGCACGTTTAGACGCGAGACAATAGTATAATTTTTTATTTCATTGAAACGAGGTATTACGATTTTCAATTTATTAAAAGGTTTAAGGTTGTAAATGACTGTTTTTGATCTAAAATGAGAAAAAGGATGAGAAAAAAGATAGTGGTTGAAAAGACGAAAAACGCGCGTATTACTACATTATTCTACAACCAGCGTGTAATGTACACAGCGTGTAATGCAGGCGTGTTTTGTCATTACCATTATTTTTTTTTTTTTTGTCCTTTTTTCCATTTTCATATCTTATTTTGTCATATGGCATAATGCCTTTATTAAAAAATAAGGAATTTAGCTAATAGTTGAATGAATGAAATATAAAGCATAATCTAATGATAAAAATAAGGATAATGATTATGGTACAGAAAAGTATATAGAAAAATACATAGAAAATGTATCTACACCACACAATATGATTTCTGATGTAAAATAAACAGAAAATGCATCATATTGTGTGGTGTAGATGCATTTTCTGTGTATTTTTCTGTGTACTTTTCTATGCCATAATCATTATCCTAAAAATAACCAGCATCTCTTACTCTCAGGCCTTGTCACCACAACCACAACCACAACACCCACCTCATCATCTGTCATCTCCATACGCAATACCACTCTCGTCATCACAATCACATCCACCACGTACACCACCGCTATCTTAAACCTCTTATCATCGGCCTCCACCCTACACCTCACCATTGTATTACCCATCCTCATCTATAACATACCCCACCACCAACCCCTTCGTTATCCTCCATCACAACTAACTCTAGTACCACTAATCTTCACTTGGCCACCACCACCCAAAGCATTACCATCACCCATCACCGCATGTGGGTGGCGGATCAGACATTTTTCAGGTGGGTTCACCGGACGGTAAAACTACATTTTCATCCAAAATTTTAATTCGATTGGGGTTACAGAAAGCTAAAACTACATTTTTTTAACAACAAAATGGCGTTTTTAACAATAAAAGCTACATCGTTTAAATCTAAAAAAAATTCGCAGATCTCAGTGGGCCACATATAACCCCAAATGAGTATACATAGATCCGCCAGTGCCACACACCACACTACACTGGGCCGTCCTTTGTGTTTTAATAGGCCAATGCTAAATCAAGACGGGACTCTTAAAATGAAACGAGCGATTTTTGTCCCATGGATAGACGAATGAACTTAGTGAACCAAATGAAAAACGGGTCCCTATATTTTAATCATTTTCGAGGGGCTACAAGTCGTGGGCTTTGTTGGCTTATCTTGCCAGGGACGGGCATGCACCACCACCACCACTACCGCCGCCGCCGCCACAACCACCGCATGCATGTCAAACTCATCATCATATACGTCCATCAACCACGCGTGCCACTTGTCACATCTTACCAAATCTCACAAATTTCATTCTATTGTGCGCCAAACATATTAATTGAATCACATTCTATCAATTCCATCACATTCCATTTCAATAATCATCCTTGTAATAATAGTGTAATGTACAAGGTCGGATGTACATAGGAGCAAATGGGATCATGGACGCCGTTAAAAATAAAAATCTTCTCTGATTTATCATAGAAAAATATTTGGACCCGTGAAAAAAATTATTTACTTTGTAAAATATTTACGGATCCCGCTGAATATAATTTCTGGATCAGACACCGGTAATGTATGTTTTATAAATGTATATGGATACCATCCATGGAATTTAAAACAGTGGGAATACCATATATAAGTATACCAAGTATAGTTGTATTACAACAACAACAAATAGAATTTTCATATCATTGTGAATATAAATTATATTTTTGTCATTTAACAACAAAACTACATAATTTTATTACAGTAGGAGTTTATAAAGGCGTGTTTTGATATAAAATGGTTAAGAATGGCGATTCTTACATTGTGTTAATACATTTTTATACATTAACATTCTTATATCTTTGTCATTCCAACCATTTTAGATTAAAATCATTATTCACAACCTTCAACATTTTTATTAATATATATATATATATATATATATATATATATATATATATATATATATATATATATATATTTCAATTTTAAATGGAATCACATGACCTCACCTACAACATGTGGTATATACGTACAATATACTCTCTTTGACCCGAATTTATTGAATTAATGATCCAGCTTAAGAAGTCATAGAGTCGTCGGAATAATTAATTAAACCAGAAATTCCGTCTTGCTGAATTGTCGGAATTTGGCGTAGAACTTCAAAAACAGTAGAATCGTAACGGCGTTGAGCACAGAATCGAAAGCCCAAGAACCCATTCCATTGCACCCTCCTTTAGAGAAATGCAAAAGAAGAACCCATAAATGGCCGATTATGTTAAATGCTGATAATACAAGATGAAAATTCATGACAGACGAAACATGCAAACTGGGCAACACCAATCCGATTTCCGACAAGAATCTATACCCGTAAATGATAGCAAAAGCAAGACTCATCCCCAAAATCTCAATCACTTGTGAAGACTGTGAAAACTCAAGCCAAATAAAGGACATGCACATTAGTGTAGAGTGATTAAATAGCTGCGCGAAACAGAGTCTCCGGCGTCTAAGAATGGTGAAAAATGTACGAAGGATATGAAGAAAACGGGAGAGATAAAAGATGTACGACCAAAAGAAGACACGGCCGGAAGATCGAGTCCCGATCGGGAAGCAAAGAGCCATTGAAACGGTGTTTTTAGACCTCCTGTTCCAAAACCATCTTGTTTCGTGAATCTCGGTGACGGCGGAAGAGAGCATCCCGGCGAAGATGGTCGTGAAAAGGAACATTAGTGCTAGACTGTGGATGGCCGGGATCGGACCGAGAGGACAGGGCGCCGCCGACCAATTATGCGGAGGAATAGATGGAGGAAGACGGCTGTTGAAATGTAAGTAAAAATAGAGAAGATGAGGAAGGACCATGTTGAACCCCACGTGTCGGTGATGCTCCACCGGAAACCGGCGACGATCGGATGGTCGGAGAGCAAGTAGTTTACTCGATTTAGAGTTTGAATCATTGAGATTGATAATTAAGACGAGATTTAGAATCATTTGCTTTTATACAAGTCGTTTTTTCTTCTAGAAATTATTATTTAGTTTTCGAAAAAAGGGAAAAAATCATTATTATTTGAGTCAAATATGATTAAAATAGAAATTTGCATCATGCATGAGTTCACGAAATCGAGGAAAGCAAGTGGGAACAAGAAATCTTGTTTATTCATTTATAATTCTTCGTATTTTCAAAAGAGTAATGATAGGGGAACAACCAAAGTTGCACAACGGATGCCACAACCCTTGATTTTGATGAGTGTTAATTGATTGTGATGTGGACCCATCAAAATCAAGAGTAGGAGATTACGTTATGACATCCGTTGTATAATTTTGATTCTACCTCTATCATTACTCTTTTCAAAATTAAAGGAGTCTTTTCATGTGTATACATTAATCCGGAAATTCTTATTTAGAGATTTTTCTTGGAAATAATATTTTTTTTACACATATCATAAATCTAACTGATTAATACATAGTGTAGGATGTGGTAAGTGCTTCCCATATTATGCTGTATGTTATAAAAGAATAAAAATATGTTTATCTATTATTCAAATTGATTTATTTCTGATTTATCTATTGTATTGTGTTGACATTGTAATATCTATGATATATATACCCCATGATGCCAGTGAAATAATACACAATTATTCTCTGCTTTTCTACGTTACATATTTAATCTTTCTTTTCTGTTATTAGTTCTATAACACGTTATCAGCACGAGACTCTACCGATGAAGTATTTCAAGCAGAGAACCAGATCTACCGATTACATATTCCAAATGAAGTATTCCAAGCAGAGAACCAGATCTACCGATTAAATATTCCAAACCAGAGGTAAAATTTTATTGGATTAATTCATTTTTAATCCTATAAAAGGTAAGAATTTATTTTTGCATTTTCTAGTTTTTTTATTTTATTTTTGCATTTTCTAGTTTTTTTTTAAAGGCTAACATTATCAAATAATATTTCATACCCCTAAAAATATCGGGGATAAATTATTTATCATATGCCATGAACGTTAAAATGCATTTGGAACCTATCGGTTTTGATCGATAAATCAAGACAATGCAAAATATTTCTCCGTCATCATCTTAATGAGGGATTGAAACATAAATATTGGTGACAGATCCGCATGAGTTATGGATCCATATGAATTATAGAACCGTTAGGAAAAAAAAGGTTCGACAATGATTATTTGACGGTGAAAGATCCATATGAATTGTGCAACCATTTGAAAGAATGGTTTGACCACTTGAGGTTGGTCGTTTTAACGAAAGTCATACATGATTGGCTCAACCTGCGAATGCAGGATTTTAAATCTGTTAATTTAGGCATTTTTATTACACCATGATTGAAAAATATGGTGTAAAAGTGACGGTGCTGCGGCAGCAGCAATATCCCGAGAAAGGTCTCAAGAGATATTCTGATCTCATTGTATGCATATTGCTGGTTGATGAGTTGATCTCACCAAAAAAATGATTTGTTAATGAAAATCAATATTGGTGCCAGTCCATTCTCTGAAGTGAATACGACACTATATTCGAATTTTGGCCACGGCATAATATTCCAATTTTGGCCGTGGCTGTGGCCGCGGTGGAGATCGTGGTAGAGGCCGTGGTCGTGGACGCGGTCGTGGAAAATATGTTTCCTATCACAATGACAATCATGACATAGTTGAGAAAAAGCATAAAAGACCGGCTATTAATTGAGACAAAGCCTGTTTTGGTTGATATGCCACTATCACAAATAAAAAAGTTAGGCATATAATGTCTTTTCTATTATCACAAATAGAAAATGCAAATTTGATTTATCAGGCATCACATGGAAAGCGAGAAAAAAGTGTTGAATCAAATGCAAATTTGATTGATCAGAAGAATGATGCCCTGAATTTTGATGATATGCCATTGATGTCACCAATGGAAGTTGCTGATTTCTTTAACGACACAACTTGATTGCTTCAAATTTGTGTTGATTTCATTTTTATCAAATAAAGTTGTTTTAGGGACGTTTCCAAATAAATTGTTTTAGGGATATGATTTTTTTTTCTTGTCGATTTTTTTTCTTTCTCCATTGAGATTGATCTAGGATGTGTTTTGAACCTTCATTAAGATCACTAATAAATAAAGTGGTGATTTCCTTATATCATTATTGGTTTGCTTTATTTATATAAATTGCATTCATATATATATATATATTGAAAAGCCAACTCACTTGTTGACTCCCTATTTATGACATGGACCAACCTAATTCATCAAAAACGTGTTGGAGGACAGCACCTCCATTTCCACTCCAATTAGAAGACCGTTTCTTGATTTAGATTTTTGTCCAGAAGGATAAAATTATCAAAAAAATCGGAATAGAAGAAACCAGTAATTTAATAAGCGATAAAAGAATAATTATGAAGAATAAATTTGGAATAGAGTGAATATGAAGTAACATTGTGTAAACACAAAATAACATTAACACGCTGATGTAATAATTTTAAAGTAATAATTGTGATTTTTATCATTTATAATCATGAAAATGTTCTTTTGTCATCCGCACTCCATTTATTAATTTTTTTGTCCTTATGGCCCATTCCCCCTTCTTGATTTTTGGTGAGTTACCTGCTGAATGAATATGTTTGTCCTCAAATTTCTTTTTTAACATTCTTGATGAACTTAAGTTGATTGTAAAATACTTTTTAAATCCTCTTTTTTTTTGGCTTGAATGCCATGAGACATGGGACAACCCTTACCGTAATATAGTCAAATTGGCTTTCTTTTTCTCTGTTTGATATATGCAGGGAAATATACAAAAAAAAAAACATATAATGTTGTGAGTGATCTCATCTAATTCTCTTTTAATAGGTTTACGATGCAGAGTTGTTCATATTTTGTTGAGCAAACATATTTGTTCTCTTCGGCAAATTTAATGCAACACTTCATATAATTGTGTGGATTGTTTATCTACTAAAAGAAGTACTGAACTGTGCAAATAATATTTCTTTTTGAATAATAATTGTGAAATTCCAATTTGCATATAAATTAGTGCTATACTAATCCCGCTGCATGCTATTTCCCAATTTGATCATTGGAATTGTTTTCCATTTTTTTTTAGCATGTCCTCATAAAAGGACTATGATAGTACCTTTGATGCTAGGAAAAAAAAAAGAAATATTCCGTTTTTGTTATGGTAAGAGATTTCATATATTTGAAAGAAAGCAAAATATGAACATAATATAATTTTTTTTTTATCATGGGGTACATTACTACATATGTTTTTATTTCCGGTAAATGCAACGTTGTTTGATTTATATTTTGTTGTTTACGGATTTGATTTCGATAGTAACTTGCAAGAGTGATAATTACAATATTATTATCATCGGTTGTGTTTACCGATAAATAAATAGAATGCTTTAACATAAAACATGGGAGAAGCAAAAATGCAATATATACCAGTGTTATATTAAGATAAGGCTTCCAAAACGCCATTAAAACGAAATTGTTGGAAATGAAGCATCATGCTCTCATAAGTCTCGAAGATATTTTGTTGAGTTTCAAATATATCCTTAAATGGATATCATATCGAGACTATTAAGAATACCCTTTTCCCGACGAAATTGGTATAAGCAATATCATATAAGTTTGTTGATGCCAGCATAAGATGATAAATATTGAATCCGTCACGGGTATTGCAAATTTTATAGATATCAATTGTGAAAAGGTGTTGTCTGAGAATGAGAGGAGGAAATCCATTATGAATCATATCTCGTGACAAATATTGACATACATGAACCATGGGTTCATATATTATTCATTGACATAAAACCCACGAAGGGTAAATTTTATGCACATTTTGAATACATCAATATTTTCTGAGAAAAAGGGAGAAATGAACCAAACGTTCAATGTCTCATTCTAGTGATTTCTCTACATATGATGTGAAAAATAATTTGAACGGTTCTTGAGGAATCTGAAATCACATAATGATATATAAACGCATGAAGCGCAAGAAAGACATTGTATTCAAAAATCTCATAGAATGAGATATTTAATAAAACCACCATGTTTTAAATGTGTAAATCGCTTGAAGCGAATAAAAGAGCATCAAGGTATAGCTCGGTGCAATATGTTTGATGAAAATCGATTCTCGGCATTAGAGGGAGATAAAGAAAATCTCATGTTAGAATAAAAGAATGCCGAGAAATTTTAACAACATAAACGATCTTCCACGCATCAGTTGAACTGAACTGCGAAAATAATTTTACTTGTAGTATTTAGCAAGTACTTTGCCAGATGCCTTAATTGAATAAAAAGAGTGACCATTTATAAATGCACCAAAAGTATTATTGATAATATTTCTCTACAACAGAAGCGTAGAAGACCGATCGGTGTAAAAGATAAAAATCCGCGGAAAATAAATCCACATTAAGTCACTCATGTAATCTCTTAAAGAGATTCGTCTTGAAGACGAAAACCCCAAAAATAAAACCGCACGTGCATCAAATGATTAAATATTGGGGTTGCGGAACAACCAATCCATACATTGATAAGAAATTGTTTTATGATAATATTATTAACAATGAATTTTATGGGAGAAATTTATAATAAAATATAATAGTCGTCGACGATATGTTTGCCTCTTTAATTGCAATTATTATATCTGGATTCAGTACCTAAGTCATTAGCAGAGTGTCAGAAACACTCAGACTAGGTAAAAATGAAATAAGCAATTGAGATTGAGTTTGAATTGGAAATATTTGTTTATGATCAAATATATTCTCCCATTATAGACAATGTCATATTCTGCTAACTAATATATCTGGCAATAATTTTAAGTTTTCATATGTCATGACCACATGTTTATGGGTCGTTAGACATTAATATTGATATGAAAATCCTTGGGGGATTTCAGAAACGAATTAATATGACAATCGCAACATGCATACTATTAAGTTAAAAATGTCGTTAACATTCATGTTGAATGTAATATGGCTATAGTATAGTCTTACTGATGAAGGAATATATAAGTAACTCAAACTTAATGCCATGAATTTATAGCACTACGACGTGTGAATATATGCATGCAAATTGTGATTGCATTACTTTCCCCATTGTTTTTATAATTATAGTGATGATTGGGTTCCACGTGTTGCACGAACTAGTAGTGGGCATGACAGCATTTAGCCCTTACATTCAATTATCTAAATGAAGTCTAGAAGAGAAAGATTTACAAAGTACGCTCTAGTAACAATCTAGAAGAATTGTTCACTAAGATCATTACTACATCTATTCTGGAGAAAAATGTGTTTATAGTACTAGAATGCGTACATTAGAAAGATTATTGTCGTCAGGGGGAGCGACAACTTCAAAACTTTTTTAAGCATTTGGTTTTAAAACCAATGATCAGATTTTTTTTTCCCTTTAACCAAGTTTTTCCCACAGGGTTTTCTTAGTTAAAGGTTTTTAACGAGGCAGCACTACAAGAAATATAGACTATTATGTCACTTTTTGCCGCGCACTTTAAAAGTGTTGGTATAAATATCCTTTTTGTAGCACTTTCATATTGTGTGCCACAAAAACTCCAGAAATCTAAAAAAATATTTCTTATGGGTTTCAGCCAATGTGCTTCCTGATAGAGCTGTATGCGATTTTTAGCGGAGAAAATAGGCGCGTGGTTTTTAGCGTCACCAGAAATGAGAACCGTGGCATAAACTATTACCTTTATTATTATTATTTATATTTTTTTAAAGTAAAAAAATGATATTGTGTCGGAGCACCTGCCACAAAAACGATAATAAAAATGAATATGCATCACAAGCATGTGAAAATCCAATATTGTGAATAAATGTTTTGCCTCATCGTACAAGATGTTGAGTATTTGGTATTTATAGTACACACGGTAAATGCTAAAAATAGAATAATAGAATACAAGAAAGCTATTGCGTTATGGACTCTTCAATACGCCCCCGCAATCCCGTGGGAAGAGGTTGCACACGGAGATTGGCCTTTAGAAGAGAGAACCGAGGGTTGCCAAGGGGTTTTGTTAAGGCATCCGCTAGTTGATCTTTGGAGGTGATGAGTGAGACGACAAGTTTCTTGCTAGCAATGAGTTCACGCACGTGGTGAATGTCAATCTCGATGTGCTTTGTGCGTGCATGAAAAACGGGGTTGTGAGCCAAATAAGTGGCACCAATGTTATCACACCACAAGACCGGTGGAGAGCGTAATGACAGCCGAAGATCATGAAAAAGACTGCAAAGCCATTGTAATTCAGCAGCGGTGTTAGATAAGGTTTTGTACTCTGCCTCGGTACTGCTACGAGATACGGTTTGGTGTTGCTTTGAGCGCCAGCTGATAAGATTATTTCCATAGAAGATACAATCGCTTCACGTAAGCGACGGTCATCAGGATCGGCCGCTTGTCCCGAGTCGAAAAGGCATGAAAGGTGGCGGCAACAGACCTGGTAAAGTGCAGCCCGTCAGAAATAGTATGCTTTAGATACCGTAAAATACGTTTAACCGCAGCCCGATGGTCATCGGATGGCGAGTGCATAAACTTGTCGGCACGGTGAGCAAACAAAAGCAATGTCGGGTGTTGAGGTCAAATTGTATGATTTTTATAGATATATTTTATATCAATTTCCCGTATATATGTATTATTTTCATAGAAGTAGGGCTTTATATCGAAATATTTAGTAAATGATGTTTTTAAGAGGTTAATTGCAAAACGTAACGAATTATGTGCTTAAATGATGATTTTATGTTATTTTGGAAATACGTTACGCTTTGGTATGTTTTCCTATTGTTGTAGATACTCATTGATGATGGAAGAGAGGATTTTAGAGAGCCAAATTCGTGCTTGGAAAGGATCAATCAAAGTTATGGAAGATTGAAAGATATAAGAAAAGAAATCAATCAAGATAAATGTCGGAAAATCAGATTCGGGTGACGACCTTCCGACGCAGTTCTTGATATGATATAAACTGATTTGACTCTCGACCTCAATAGAAGAGTTGTAGGGCTTGAAGAGAGGATTCTACAGGAGTTTGAATCACTCCATTCCAACTTACGAGGCCCGAGATATGAGCGTTACAAGTTTGGATGCTGTTGCTGAAAATAGCGGACGGGCGTCCGGATCTTCAAACCGGGCGTCCAGCGTTTTTCTTGTAGCAACCGACCTGAAAATTCTATAAATACAGCAGCGAATTGAACCCTAAACATAACAAAATTATTCAGCCGACTTTTCACACAAAGCAGCGGCCTCTTGAGAGCAGTTTCAAGGCCGATCACCCGAGCCTTGTGCTCGGGTGATCAGGGTTAGATTAGGTCTTTTATTTTGTTTGTTTTTCCTTCGTTTCTTAAACCATGATGATGTTTTGAGGTTGAATAAACATGGAGCAGCCATGGATATCTTTCTGCAGCGTTTTACTTTCTTTTTACGGATATCTTGTAAGTTTAAATTCCAAGTTCAGTATCTTTTCTATGATTATTTGTTATTGCAAAATTATATCGAAAGATGTTGTTATTGATTTTTACCGTGGGACGAAAGTCGGTGTAAATAGCGAGATCACCATAGGAAAGAATAGGCGTTTTGATCTATATCAAGCGAAAGTTGATAGGTTGAATGTCTAGGTTGTTAGATCTAGAAAATCTTGCACCTTGGTTTATTTTATGATGCGTTAATCTCCGTAAATCGAAAGATAGAGATTGATAGGCGAATTCATCTCTGAAAGTAGAAATTCATACGTTTGATAGGTGAAACCACAACTTGAATTAAATCACTATAAGATAATCTAGGAAGAAATTAAGGGTTGCAGGATGGTGGATTATGGTTCGTTCCATGTTTGATCGCTTGATCATTATCATGTTCGTTAGATAGATTTATTGTTGTAGTTTAGATTTATTTTATGTTGATCTTAATTATCCTTCCGGCTTTGGATTAACAATCCTCTGTCGATTTACTTTTCCGTTTTAGTTTAGGTTTAGGTTAATAAAGAAGAATTAATAAGTTAGATTCGACGACCCGATTCCCACGAGGATCGATACCCGTACTTATCCAACTTTACTAGCAACTACCCGGTATTCGGCCGGTTAGGAGGTAGTTTTGCATGGTAGTATAGGTTTTATAAATTATTTTTTTGTTTAGTGATGCAAAATCCTCCGAACAAAAGTGGCGCCGTTGCCGGGGAATCGGTGTTTTGTTGAATCTAATTGAATTAATTTTTCTATTTTGTTACGTGTTTTTTGTTTTTGTTTTTCAATAAAAGTAGCGTTGAATAAATTGAGGTTTTTTTTATTTTGCCGTGTTTCGATGACCGTAGGGTTAAGAATGTGCAAAAGTTTTTTACTCAATCTGTTTTACGTGAAGTTTGTGTTTAGTTGTTACCTAGTCTAACCCCTGTGCTAAAATTTATCTGTGGCTGTTGTCTGTGCTCTATGTTGTGTTTATAAGATTTAGGGTTTCTGTGTCTTTCCTGCGTTTCTGTTGCAAATTCGTTGTTTGGACGGCGTCCAAGTAAGTGAACGCCCGCCCGTCGATCCATAACATGCGAGTAAGCGGGCGTCCCGACTAGTGAGCGCCCGTCCGTCGATTTTGCTCAACTCTGTTCGCTTTTTACGAAGCGAGACAGCGTTCAGCCCATTGAGCGCCCGTCAGGCTAAAAATCCAGGTGAAGCGCCCGTCTCGCTTTGTTGAACGACGTCCAGGTTCGAAATTTCTCTTAACTTGATTTTTAATGCTTTATTTGATATGGATACTTTAATTTGAGCTTCGTGGCTAATTGTTTTTACGTAGATGATACGAACTTGCATATTTATATCTTTCCATCTACGAATCCGTGTTAAATAATTGATTTATTTTTATATACTTGATTCATCTATGCAAGTTATAATTCTTGTCGGTTCTCGTATGCTATAATATTTTTATTGTTATTTAGTAGCTAATGTCGGTTTCCGTATGCTACTTACCGGTGTGATGAATCTTTTAAGCTTTGAGACTTATGTGCTTTCTTGTTGTTTATGTAACTCATATGGGTAGCTACTATCGGTTTCCGTATGCTACGTCCTTTTCCATATGAGTTATATCTGTTTAGTATAGCTAACTGTTGGTTTCCATAATGCTATCACCATTGATGAGTCTTAAGGCGCGTCTACATTGCATGTAATGAACAGAACTGTCGTTTATCGTAACCTGTCATTATTTGGTAGACGTTTATTATATATGTCATGTTGCAAATGAGTGGGCTAGTTTTCTTTCTTTTATTTTCTTTTATTTTTGCATATCATATAGATGCATATCATTTAGTTGCATATCATCTAGTTGCATTGTTTTTCTATTTTTCTTTTATTTTCTTGAGTGTAGTTAATCAATCGGTTTCGTAATACTACCTCGCTTTTTTCCGATTACGCACGGGCCGTAGTCTTTGTAGAGTTGTCGTCCCACTTGCTCGGCTGAGCACTCACACAGATCTTTTAGTTGCATTTCATGTAGATTGCATTGTAATATATTTTCATATAGTGCACCTAGCCCTACTACTTTGTAATGTTCCATGTATCATTATTTCTGTATGCACATGTTGGGCCTTATTTGTATTATAAGCACGTGGCTTTATTCTTAGATGTCACGAGTTTAAGTGTTGATCTTTCCATCTGAGCTATTATTTCTTTTTGTGCTTATATCAAACTTCCGTATTTAGACGCTTAGATGTTCTGTACTTTCCCTGTTTGATTTTTCCATCTGAAGCGATTCTATTTTGGGCTCTGTGTGTTCTATTCCCCCTTGTCCCCGAGATATTTCCTTGTTTGTCAAGTGTGCAGGATCTTTGCGATAGCAATTGTGAGTTTCAGATGATATCCGTTTTCCGGTGGATGGTTCACAGTCTACTGCTTTCATCAAGCATTTCTGGAGCTTGATCACTTCCAGACTTGCCATTTTTGAACGACAATTAGCTAAGTTCTTTCTTTCTTTTTATTTCTGCACAACATGCGGACATGTTGTAATTTAAGTGTGGGGGAGGGGATAGTTGGTTATGTGTATCTATCATTTGCATAATACATTATAATTCTATGCTAAATTTTTCGAAATTTTCAATTTTTGTTTTGTCCCGGGTAACTTCAATGGCATGCTAGTTTTGTAATTTGACACCTTTAGTTGTTATCAGTAGTCGTACCATGTTCTAAGAATAGGTTTGGTAGATCTGATACTCACTTGAACTTCAAGACACGAACACATTGTTAGATGAAGAACCAAAATTTAAATAGTCTCCGGTTAGTTAAAGGATAGCCGATTCTCGTCTGAGATAACACTTACTTAGCATTGATGAAAGTTAAGAATTAAGTACTATACTCACAGTTAGAATCTAAGTACCTTAGTGTTCTTGAGAACCTTAAAAGTCTTGAATGTGTTAGAAATAATATCGACTAGGAGTTTCCAAAGAGTTTGGGATTAAATATAATACTATATATATATATATATATATATATATATATATATATATATATATATAATAAATTGAGTTTGTTTGTGACTATCACCTCGAGTCCATTTGGATCGCCCCAATTGGGGAGTGTGGTTTACCTTGGGACGAGTATGGGTTTGAGTGATCTCGGGTGATTTGCTTCAAATAGGGAGAGTGTTATACTTTTGAGACGCATAGCGATAGAAAACCAAATTTTTGCTTTTGGAACTCTAAGTCAAATTGATCTAAACCAGTAGAGACACGAAAGGTATTTTCTTGGCACCAAGTAAAGGATTTTAAATGTGAGTTGGTTACGGTGTTCTTGGTAATTAGTTTTGTAGGGTAAGTCTTTGTAGGCGAGATGCAACCTTCGTTTATTTAACCGGATGACTGTTAGTGCTTGAGTTAATACTTCAAGAGTGGATCGGTGGAAGTTCGGCGGAGTTTTGCACACACAATCACCGAGTGAGTTTGATTTGCTAAACACTAGCTTAACGTGAGCATGACTACATCTCGTGTCGGAGTTATGTGGGTTTTGAAAGTTTGTTGTTGTTTTGTTTTGCTCGGGACGAGCAAAAGTTTAAGTGTGGGGTGTTGTTCGAGGGGTCAAATTGTATGATTTTTATAGATATATTTTATATCAATTTCCCCGTATATGTATTATTTTCATAGAAGTAGGGCTTTATATCGAAATATTTAGTAAATGATGTTTTTAAGAGGTTAATTGCAAAGCGTAATTAATTATGTGCTTAAATGATGATTTTATGTTATTTTGGAAATACGTTACGCTTTGGTATGTTTTCCTATTGTTGTAGATACTCATTGATGATGGAAGAGAGGATTTTAGAGAGCCAAATTCGTGCTTGGAAAGGATCAATCAAAGTTATGGAAGATTGAAAGATATAAGGAAAGAAATCAATCAAGATAAATGTCGGAAAATCAGGATTCGGGTAGTGACGACCTTCCGACGCAGTTCTTGATATGATATAAACTGATTTGACTCTCGACCTCAAGAGAAGCGTTGTAGGTCTTGAAGAGAGGATTCTACAGGAGTTTGAATCACTCTATTCCGACTTACGAGGCCCGAGATATGAGCGTTACAAGTTTGGATGCTGTTGCTGAAAATAGCGGACGGGCGTCCGGATCTTCAAAGCGGGCGCCCAGCGGCGTTTTCTTGTAGCAACCGACCTGAAAATTCTATAAATACAGCAGCGAATTGAACCTAAACAAAAAAATTAATCAGCCGACTTTTCACACAAAGCGGCCTCTTGAGAAGCGATTTCAAGGCCGATCACCCGAGCCTTGTGCTCGGGTGATCGTGGTTAGATTAGGTCTTTTATTTTGTTTGTTTTTCCTTCGTTTCTTGAACCATGATGATGTTTTGAGGTTGAATAAACATGGAGCAGCCATGGATATCTTTTCGCAGCGTTTTACTTTCTTTTACGGATATCTTGTAAGTTTAAATTCCAAGTTCGTATCTTTTCTATGATTATTTGTTATTGCAAATTTATATCGAAAGATGTTGTTATTGATGTTTACCGTGGGACGAAAGTCGTGTAAACGCGAGATCACCATAGGAAAGAATAGACGTTTTGATCTATATCAAGCGAAAGTTGATAGGTTGAATGTCTAGGTTGTTAGATCTAGAAAATCTTGCACCTTGGTTTATTTTATGATGCGTTAATCTCCGTAAATCGAAAGATAGAGATTGATAGGCGAATTCATCTACGAAAGTAGGAATTCATACGTTTGATAGGTGAAACCACAACTTGAATTAAATCACTATAAGATAATCTAGGAAGAAATTAAGGGTTGCGGGATGGTGGATTATGGTTCGTTCCATGTTTGATCGCCGATCATTATCATGTTCGTTAGATAGATTTATTGTTGTAGTTTAGATTTATTTTATGTTGATCGCAATTATCCTTCCTGGCTTTGGATTAACAATCCTCTGTCGATTTACTTTTCCGTTTTAGTTTAGGTTTAGGTTAATAAAGAAGAATTAATAAGTTAGATTCGATGACCCAATTCCACGAGGATCGATACCGTGCACTTATCCAACTTTACTAGCAACTACCCGGTATTCGGCCGGTTAGGAGGTAGTTTTGCATGGTAGTATAGGTTTTATAAATTTTCTTTTGTTTTAATGATGCAAAATCTCCCCCACACAGGGCGTGTAAAGCTCAAATACTGGAGACCCCCAACAATGGTACGATACAAACTCGGATCAGAGAATTTAGAGCCAGCTAGAGTAAGCCGTGTAGTCGAGGCCATTGGTGTGACACACGGCTTTGCTGTAAGCATACCAGACCGTAGTAAAAGATCAGCAATGTATTTTCTCTGAGTAAGATAGAGGCCATCAGCTGTAGGTAATACCTCAATGCCAAGAAAATACGATAATGCACCCAAGTCCTTAACAGGAAATAAAGTGCCAAGAAACCAAATAACAGAATGAACAACCGAAGCAGAAGATCCCGTTAGAATGATGTCATCGACATATATAAGAACAAATAAATGATGACCAGCAGCACTGTAAATAAATAAGGAGGGATCAGCTCGAGAGGCAACAAAACCAAACTCGAGCAATGCATCACATTAGCGTGAAAACCAAGCACGTGGAGCCTGTCGTAGACCGTAGAGACTGTGCTTTAACCTGCAAACATAAGAGGGAAACTCGGGGTGTACAAAGCCCTGTGGCTGCTGCATAAACACAGGCTCGGATAAAAAACCATGTAAAAAGGCATTTTGTATGTCAATCTGACGAATGGACCACCCGTGAGAAACTGCTAGAGCAAGCAAAAGACGTATAGTGACAGGTTTTACAACTGGACTGAATGTCTCAGTATAGTCGATGCCTTCAGCCTGATGAAAACCCTTAGCAACCAACCGAGCCTTATAACGCTCGACATTACCATTAGCATGCCTTTTTGTTCTAAACACCCACTTGTTCCCAATGACATTCATACGGGGATGCGGTGGCACAAGCTCCCACGTATTAGTCCGTAACAATGCATTCACCTCCTCACGCATAGCCTCACGCCATACAACATGTTTCGACGCCTCGGTAAAGGTGGTGGGGTCATAGGAGGAGGTGGTGGTGAGATAAGCTCGAGGTATCGGATAACGAATAAAATCTGGGTGCTCTACCGGTTTTAACGAGTTGGTATGAGATCAGGTTACCATTCGGTGTGTAGGAGGAGGTGGGGGTGGGGTGGGACTTTCGGTTTGGGGACTGGCAGAGTGTGTGGAGCTAGGGGAGGTGCTGGCCGTGGGTGTGAAGGGAGTACTGGGAGCAGGGGAGGGGGTGAAGGGTGATTCAGTGGAGTGATTAGGCAGGGGTGACGCAGGGGGGTTGGCAGTAGGTGTAGATGCTATATTGCATGGTGGAATGCATGGAGTAATTGGTAAATGAGAAGGAAGGGAAGCTGTAGCTGTGGGAATGGAAGTTAACGGCTCAGTAGGTGGGGTATATGGGAAAGTCGACTCGTCAAATATGACGTGCCTAGCGATATAAACACGGCCCGTTTCAAGGTCAAGACACTTATAACCATGATGAGAGTTACTATAGCCAATGAATATACAAGTTTTCGACCGAAAGTCGGTTTTGTGGCGATTATACGGCCGAAGGTAAGGCCAACACGCGCAACCAAAGACACGCAAGAAGGCATAATCCGGGGCACGTCCATAGACCATTTCAAAGGGACTTTTGTTGTTTAGAACGGGAGTGGGCAAACGGTTTATAATATATGTGGCAGTGGTGAAGGCATCTTCCTAATAAGGTAATGGTAGGTTGGAGTGTGCTAAAAGGGAGAGACCTACTTCAACAATTTGGCAGTGTCGACGCTCAATCGCACCGACTTGTTCATGTGTGTGTGGGCGCAAGGCGGCGGTGGTGAATGCCTAGTTGAGCAAGTTTGGGTGAGAGGCACGAAACTCGCCACCCGGTCGGATTGGAAATTTTTGAGTTTTGTGTGAAATAAGCGTTCAATAGATGCTAAAAATTTGGAAACAAAGTTTCAACATCGGATTTGCGTTTAATGGGAAACAACCACAAGAATTTTGTAAAATCGTCTAAAAAACTGACATAATAAAAGTTGCCATAAATGGAAGGCTCCGTACACGGGCCCCAAACATCACAATAAATTAAATCCAAAGGAACCGAAGCAGTAAAATTTGAAATTGAAAGAGGAAGCCTATGGCTTTTGGCTAATTGACACGGTGCACAAATTGGTCCTTGTGCTTTATTTGGAACAGAAATGGACAATCGACTCAAAGCATGACGAAGAACTGGCTGGGAACAGTGTCCTAAGCGAAGATGCCATATATTTGGACTTGTGGTTGTGGCATTGGCTTGGACTGGGATGCTTGAAGACAAGTGATATAGACCGTCACGGACAGTGCCCCTAAGATGGACGTGACCCTTGTAATCCTTCACAAGAAAGTGAGTTGCGTGAAATTCAAAAAATACATGATTATCACGTGCAAATTGTGATGATGAGAGTAAGTTTTTAGTAAGTGAGGGGGAAACAATAACATTGTTCAAATGGAAAGTATGAGTGGGGGATGCAATACTGGAAGTGCCAAGATGAGTAATTGTCAAACCTGAACCATCGCCTACGTGAACCTTGTCTGGACCGTCATAAGGCTCAGAGGCGACATTGAGATGACGAGGGTCATTTGTGAGGTGATGCGATGCGCCCGAGTCAGGCAGCCAGTCAGCAGCGGGGTAGGGGTATGGGTTGTGGGCATACGGGTTGTGTGGGGGAGTTGTATATGGTTGAGGAGGTATCCAGGATAGGGTGCTTGATAAGCTTAGGGTGCTTGATATCTTTGCATAGGCCTGGGGTGGGAGTGGAGGGCGTCGAGGAGGTGAATGGCGTATGGTCGTTCGAAGGTGTATAGCGATAGTAGCATTCTTTAGCAACATGCCCATATTTAGCACAAATTTGGCACTGCATGGAAGGATCACCTGATTGTTGGTGGTGTTTGCGATACGGGTGTAGTTGGCCTGAACTGGAGTATCAACTGCAGCAGACGAGCGGCGATTGCGATTTAACCGAGCCTCGGTAGACAGTAACAGGGCATACACTTCATCTAGTGTAATATCATCATCAGCATGGACTATTTGAATGAGTGCTTCATAGTCATCACCCAACCCATTTGTTAAATACACCAGAAAATCAGCATCAGATAGAGGATGGCCGGCGAGACTCAGTTCATCTGCGATACCACGGACCTTGTCAAAATAATCAATAGCCGAAAGATTTTCTTTGGCTACAGCAGTCAATTCGGACATCAATTGGTGTATTTTAGCCTTGCTCTGAGAGGCAAATGACTTGTTCAGTGCAGTCCACATAGCAGCGGTGGTTTCATGGCGATAAACACGTCGAAGCACATCGGTGGTGAGTGATGTACTGATAGTGGTAAGGATGAGACTATCATTTCGCTTCCAAACCGCAAATTCTGGGTTTGGTTTGGTATTTCCATTGCTGCCGGTGATTAGTTCCGGTGGTGGTGGTATTGATCCGTCAAGATAACCAAAGACACCTTGGCCTACGAGGTACGGAACAATTTGCGATCTCCATAAAGGAAAATTATATTTGTTTAACTGGGTGATATTGATGGATGATGAAGGTGTGAAGGAGGGGTATTTGCTGGTGATTGAATCACCGGTGGTGACGCCGCTCTCTGTATCCGGCATGGTTCGCTGGAGAGGATGACGGCTAGGGTTAGGTCGTAGGTTTTTTTTGTGTTAATGCAGAGGCTCTGATACCATGTGAAAATCCAATATTGTGAATAAATGTTTTGCCTCATCGTACAAGATGTTCAGTATTTGGTATTTATAGTACACACGGTAAATGCTAAAAATAGAATAATAGAATACAAGAAAGCTATTGCGTTATGGACTCTTCAATAAAGCATCACTTTAGCTGTTGTTCGGCTGTCTTGGTTATTCTTGACTTTAGTAATGTTCTGCGTGTATTGTCAAGGCAATTTGTATCCGATTCCTTGGATCAAGTGTTTGGTTTATTTCGATGTTTATAATGATGGTGGTGATATGCTCTTTTTTAGTTTGCAATTCATTATTCCATGTTTGGTGATATACTGTTTTTGTAGTTTTCATAATCTTTGTGGCCACTAGAATAGTTAATAATGTCCATGTAAAAAGATATAAAGATTCCTTTTATGGTATTAATCTGGATTCGGAGCTTATTTGCAGTTAATTTGCCAACTTTCTAGACGTAATTGGACAATTTTAAAACATTTTCTACAATAAAGGAGAGATTGAAACATTTACAGGCAAGTAGTCTAGTCCTTGTGCTAGTATGTATTCAACATCAAACATAGCCTACACGCTTCCTATTGTTGGCTTTCATTGTTCATTGTTTGATCATGCTTCTTCACATTTTTAGATGACTGACAATCATCGGGTCTGTTTTAGTAAATTTGGTTTACATGGATCATGGATGGAGCCCCTTTGCACGACGAAAGATTCAAGAAGGGGAAATGTGGTGTTGCTGCTTGCTTTTTATTGGTACTTTCATGTCAAAATGAGGTTTCTACTTGCTTCTTTTCGAATTGATTCTTACATATACTTGTCTTTTAAAGATATTTGGTAAGACTGCACTAAGCCTAAAAACGATAAAAAAAACCATTAAAAATCTTGCAAATTTATTAGCAAGCACTTTGGCATTGCAGATAATTCTGTGACAGTGAGAATATTTATAGACCAACAAGCATATCAAGGAAGTACAAGTGTTCTTCATCCTTCAATTCAAGGAATCACAAGAGTTCTGCATCGTTCTTTTTTTCTCAATCTTGTAAGTTCTGGGCACTCTCTGCTACATTTTATTTCCCTTTTATTCATTTTAGCTTTAAGTTCTGGGCACTCTCTTCTACATTTGATTGATTGTATTATCTAGCTTTCGCACTTGTAGTTGTTTGCCTTGTTATTTATTCCAGAAGGTATTGTTAATGTATCATCTCTTAGGGAAATGGGAAAAAAAGAGGAATCATTTATATATATGGTTAATTAGTCTTTGATTTTTTTAAGTCGTTTTTGATAACCTGATTCCCTGTGTATGCTGATCAATTTTTACATTTCTGATTTTGATGAGCTTATCAGTTTATGCATTTATGGGGTTTTGGATTTTAGAACAGTGAAGTATGACTTTGGGAATCTGTATTATAGTTTATTACTCATTTTAGAACAGTGAACACTGAGTCTGAGTGCTCCTAAAGTGTTCAGGGCTATGATCGAGAAAAGGGACATGTCCGGTGGAAAAGTTAAAGGCCAATGGACTGGTTCTATCATCTTGTCGCATCGCCGACTTTTCGAGCTCAATTTTTTTCCTTCCACGGTAAACCCTGATTTCTTTGATACATATATCAGCATCATTCCATTCGAATGAAGTTAGATTTGATTGAGGAGTTCTATAAAGTAGAATTCTGGTTACATTTCCATTTTCAAATTAAAGGTGCATTTGTTGATTTGAGAAACTTGGATTTGGGTTGGGATTTATTTGTTTAGTGTTGTATTGTGTTTTGGGAACAAAGTATTATGAAATGGCTTGCCAAAAGATCATTTTTTTTTTTTTTTTTTTTTTTTTTTTGTTTTGTTTTGTATTGTGTTTTGGGTACAGGTTTTAAGAAATGGCTTGCAAGAATATCAGGGAGTACAACTTAAAGAGGCTCACCAATTATGAACTGGGGATCAAATCTTCCCAGGTAAGCATATATGTTTTCTCTTGTTATGTCTGATATCCATATTGCAACATATTGGACACGATCCTATTTTTCACCGACTGATGAGCTTGTTTCATGATACTTGTTTGATTTTTCAAAATGTGTTATTTGAATCTACAAATAAAGAGAATAAAGGAGACCCCTAATTATTTATTGTACTCATGAAGGTAAATGATTTCCACTAAATATTCCTTCGGATTTGATGTACGTTGATGTGTACATTGTCTGTTGCTAAATATATGAAAACATTTTCATTCTGATCATGATTATTTTCCCATCATTTATTCAATATTACCTTTCTACAAATCATTAAAGTCTCCGGCTTAATCTACTGATTTTCTTGTCATGATTCATTACAGTTATTATGAGCCTGTATGACTGTTGCTCGGTGACTCAAAGTGGCTCGCCGATTATGAAGGAAGGAAGGGTAGGGTGGGGTGGGGGGGTGGCATGGAGGTGAGGGTGGGGGTGGGCATGGGTGTGGGGTGACCTTGCATGAATATGTCTTTATGCCCCAGCCTGAGGGCTTTGTTGATACATCTAGAACTCACTATGTCTGTAAACTACAAAAAGCCCTCTATGGTCTCAAACAAGCACCTAAGGCTTGGTTTGCAGAACTCAGCTCACAATTGTTGCACTGGGGCTTTGTACAGTCCATTTCAGACAGTTCATTATTTATTTTTCATCAAGGATCAACTTTACTTTATGTCCTGGTGTATGTTGATGACTTCATCATTACAGGTAATTCACTCTTTGTAGTTCAGAAGTTCATATGTCACTTGAATTCTAGATTTCCCTTGAAAGATTTGGGTGATCTGTCTCACTTTCTGGGCATGGAGGTTTATAGGGACCACACTGAGTTGGTTATTTCACAGCAACAATATGCATCACAGCTCTTGCACAGACTTGACTTGGAGCATCTCAAACTATGTCCCAGTCCCATGGTCACTGGCAAACTTCTTACTCCTACAGATGGCACACCCTTGTCTAAATGTGATGCCTTCACCTATAGAAGTGCAGTGGGGGCACTCCAATACCTGACCTTTACTAGACCTGATCTTGCTTTTTTTGTCCAACACTGAGCCTGTTTATGCTCGCCCCTTGCACAATGGCTCATTGGCAAGCCCTCAAAAGAGCTCTTTGAGATATGTCAAGGGACACTGTGTATGGACTGCACTTCAAAGCTATAGGTTCTATTGATCTTCAAGGGTTTTCTGATGCAGAATGGGGCTGTAATCCCTTTGATAAAAGATCCGTATCAGGTGACTGTGTTTATATTGGGCCATCTCTCATCTCATGTGCCTCCAAGAAACAGTTAATGGTGGCAAGATCCATCACAGAAAGTGAGTACAGGGCGTTAGCTCATCTAGCTACTGAGATTCTCTGGTTACAGGCTCTGCTCAAAGAACTTCATATTAAAATTCCTGCTATCCCTGTTCTACATTGTGACAATATAAGGACAGAATCTTTGGCCAAGAACCTTGTGTTTCACTCCCGAAATAAGCACATCAACATTGATGTTCATTTCATTAGGCACCATGTCTTGGCACAACATCTTAGTGTCCAACATGTTCCCTCATCCTTACAGCTAGCAGACTGCCTTACAAAACCAGTCACTGGATCTCAATTTCAGTTCACAAGGAGCAAACTCAATGTGTCAACTTCCCCATTTCGTTTGAGGGGGGATGTTAAGGATAATGATGCTAAAGATAATGATAGTAATTAATGTGCCACTTGTATTGTATGTGTGAGTGACACTTGTCTAGTATCTAGTTGAGACAAGTGTCCCAGAGAATCTAGTTTGGGATAATGTTTGTTAGATGGTGTTGGATATATATATCATTGAATCTGATACTAGATGAATGAATGAAATCTATTTCTCTTCAGTAAATCTAAGTCCAAACCTATATAATCACAATCTAACTACGAATTAGATATGATCAAAAATTTCTAAACGGATAAAACTACAAATTTAATCACTTAGAACCCAAGAACACGATCAAATCCTCAATATTCCACAATTAGGGCAAAATTCATACCTTTATAAAACTCCAAATTGTTGATACCAAAATGAATCTCGTCTCACGAGGATTCCGGTGCTCTACTCGAATATAAAATCCGACAAGCGGTTTGTGAGATATCTTGAAGATTCTATTTGGCCCTCTCTTTCTCTCCAAGTTCGAACTGTCTAACCTCCCCTGATAATGGGGAGTTAATTTCTCAAAATAAAACTCTTCCCATTAATTGCCATCAATTAAATAAATTAATACTTTTCTTTTTTTCTTTTTTTATACCGAAAGTTAAAGGGAAAAATTATATAAAATTCCAAAATTAATCAAAAGGACTAGTTTACCCTTTTGTGAAAATTCGAAATGTTACATTTTTACGCTCTAAGGAGATTATAAACTCCAACATATAATTGATCTGAAAAAGAAGATACACTTAGAAAAAAAGAAAAACAAGAAACACTTTATGAAAGTTGTGTTTGGCAAACTAAAAATACTTATTATTATTGACCATGAGAACCGGGCTGGCATTTTTTGGGCCTAAAGTCAAGTCTCGAATTAGATCTTTTAGTTTGATTTTTTTTTTTTTGAAAATACATATTTATAAGAAAATTTTGGGTCTTTATCGATTCGAGTAATTTTTTTTGGGTCTTTATCAATTCAAATCATTTTTTTAACACATTATATTAGATTGGATCAACACGATTTTTTTTTCTTTTAGCAAAGCATGTAATGTTGGTCTCCCGGCACCGTCGGGCCTAAGACCACCGTCTCCTCTGCCTTATTGGAGGCCGTACGATGAGAACCACGTCATGTTTATAAGAGTATCTCCAATGATGGGTTCATGAATTTTTTTAAAGCTTTACCAAAAGGTTTACACTATTGGATTGATGATGACTATGCAAAGCTTTTTAGTAAAGATTTGTCCGAATGAAGCGGTTCAAATGCATAAAAAGCTGCAAATTCTTTTTTTTTTTTTCTTTTTTTTTTAATTTTTGTGTGTAGTGGAAAATAATGTTAATGCGTAGTGAGTCCATGCTATAAAGCTTTTGAAAAAGTTTATGTATTGTAGAGAAAATGTTTATAGGAAATAGGTTAATAAGTAGATGATGTGACATAATTATAAACCTTTTAACAGGTTTATGATTAGAGATACTCTAATAGACCAACATGGATAGGCTGCTCTTTTGACAAATCATAAAATTTTATTAATATTTCATTTTTTGCATTGTTTACAGAAAATTATTAACATTACGTGATTAATTCATATATATAGTCCAAAAAGTTATTAATGAAAACTACCTCCCAAATATTACTGAACTAGTAGGAAAACCCGTGCGTTGCACGGGAAAACGTAAACTTGGAAATTAATAGCAAAGGAAAGTATAAACATATTTTAATGAAAAATGTTATGTTATTCGAACGTATGGTGAATAATACACACATTGTGTCAACTTATGATAATTATATCTTAGTGTTCGTACCGCATGATCGGGTAATGATTATTTATTTTGATTTAACAATGTTAGCTTCTACATTGTTGAATAATGCGATATAACATTAACAACCTATATGTCGTTGTAATACCAATAGTTGAAATTAAAAATCATAGTTGTCATTGTTCTTCTTTCAAAGGTTTTTGCGGTGTAGTAATGTACATCGTCTTCTTTTTGTGTGTGTGATTCTGTTCAAAAGACAACCACTAAAGTTATTTCTATAAACTATTAAACCAATTCCAGATAACAACACCAATTGCAACGATGAAAACAACACCACACCGATGCAAAGCAGCCCCATCATAATGTAGGAGTAAATTGAATAATTAAGGTAAAGCAAAATGTTTCCAAAGCAATCCTTCCAAAGTACTCAAGTATTTGCTTTCTGTCGGGAGATAAGCAATCCTTTTGGGGAATTCATATGCTAAACAAATTCAGAAAAACTGGAGCAAGCACTACTATTTACAACATCATAATTGTTACTGATGTAGAAAAAATTAATCAAATATATACCACGCACTGGAATTAGCACTAACAATTTCACAAAAGCATCATCTGAAAGTCCACGCACATTTGGTAAACATACGTCAGTGGTAATTGAAACTCGACGCACCATCAGTCTTCACCAGGACTGCAATCGTCTCTATTCACAGAACACAACACGATGAGCATAGAAGGTTAAAAGATTAAATTGAAAAAAATTTGAAATAAGAATCGTTAATATGATTCTACCATGAGAAATTCGATGGGCACATTAAAAAAATGAAATAAAACCCTATATATTGTTGTGTGCATTCTAGCTTTTTGGATTTCCCGACCAATGAACTGTAGCGGAACTCGAAAGCATGATGAAATGATCTTCAAATACATGATGACATTATCTTCAAAGGTGTGAGAATATAAGCCAGAATTCGCGTGACAGATTATCTTCACGATTACCATAGGAAGAGCAAAATGGAGAGGATCATCACCTTGGAAAGCCCCATTGGAGGCGGAGGACATTCTGCAGCCATGTCTGACCCTAGAACAATACAATGAAAACTTATAAATAGCACAACTCTTACTTAATAGCCTAAATCAATCATTCAGATTCAACACAGCACACAAAGATTGAATAATCAAATGATCAATAACAATTTCACACAGTTGGATAATCACTCTCAAGCTATCATACATACAAAACTGATGCACATATATTCTCATTGAATACTTTGAAATGTTGAAAACGGAGTACATACGTCACTCACCATGACGAATGGGAACAATTTATCCGCCATAATACCCTGACCATTAGATGGAATTGCATCATGTATCATAAGCCATAGAGATGAACAACTCGGACACGTTTGAAAAGAGAAGAGGAAAGAAAAATCCATCAAAAGAATAGTGTAATGCCTACATGATGAACATCATCATATGAATTCTAAACAAAAGATTCAAACTGACATTTACGATCACCATTCAAAGCAACAGAAAACCTCAGCCAACCAACAATGGATGACCCAAAAAAAACTCGAACTTTGCATTGATTATTGGAACATGGTCTTTGTATTGTGTAGCAAGAGGATAAATGTTTAGTCTTCATTAAAAGATTCAAATCTCAATTAAACTCATCTATAAGCATTCCTTGGAACAACTCCTGAAAATTCTAGGTGATCATGTGAAACAAAACACGACAATCAGAGAAATCATTAGGTGACATTGAAGCTTTCCTCAAAATCTGTTAATGAACTTCCATATACGTTAACAAAATCTTAGTATCGAATGTCCGCTCAAAATTCTTTGATATACTTATGCAACGAAGACAATACAACCACATAGGCAACCTTAAACCCACCAACAAATAGAAGTCTTGCCACAACAAAATGAAAGCAAAATGAAAGTCAATAAGTTGCATAAATCATAGTTCCAATCCATATGTGGAAGGTTTTTTTATTTTATAATTTAACACATGACATGAAATGCATTTATCGGGGTACTAAATTTTTTATTGTCTATCTCAAAATGATGTTTTCTTTGTCTCAAATTTTTTTGTCTCTTATTTTGTTATGTATTCCAATCCATTTAGAGGTTCTATCCATTTTTCTGTACAATCCTTTTGGTACAACTACAAATAAAATTCAGACTCTGCATATAATTTTTTTTTTTACTACAAATGAACACATTAGGCAAATCAAAACACAAAAAGACTTACCAAAAACAGACGAGGTGCAAGTATTCATCGTCATGTTCAAAAAAACAGATGCAACATGAGTAAATCAGAACCCACAATGGTTATGCCGACTAATCATCTTTTGACTGCTGAATTCACCATTTCATTATCTGAAAAATTGATGCAACATAAGTAATTAAATCAAAACCCACGATCGATAAAAAAACACAAACACCTGGAAAAACCTAAATCTCGTAAAAAAGACGTTGTGTGGAAGAACTTATTTAATAATGGATGGCTGATATGAAATTAGGAATGGTTACCATTCACTTAGCAAACCGATAGTCATTAGTGGGAGAAGATGTCGTGGAATGAAAGTTTGAAATTGAAGGCGATCAAGGAAGGCGTTGCGAGAAAATGGGAAGGTGGACTTTGTGAAATTTGTTGGTAATCGGGGTTTGGTACAAAGATGGGTGAACTCGGAATGCTATAATATGAGTTTGGAGATACGGAGTGTATGCTCATATAAGTATTTACTGAGTTTACGGATTTAAATGATTAAGTATAGTTCGGAAAATCACTTAAAGGATGAAAATCCACTTACAGGACCAAAATTCAGAATTTGGAAAAAGCAGGTGTGTGAAAGTTGTCACACCACACAGCGCTCACTTTGTGAGAAAAATTTGTACAAATTTGAACAGAAAGTTTTGGCCGTTTTTGGGGTTTCACAGGCTGGCCACAGGCGCCCGCCTGTGGCCCGAAATTTTGAATTAGTGTGTCTTTTCATCCTTTTCAACTGACTTATGTATGTAACTTCTTTCCAAAGGTTGCATACATAAGAGGTCGATTTTCCACTACTACAGATGATCATTTTTTAAGTGCTTGAAACAGGGTGAATTTTGGCACATCATCTTTGAGAGTCAATAACTCTCTAATAAAAACTCCATTAGTATACTTCTCTTTTGTTGCCTAAAAGTGAAGGGAAACGTAGTCTGACTCAAAGAAATAAGATGGAATCTCTTCACAAATCAGGACATCTGTACTCTCATCTCTTCTTTGGAAATAAAGAGTCTCAGGCTTTTCCTTTGGTTGCCCAAAATTCTTAAGTCGATGGCCATTCACTTTAAAAGCTTGATTACCATACCCGTTCAAAGTAATTACTCCACTTGGATTAACCTCAAGAATCTCAAAGGGACCAGACCATCTAGACTTGAGTTTACCCGGAAACAGGTGAAGTCTAGTATTATAGAGTAAAGCCATTTCACCAACTTTGAATTCTCGGTCCTTGATCTTAGCATCATGGAGCATCTTCGTTCTTTCCTTGCTAAGCTTAGCATTCTCGTACGCACGGAGTCTGAATTCGTCGAGCTCGTTCAATTGTAACAACCGTTTCTCCCCACAATTCGTCTATCGAAATTTAAGAATTTAATTGCCTAGAAAGCTCGTGTTCAAGTTCGACGGGTAAATGACAAGCTTTGCCATAGACCATTTGGAAGGGTGACGTGCCCATCGGGTTTTAAATGCGACGATAAGATAACAATGTCGTCATCCAACTTAAGACTCCAATTAGATCGATTATTGTTCACGGTCTTCTCTAAAATTCTTTTCAAGCTCTGGTTGCTTATCTCGACTTGGCCTTTGGTTTGGGGATGATATGGTGTACCAACTTTGTGTTTGACACCATATTTTCAAGGATTTTATCAAGCGGCGCATTGCAAAAATGTGTACCTTCATCACTAATGAGTGCTCTCGGACGACCCGAATCTGGTAAAGATATTCTTTTGCAAGAATTTCTTCACGACTTTATGATCATTAGTTTGGGTAGCTATAGCTTCAACCCACTTGGAAACATAGTCGAAACCTGCAGGCGAGGATATATTTATTACCGCACGAAGATGGAAAGGGTCCCATAAAATCTATGCCCCAAACGTTGAAAACTTCGCATTCAAGAATGGGCTTAAGTGGCATTTCCATCCTACTACTCGCCGCCCGGTTCCGGGCACCTATCACAACCTTTTAAAAGGCTTCGCATCCTCCATGAGTCGGCCGGTAGAATCCGACTTGAAGGATCTTTGCAACCGTCTTTGGTGTTCCATAGTGACCTCCGGTAGGATCGCTTATGGCATTGTTCTAGGATATCCCACCGATCATGCTCAGAACACACCGTCGAAGCAATCCATCTTTCTGAGATCTGAACAAATAAGGATCTTCCCATACGAGATATTTAAGATCAGAAAAGAACTTTTTCTTCTCCTGATATGTCATGTCTTCTATATGACCACTCGCTAAATAGTTGACGTAGTCAGCATACCACGGCCTAACCGTTTCAAGCTTCATCAATTGCTCAGTCGGAAAATCAATGCCTATATCATTGTGACTCTCTGCACCTCATTTACTAAGCGAGATAAATGATCACCACAATATTCTCACTACCTTTCTTATCTTTAATCACAAGGTCAAACTCTTGTAAAATCGAATCCATCTAAGTAACCTTGGTTTTGCATCCGCTTTGTCCATAAGGTAGCGTGAGGCTGCATGATCGGTCCATACAACAACTTGAGACCCTGAAGATAACTTCTAAACTTGTCAATGGCAAAACTACACTAAGAATTCCTTCTCGGTTGTGGTATAATTGCATTGAGCCGGGTTCAAGGTGCGGCTCGCATAATAAATGGGCTGAACCTTTATCAACTCTTTGACCTAAAGCTGCGCTTTCACGGCGTAATTAGAGGTATCGCACATCAACTCGAAAGGCTTGGTCGGTCAGGTGCAACTAAAATAGGGGCTCGATAAGCTTGTCTTTCAGACAATTGAAAGCTTCTTTGCACTTCGATCGAACAAGAAATCTACATCATCTTTCAAAAGATTTGATAAAGGCTTGGCGATGGTAGAAAAATCTTTAATGAAAGCGCCTGTAGAAGCCAACATGACCTAGAAAACCTCGTACCTCTTTCCTTTGTCTTAGGTACGTCATCCTTTCAATGGCTTCGACCTTAGCCTTATCAACTTGAATACCAAAGATTGGACACCTTATGTCCTAAAACGATTCCTTAAATCTACTAGAAAATGGCATTTTTCCCGATTAAGCACCAGATTTTTCTCAACACATCGTTGGAGTACCATATCTAGGTTCCTTAAGATTTCAACAAAGCTATCGCCAGATCGAGAAGTCATCCATGAAGACCTCCATGCATTGCTCCACAAGTCCATCAAAATGGCCAACATGCACCGTTGAAAAGTCGCGGGTGCGTTGCATAAGCCGAATGGCATTCTCATGAACGCAAAAAGTACCGAGATGGACACGTAAAAGTTGTCTTCTCTTGGTCATTAGGATCAATGGCTATCTGGAAGTAGCCAGAATAGCCATCAAGGAAACAATAATACTTATGACCACTCAGTCGTTCAATAAGCTGGTCAATGAAGGGTAGGGGAAAGTGGTCCTTGGCAGTAACCTCGTTAAGTCTACGATAGTCAATGCAGACTCTATAGCCTGTCACGAGTCGTAAGGCAACTTCCTCCCCTTTTTCATTCTTTTCGACTGTGATTCCGCCCTTCTTTGGCACAACTTGAGTAGGGCTGACCCACTCGCTATCGGCGATTGCATAGATGATGCCCATGTCAAGCCACTTTATCACTTCTTTCTTGACAACCTCCTGCATATGCGGATTCAGCCTTCTCTGAGGTTGTCTAACCTTTTTAGCTCCCTCCTCCGTTCGGATTTTATGCATGCATACATCTGGGCTGATTCCTCGGATATCACCCACTTGCCATCCGAACGCGAGGATATTCTTTTTAAGCACTTCTATCAATTTGTGCTTCTTGCTCGAGATCAAGTTTGAAGAAATGATCAAAGGCAATTTATCTCCGTCCTTAAGAAAGATATACTTAAGGTGTTTCGAAGGTTTGAGCTCTAAATCGGTGAGGTGGTTGCTCAATACTAGATTTTAACGGGCCACCTTTCTCCTTATGAGCTTGAAGTGGTTGTGATGAGAACACCTCATTTGCCCGAGGCTCAACCCCGAAAAGGCTTGGATCAAATCATCCATCGGAATCCTCCGGTCAACACTTGCTTCCTTTTTCTTGTGATCGATCATTTTTCTTAACTCTTCATCTTTAAGCTCTTACGCGACTCTTCCCAATCATCTACTTCCCAATGAGTAGCTTCTCTCCAAAATTCTACCTCGTCCCAACTACCCATCGAGCTTCTTCTTCACCAGGGATGAAGTCTTCCCGACTCGATTCCTTGAGATCATCGTTTGTTCTTTGGGTATCTCCATGCTTCTAACTCAATAACAAAGGCTCGGTGTGAGCGAGTGAAGATGACTCGGCAATGCCTACGGCTTGAAATGAATTAGAAGATGGTCCGCGATCGACTTGATCTTCAATGTCCATGACTTCAAAAACACCTATCTCTCGTCAACTCCTCCGCTTTCTTGAGTAGGCATCTTTTCGTCCTCATAGATAGCTTCAACAAACGATATTTCATCAATTACGGCTCTTTCAGGATGTGTCCCTCGTGTGAAGGTAACGGATGTGTCATCGACTCTAAGAGTAATCTGTCCTCTGCAGAAGTCGATGAGAGCGTTAGAAGTGTCCAAAAGGTTCGGCCTAGAATTAGAGGCATTTCTTTATCGGTGGATAGTCTAGAATAACCCAATCGGTAGGGAAGACTAAATGTTCAATTTGAAGGAGAACATTAGCTACACAACCGCGCTGTGATCCGGCTAGATTTATCTACCATCTCAAGAGAAATCGGGCGCGTTCGCATCCTTTTATCTAACCCGAGCTTTTGCATACGTTTAATGGCATCACATTAATAGAGGCCCCGAGTCGCATAAGACATTTTCGAATAAATGGCCTTCGATCTCACAGGAGATTGAAGGTGCCGCCAGGTCACCTCGCTTAATGACAATTTTCAGGAAACCATCGCGCAATCCTCGCGTAGCACTTCTTCACCATCCCCAGAAGCTTTCTCTTACTCCCACAGAATTCTTTAAGATACTTAGAGCATTTAGGCATTTTGATTAATACCTCGGCTAAGGGCATACTAACTTGAGTGTCTCTAAGTATCCTCTCACTCCAAGATATCTTGCTTGTCATTAGTGAGGGCTTTCTCTTTCCTTTTTGGTGGATAAGGAAGGGCTTTATCATTCCTTGTAGCTTGATTCTTTATCGCCTCATCCTCCTTATCCTTCCATCTTACAAACTTTTCTTCCTTTTTCTTAGTCAGAGGTACCACCCCTTGACGGTCCTTTCTTTCCTCATCATCAGAATTATTTCCGTCCTCCGAAGAATTGTCACTGAGCTCCTCATCTTTGTTTTCTTCGGCATGTGGTTTCTGATTTCCCCCTCCTGAACTCATGGCGTCAGGAGGGGCTACTCGTTTCCCGACACCTTGCCGGGTCCAGCTTTCTTTCCACTTCTCAAAGTTACTTCATTGAGCTCTTCTTCCTGTCCATACTCCCATTGTGGTGTAATGGCAGTGCAAACATTCACATCAGCTTTCGGATTTCTCTCGGTGTAACTCGGAAGTTTACCGTGAGAGTCGCTTGCTTATTTGGTCCGCCATCGACCAACTTGTCTCTCAATAGCTTTTAACACTAGTAGGCGAGTCTTCACCATGTCTACGACTCATCAAATTTGTGTTGAGGACACATGAGGTGGTATGATTTTGAGTTTGGTCCCATCCACCTTGAGGCCTTTGGGAGTTAGAGCTGTCCTTTGATAGTTTGAGTTGAAAGAATTCGAATTGGAAGGGCCAGGTGGTAACTTGGCTTGATTGAAGTTTTGTCGTTGAAATCCCGAGTAGTTACGGCTTTGATTGAAGTTTCGGAAGGGTTGGTTTTGATTATCCATTAGATTTACTTCTTCCGTTATCTCCGTTCCTACCTGCATTCCCGGATCGGAAGGTTGCGTCGAAGATTGGCCATTTTGCTTGCTTATCAATTCTATCTCGAGCAACCAATGCTTTGTATCGGGGATCGCTTGCATGCACCTTCTTTCTTAACATTGGTCTTCTTGGAAGTCGACCACATATTGTTCTTGGCGATGGTCTCAAACCACTCAGTGGCGATCTCATCACCTCCCCAAGAAGGATCCATGAGTGTGGAGTCAAGATAGTCTCTATTAGGTTGAGAGACACCTCTATAGAAACGATTCAAAGAACTCATGTCCTGTCATATCCGTGATTGGGGCATTTCCTCATCAAGAGATTCAATCTCTCCCAAGCTTTGCCAATGATCTCATCCTTCAAATTTGCTCAAACGTAGCTATTTCCGTTTCATCTCCATAATCTTGCAGGTGAAACCCACTTAAGAGCGAAGGCTCTTTTGACATCATTCCATGTATGGAGAGAATGATGTGCTAACGATTTAAACCACCGACTTGCTTCACCTTTTAAAGCAAAAAGAAATAGCTTTAACTTAACTATCTCGGAATCAACACCAGGATAATGGCACGCTTTCATGATTTGTGCGAATGTGGACAAGAAGTCGTGTGGATCTTCCCTGAAAGCGATACCATGGAAAGAGCTATTCTGAACTAGAGCAACTACTCCGTTCTTTAGATCGAAATTCACTCCTCCCATGTCGGGAGGACGAATAGGTCTATGCCCCTCGAGAAAATCTTGATTTAGATATGGGGTGTAGGGGTCCTGGTTCAATTGATTAAGCTGGTTTTGTCTAAATTGTTGAATTTGTTGATTTATGCCAGCTTGTTGATTCTGCTGTTGCTGCAAAGCTTGCATCTGCTGAAGGATTAAATTTAACTGAGCTTGGGGATCAGGATTTGGAATTGGAGGATCTTGATCCGCCATTATGTCCGAATCAGGGAAAAGCCTCCTTCTAAAAATAGATCGTTCAGGCTCGGGATCGAAGATTAGAAGTCCCTTCTTACTTCTCGTTTGCATAAACCAGAGAAGCAGAACAGGAAGAAATCAACCTTAGGGTTGATGAGAACGAGTTTAGAGAAGATTGGAGGATTTAGAAGTGTAGAAAGATAGAAGAGCAGAGAAAAGAAAAGTGGAACTGGCGTTTATAACCGAAACACCCCAAGTATAAGGATCATAGTAAAGGATGTTAACGGGTCGTCCTAAGGGAGTGGAATGTTTATCAAATTCTAGTATAAATCTATATCGATTATGTCACAATTATCTATCTAAACTAAGGTTGAAACTAACTAAAACCTAAACCTAAGAATTGAAACTAAAACAGGAATAAAAACAAGCAGAAAATAAGAAAACAGAAAGACGGACGAACGTTCACTTTGATGAACGAGCGTCTGGAAACTAAATCTAATGGACGAGCGTCTGCTATTGCGGACGAGCGTCTAACTACGAACTGAAGCAGAAAAGTGCAGGAAAATAGCAAGAAACTAGGGTTTATAAAACTAGAACTTAAACTAAACTTAATCTAAACGATTTGATTAAAACAATTAAAGGAAAACACAGCAAGGCGACTAGGTTCCACCTATCAACCAACAATCCAACTAGATGGTGATTAAAAAGACATAGTTTTTAGTAGTGATTTATTCACGAATTCAATTAAATTTCTTCAACCAAATTCTAGGGTTTCGTTTATCTTTTCAAACAAACTAAACATGCAATCAAAACGAAATCACGAGATTGTTTCCAAACTCTTACTCAACTAAACATGCTTAATCTCTTACAACACGAATAATTGCATTACTTTGAACAAAATAGAACTTAAATAATATATTTTCATATATTAATCCAAGCATCAAATATAAATAGATCGTTTCATCAAATTCATAATCCAATAAAACATAACAATGCAAAACAGCGTTAAAGTAATGAAAAACTATGAATTAAAACAAAACTATACCGGGTAGTTGCTAGTAAACCTATACTACCATGCAAAACTACCTCCTAACCGGCCGAATACCGGGTAGTTGCTAGTAAAGTTGGATAAGTACGGGTATCGATCCTCAGGGAATTGGGCTGTCGAATCTAACTTATTAATTCTTCTTTATTAACCTAAACCTAAACTAAAACGGAAAAGTAAACTGGACAGAGGATTGTTAATCCAAAGCCAGGAAGGATAATTGCGATCAACATAAAATAAAACTATATCTAGGAAAACGGTAAAACTAACTAACACTGAACAAACATGAACAAACCAAGATCAACCAATTTCCAACAACCATCACCCCACCGAAAGAAATAAGATAGACAAATGTTCATTCACAAGTTATCTTGGATTATTATCTTATCTAAAGGAGCGTTTCCTCTTCCGATTTATCACGCCATTAATTAGTTTACCTTCCGGTCTTAACTAATATCGATACAAATCAAAGATATGGATGAAATCCTAATCTAACAACATTATCCCTCAACTTCCGTTTGTTGGAATAATAATTGTCAATCTCCCTCACGATAATCTAATGAATCTATTAACTTCCGTTATCTAAATTCGATTAACATAAAGCATAAAAACATGAAAGAGAACAAGAACAACATAATGAATTAAACACATGAAAAATCCTATCTTTCCGTAACGGTGATATCCTCAATTCCAATCTAAGATAATCTTGCATCGAATTAATTAAATTGTGGTTCTCTCGTAAACCTAGATATTTAACCTCTGAACTTCCGTTATGTATTGATTAAAGATCTAAACTTTCCTACTGGTGATCTAAACTACACCGACTTCCGCCATACGGTAGCATCAAATCACACAATCATCTTCCGATATATAATTGCACGATACAATTAAACATAGGAAATGAACAATTTAAATAAAAACTTACAAAACATCCATCGAAAGAGAATTAAAATTGCAATTTGGAAAAAGGAGCTTCAAGGCTCATCCATGGTTGTCTCATGGCGGCAACAAGAAGATAAAAGAAGAAAACGAAAAGAAACGAACACTAATCTAACCACCGGCCGACCAAGCAAGGATCTTGGCCGGCCGGCTGCTGCTCTCAAAACTCGACTTTAGGGTTCAAGAGAAGAGCTGCTGCTGTATTTATAGAGTGCTAAGTCGGTTAGGGTTTAAGTCGGCACCGGACGCTCGTTCACTTATATGGACGCCCGTTCAAGATGCCTTAGACGCTATCAAGACGCTCGTCCAGACTCCGTCCAAACTCTCTGTTCAACTTTTCTTCCCTGGACGCTCGTCCGAATTACCAAACGCCCGTCCACACTGGACGCTCGTTCAAGATTGATGCAGAACGGATTCCTTGATATTTCCATCTTTATCTTGATTGATTTCTTTCCTTATCTCTTTTATTTTCCCATATCTTTGATTGATCCTCTCTCATCTCGAAATTAAGCCTCCTAAAAGATAAATAAACATTGCAAAATGTAGTGAAATCCAAATAATCATAATTAAATCAATTAAACACTTAAAATAACCAATTTTGCAAATAACCATATCAAAATGACATTTACTTAATAATTACACTTAAACCCTTAATTCTTATATAAATTATGCAAATGTGGGGAAAATAATAATGAAATAAACCCTTAATAATCATATAAATATGGCCTTAACAATATGTCAATGGGACACTCAGGTATGGACTGCACTTCAAAGCTACAGGTTCTATTGATCTTCAAGGGTTTTCTGATGCAGAATGGGGCTGTAATCCCTTTGATAAAAGATCCGTATCAGGTTACTGTGTTTATATTGGGCCATCTCTCATCTCATGTGCCTCCAAGAAACAGTTAGTGGTGGCAAGATCCAGCACAGAAAGCGAGTACATGGCGTTAGCTCATCTAGCTACTGAGATTCTCTGGTTACAGGCTCTGCTCAAAGAACTTCATATTAAAATTCCTGCTATCCCTGTTCTACATTGTGACAATATAAGGGCAGAATCTTTGGCCAAGAACCGTGTGTTTCACTCCCGAACGAAGCACATCAACATTGATGTTCATTTCATTAGGCACCATGTCTTGGCACAACATCTTAGTGTCCGACATGTTCCCTTATCCTTACAGCTAGCAGACTGCCTTACAAAACCAGTCACTGGATCTCAATTTCAGTTCACAAGGAGCAAACTCAATGTGTCAACTTCCCTATTTCGTTTGAGGGGGGATGCTAAGGATAATGATGCTAAAGATAATGATAGTAATTAATGTGCCACTTGTATTGTATGTGTGAGTGACACTTGTCTAGTATCTAGTTGAGACAAGTGTCCCAGAGAATCTAGTTGGGGATAATGTTTGTTAGATGGTGTTGGATATATATATCATTGTAATCTGATACTAGATGAATGAATGAAATCTATTTCTCTTCAGTAAATCTAAGTCCAAACCTATATAATCACAATCTAACTACGAATTAGATATGATCAAAAATTTCTAAACGGATAAAACTACGAATTTAATCACTTAGAACCCAAGAACACGATCAAATCCTCAATATTCCACAATTAGGGCAAAATTCATACCTTTATAAAACTCCAAATTGTTGATACCAAAATGAATCTCGTCTCACGAGGATTCCGGTGCTCTACTCGAATATAAAACCCGACATGCGGTTTGTGAGATATCTTGAAGATTCTATTTGGCCCTCTCTTTCTCTCCAAGTTCGAACTGTCTAACCTCCCCTGATAATGGGGAGTTAATTTCTCGAAATAAAACTCTTCCCATTAATTGCCATCAATTAAATAAATTAATACTTTTCTTTTTTTCTTTTTTTTATACCGAAAGTTAAAGGGAAAAATTATATAAAATTCCAAAATTAATCAAAAGGACTAGTTTAACCTTTTGTGAAAATTCGGAATGTTACATTTTTACGCTCTAAGGAGATTATAAACTCCAACATATAATTGATCTGAAAAAGAAGATACACTTAGGAAAAAAGAAAAACAAGAAACACTTTATGAAAGCTGTGTTTGACAAACTAAAAATACTTATTATTATTGACCATGAGAACCGGGCTGGCATTTTTTGGGCCTAAGGTCAAGTCTCGAATTAGACCTTTTAGTTTGATTTTTTTTTTTAAAATACATATTTATAAGAAAATTTTGGGCCTTTATCGATTCGAGTAATTTTTTTTGAGTCTTTATCAATTCAAATCATTTTTTAACACATTATATTAGATTGGATCAACACGATTTTTTTTCCTTTAGCAAAGCATGTAATGTTGGGCCCCCGGCACCGTCGGGCCTAAGACCACCGTCTCCTCTGCCTTATTGGAGGCCGGCCCTGATGAGAACCACGTCATGTTTATAAGAGTATCTCCAATGATGGGTTCATGAATTTTTTTAAAGCTTTACCAAAAGGTTTACACTATTGGATTGATGATGACTATGCAAAGCTTTTTAGTAAAGATTTGTCTGCATGAAGCGGTTCAAATGCATAAAAAGCTGCAAATTCTTTTTTTTTCTTTTTTTTTAGTTTTGTGTGTAGTGGAAAATAATGTTAATGCGTAGTGGGTCCATGCTATAAAAGCTTTTGAAACCTTTTAACAGGTTTATGATTAGAGATACTCTAATAGACCAACATGGATAGGCTGCTCTTTTGACAAATCATAAAATTTTATTAATATTTCATTTTTTGCATTGTTTACAGAAAATGATTAACATTACGTGATTAATTCATATATATAGTCCAAAAAGTTATTAATGAAAACTACCTCCCAAATATTACTGAACTAGTAGGAAAACCCGTGCGTTGCACGGGAAAACGTAAACTTGAAAATTAATAGCAAAGGAAAGTATAAACATATTTTAATGAAAAATGTTATGTTATTCGAACGTATGGTGAATAATACACACATTGTGTCAACTTATGATAATTATATCTTAGTGTTCGTACCGCATGATCGGGTAATGCTTATTTATTTTGATTTAACAATGTTAGCTTCTAAATTGTTGAATAATGCGATATAACATTGACAACCTATATGTCGTTGTAAGACCCATAGTTGAAATTAAAAATCGTAGTTGTCATTGTTCTTCTTTCAAAGGTTTTGCGGTGTAGTAATGTACATCGTCTTCTTTTTGTGTGTGTGATTCTGTTCAAAAGACAACCACTAAAGTTATTTCTATAAACTATTAAACCAATTCCAGATAACAACACCAATTGCAACGATGAAAACAACACCACACCGATGCAAAGCAGCCCCATCATAATGTAGGAGTAAATTGAATAATTAAGGTAAAGCAAAATGTTTCCAAAGCAATCCTTCCAAAGTACTCAAGTATTTGCTTTCTGTCGGGAGATAAGCAATCCTTTTGGGGAATTCATATGCTAAACAAATTCAGAAAAACTGGAGCAAGCACTACTATTTACAACATCATAATTGTTACTGATGTAGAAAAAAGTAATCAAATATATACCACGCACTGGAATTAGCACTAACAATTTCACAAAAGCATCATCTGAAAGTCCACGCACATTTGGTAAACATACGTCAGTGGTAATTGAAACTCGACTCACCATCAGTCTTCGCCAGGACTGCAATCGTCTCTATTCACAGAACACAACACGATGAGCATAGAAGGTTAAAAGATTAAATTGAAAAAAATTTGAAATAAGAATCGTTAATATGATTCTACCATGAGAAATTCGATGGGCACATTAAAAAAATGAAATAAAACCCTATATATTGTTGTGTGCATTCTAGCTTTTTGGATTTCCCGACCAATGAACTGTAGCGGAACTCGAAAGCATGATGAAATGATCTTCAAATACATGATGACATTATCTTCAAAGGTGTGAGAATATAAGCCAGAATTCGCGTGACAGAAACCACATGGATTATCTTCACGATTACCATAGGAAGAGCAAAATGGAGAGGATCATCACCTTGGAAAGCCCCATTGGAGGCGGAGGACATTCTGCAGCCATGTCTGACCCCCTAGAACAATACAATGAAAACTTAGAAATAGCACAACTCTTACTTAATAGCCTAAATCAATCATTGATTCAACACAAGACACAAAGATTGAATAATCAAATGATCAATAACAATTTCACACAGTTGGATAATCACTCTCAAGCTATCATACATACAAAACTGATGCACATATATTCTCATTGAATACTTTGAAATGTTGAAAAACGGAGTACATACGTCACTCACCATGACGAATGGGAACAATTTATCCGCCATAATACCCTGACCATTAGATGGAATTGCATCATGTATCATAAGCCATAGAGATGAACAACTCGGACACGTTTGAAAAGAGAAGAGGAAAGAAAAATCCATCAAAAGAATAGTGTAATGCCTACATGATGAACATCATCATATGAATTCTAAACAAAAGATTCAAACTGACATTTACGATCACCATTCAAAGCAACAGAAAACCTCAGCCAACCAACAATGGATGACCCAAAAAAAACTCGAACTTTGCATTGATTATTGGAACATGGTCTTTGTATTGTGTAGCAAGAGGATAAATGTTTAGTCTTCATTAAAAGATTCAAATCTCAATTAAACTCATCTATAAGCATTCCTTGGAACAACTCCTGAAAATTCTAGGTGATCATGTGAAACAAAACACGACAATCAGAGAAATCATTAGGTGACATTGAAGCTTTCCTCAAAATCTGTTAATGAACTTCCATATACGTTAACAAAATCTTAGTATCGAATGTCCGCTCAAAATTCTTTGATATACTTATGCAACGAAGACAATACAACCACATAGGCAACCTTAAACCCACCAACAAATAGAAGTCTTGCCACAACAAAATGAAAGCAAAATGAAAGTCAATAAGTTGCATAAATCATAGTTCCAATCCATATGTGGAAGGTTTTTTTATTTTATAATTTAACACATGACATGAAATGCATTTATCGGGGTACTAAATTTTTTATTGTCTATCTCAAAATGATGTTTTCTTTGTCTCAAATTTTTTTGTCTCTTATTTTGTTATGTATTCCAATCCATTTAGAGGTTCTATCCTTTTTTCTGTACAATCCTTTTGGTACAACTACAAATAAAAGTCAGACTCTGCATATAAATTTTTTTTTTTACTACAAATGAACACATTAGGCAAATCAAAACACAAAAAGACTTACCAAAAACAGACGAGGTGCAAGTATTCATCGTCATGTTCAAAAAAACAGATGCAACATGAGTAAATCAGAACCCACAATCGTTATGCCGACTAATCATCTTTTGACTGCTGAATTCACCATTTCATTATCTGAAAAATAGATGCAACATAAGTAAATCAAAACCCACGATCGATAAAAAAACACAAACACCTGGAAAAACCTAAATCTCGTAAAAAAGACGTTGTGTGGAAGAACTTATTTAATAATGGATGGCTGATATGAAATTAGGAATGGTTACCATTCACTTAGCAAACCGATAGTCATTAGTGGGAGAAGATGTCGTGGAATGAAAGTTTGAAATTGAAGGCGATCAAGGGAAGACGTTGTAGAAAATGGGAAGGTGGACACTGTGGGGCTGTTGGTAATTTAAGTGTTACCATGTTCATTTATGTAATCGGGGTTTGGTACAAAGATGGGTGAACTCGGAATGCTATAATATGAGTTTGGAGATACGGAGTGTATGCTCATATAAGTATTTACGAATTTACGGATTTAAATGATTAAGTATAGTTCGGGAAAATCACTTAAAGGACTGAAAATCCACTTACAGGACCAAAATTCAGAATTTGGAAAAAGCAGTGACAAAGCGACCTTTGTCACCATGTGCACTCCCTTTGTGAGAAAAATTTGTTCACAAATTTGAGCAGAAAGTTTTGGCCGTTTTGGGGTTTCACAGTGGCCACAGCGCCCAACAGGTCCCAAGTCCGAATTAGTGTGTCTTTTCATCCTTTTCAAATCGACTTATGTATGTAACTTCTTTCCAAAGGTTGCATACATAAGAGGTCGATTTTCCACTACTACTGAGATGATCATTTTTAAGTGCTTGAAAACAGGTGAATTTTGGCACATCATCTTTGAGAGTCAATAACTCTCTAATAAAAACTCCATTAGTATACTTCTCTTTTGTTGCCTAAAAGTGAAGTGGAAACGTAGTCTTATCTCACGTAGTATTTGTGTAACCCAAGGCATCTTATAAGGGTCAAATAACTTTTTTAGGAAAGTGTTAATCACGATTCTACGTTATATCAAGCTTGTCATACTTTCTGCGTTTTCTGCAGTTTTGTTTTGACATTGTTGTTCCCTTGAAATCCACAAATATACAACAATCTACAAAAGTTATTTTAATTTCTGCAATGTCAATTGTCAAGAGAGATGACTGCAAACTTTGGTAAGTTGGAAAAGTTTGAAGGTGTTAATTTTAGAAGATGGCAAAGGAAGATGCATTTTTCGCTAACAACATTGAAAGTGGTGTATGTGTTGAGTACACCAATGCTCAAGTGTTGGATGATGGACCTTGAGGAAGGCGAGGAGGAAGAACAAGTGGGAGAATGATGACTACATCTGTAGAGGTCACATTCTAAACGGTATGTCGATTCTTTGTTTGACATTTATCAAAATGTTGAGTCTCATGAAAGAATCGTGGGATTCACTAGAGTCTAAATACATGAATGAAGATGCCTCTAGTAAAAAGTTTTTGGTTGGTAATTTCATGAAATATAACATGGTAGATTCAAGGTCGGTAATGGAACAATATAATGAATTACTGTGCATTTTGGGTCAATTTGCACAACATAAAATGGAAATGGATGAGTCTATTTCGGTGTCAAGCATTATAGATAAGTTGCCTCCTTCATGGAAAGATTTTAAACACATGTTAAAGCACAAAAAGGAAGAATTATCTCTGGTAGAACTTGGTAGTCACTTGCGTATAGAGGAATCTCTAAGGGCGCAAAAGGGCAGTAAAACCAAGGGTAAAGAGATAATGGATTCGACATCTATCAACATGATGGAAGCCGGTGAATGTTCATATAAGAACAAAAGGAAAGATAAGAAAAAGTCTTCCAAAAACAGTGGAAAAGATACCAAAAAAAAACCAAAAGGTGCTTGTTGGAATTGCGGTAAAACTGGACATTTCAGAGTTGATTGTCGAGTAAGGAAGAAAGGACCAAACAACAGTTCGGGGCAAGGGTCTAAGGACCAAGGTGCTCCTAAACATCAAGGTCAGAATGTTACTTGTGGATTTAATTCGAGTGTGAATTATGTACCACTAATTTCTGAAGCATTTTATATGCAGGATGATGATGTTGCTTGGTGGATTGACTCGGGTGCAACGAGACACGTTTGCAAGGATCGAAGCTGGTTTAAAAACTATGAACCTGTGATCGATGGATCCATGCTATTTATGGGAAACGAGTCAAAGGCTGCCACAGTTGGAGTTGGAAGTGTTGTTTTATCTTTTAGTTCTGGAAAATGTATAATTTTAAAACAAGTGTTGCATGCTCCGTGTATACGGAAAAACTTGGTTTCTGGTAGTATTTTATGTAAAGAAGGTTATAAACAAGTCTATGAGTCGGATAAGTACATTTTAAGTAAGTGTGGTGTATTTATTGGATTTGGTTACTTATGTAATGGTATGTTTATGTTAAATATTCAGCATGATGTTGTAAACAATGTTGCTGCAGTCCATGATGTTAATAATTCTGTTTTGTGGCATGCTCGGTTGGGACATGTTCATTATAAACGTATGTTGGTAATGTCTAAAAATGAGTTAAATCGATCTTTTGACATGAATATGAATAAGTGTAATATTTGTATGTTAAATAAAATTGTGAGACAACCTTTTCATAGTGTTGAAAGGTTATCTTCCGTATGAAACAACCGGAGGGATTTGTTATGCCTGGTAATGAGCATAAGGTGTGTAAGCTTGTTAAATCATTGTACGGGCTTAAACAAGCGCCTAAACAATGGCATCATAAATTTGATGAAGTTGTCTTGTCTAATGGTTTTAAGCTTAACCAATCAGACAAGTGTATATATAGTAAATTTTACAATACCGATAATGGTGTGATAATTTGCTTATATGTTGATGACATGTTAATCTTTGGAACTAACCAAGAACAAGTTGACCTTTGTAAGGCCTTTTGTCATCAAGTTTCTATGAAAGACATGGGGGAGGCGGATGTGATTCTTGGAATCAAGACCAAACGGAGTGACAAAGGGATCTCTTTGACACAATCTCATTATATTGAGAAAGTGTTGAAGAAATTCAATTGTGAAAATTCTACTCCAGCTAATACTCTCATGGATCCTAATGAGAAAATCATGCCTAATACGGGAAATCCGATATTACAACTTGAGTATTCTCGGGTGATAGGGTATGCTATGACTAGCACACGTCCGGATATTGCTTATGTGGTTGGAAAGCTATGCAGGTTCACGAGTAATCCGAGTAGTCATCATTGGCGTGCAGTAACTCGTGTGCTAAGGTATCTTAAGTTGACCAAGGATTTTGGCTTGACTTATTTGGGACATCCTTCGGTAATAGAAGGATATTCAGATGCCAGTTGGATATCCAATGTAGAGGATCTTTCTTCTATTAGTGGTTGGGTGTTTTTACTTGGAGGAGGTGCCATTTCTTGGGCTTCCAAAAAGCAAACATGCATTACTGGCTCGACTATGGAGTCGGAATTTGTTGCCTTAGCCGCAGCCGGAAAAGAGGCGGAATGGCTTAGGAATTTGATCTATGAAATTCCATTATGACCTAAACCAATATAACCCATTTCTATCCATTGTGATAGTGCATCTACCTTGTTTAAAGCATATAGTCAAGTGTATAATGGTAAGTCGCGACACCTGGGCGTTAGACATAGCGCGGTACGTGAGTTGATTACTCATGGGGTGATTTTGGTTGTTTTGTGAGATCTCAATATAATTTAGCTGATCACTTAACCAAAGGATTGGCTAGAGACTTTGTACAAAATTCGGTAATCGGGATGGGTTTACAACCCATATAAATCTTGGTGATAGGATACCCAATTCCCCTCTAATACAATGTTAGAGGCAGAATTCAATGTGGAAGGCCTATTGTCTTAGATTTGAGCACATGATATTGTCCCGAGGGTATGTGCTATGACCTGCAAGATTAGGTTGAAGGTGTTCTTCTTAATGAGTCTTTTGACAAAGTGCTATTGCAGGTGCACAATCAATAAAAGGCTCACCTATATGAGTATGAAGTTTGGCCGCTTCAAGGAAGTTCTAGGGTTGGCTTTCTATATGCTCAAGAATAGATATGGACACAAGGCCTGTTTAATTAGTGTCAAGAATAAACTTTTGGAGTTATCTTAACTCATGTGTATGTTATCTTCATGTATTCAAAACGTGTAAAGGGGTTCAATGCTTAGACACACCCCAATACTCGAATATTTGAAATGTGTAATATTACTAGGTGATAATTCAATCTTCGTGACATTATCATTGATGCATGAGTTGTTATGTTTTGACTGTTCTTCAGCTAAGCCAAGGATTACACTTAAATGGGGGAGGATTGTTGGTAATTTAAGTGTTACCATGTTCATTTATGTAATCGGGGTTTGGTACAAAGATGAGTGAACTCGGAATGCTATAATATGAGTTTGGAGATACGGAGTGTATGCTCATATAAGTATTTACGAGTTTACGGATTTAAATGATTAAGTATAGTTCTGGCAAAATCACTTAAAGAACTGAAAATCCACTTACAGGACCAAAATTCAGAATTTGGAAAAACAGTGACAAAGCGGTCTTTGTCACCACAAGCGCTCCCTTTGTGAGAAAAATTTGTTCACAAATTTGAACAGAAAGTTTTGGCCGTTTTTGAGGTTTCACAGTGGCCACAGCGCGCCCTTTGTGGGTCCAAATTTCGAATTAGTGTGTCTTTTCATCCTTTTCAACTGACTTATGTATGTAACTTCTTTCCAAAGGTTGCATACATAAGAGGTCGATTTTCCACTACTACAGATGATCATTTTTTAAGTGCTTGAAACAGGGTGAATTTTGGCACATCATCTTTGAGAGTCAATAACTCTCTAATAAAAACTCCATTAGTATACTTATCTTTTGTTGCCTAAAAGTGAAGGGAAACGTAGTCTTATCTCACAGAAGTATTTGTGTAACCCAAGGCATCTTATAAGGGTCAAATAACTTTTGTAGGAAAGTGTTAATCACGATTCTACGTTATATCAAGCTTATCATACTTTCTGCGTTTTCTGCGGTTTTGTTTTGACATTGTTGTTCCCTTGAAATCCACAAATATACAATAGGGGCGAGAGTGGAGGAGATGGATGAGAGAGTGTCCTACCGTATGCGTGTTTGTTTTTTTATTTTATTTTCTTTATAGAACCCTAAACCGGGTCACGGAGCGGGTCAATTGGCCAAATGCAGGTCAATTGACGGTTATTTGCTCTTAAATATTAATATAGATCTTGAGAGATAGTCAATTGATTAAAGATGTGTTTTTAAAGTTAAATCTCGATTTTCAAATGGATGTTTCTGATATTGGTTTTTTTTGTTAAGTCACAAAGATGACTATAACTGCTCGGACATTAATTTGATGGTGGTCCGGGATCGATCACAAAACATGACCACAATGTCAGCATTTTCATCCAATAGGAAATTTTAGAGGGTTAGTTTTTTAATAAATTCCAAATTTATATTTTATTCTATTAGCCAGGGATCACCAAGTCAGATTTGGTTCTGGACAGGATAAAATTTGTGTTGTTCAGATTTGGAAGGGAAGTTGCTAGAATGAAGTAAGGCAACTTTCTAAGTTTCAAAACGGGTACTGATGAGTGTCAACTTTGCTATAATTTCGTGTGCATGATACCTCATATTTGTAGCCCATCCGATGTACTTTTGGGGTAGTTAATGTTTTATAGTCACCTTTCACCATGGGTTGAATCATGAGACGATAAGACGTTTACGTCGAAAATCTCGATATTTTTGGGTGATTTGTGTGTGTTTTATTGGTGTTTTTCATGCTTGGGTATGTGGTTTATTTTTATTATAGGTATGGCGTGATAGAGGGCGTGACGAGGATCTCCATGATATGAAAATCGTCCAAAACAGAGATCGTATGAGGAAATGACGCGAAATTCAAGTTAGGCGATCGAGAAAAAAAAAGAAAAAAATAAATAAATTAGTAGTGTAGTATTTTTGTGGGATCCCAAAATTAGTGTTGAATGAGATATGAAGTCCCAGTACCAATTCCCGTTGGAAGCCTTTTCTTTACTTTATCACTCACACACCGAGGATGGTGTTTCGTTTTTAGGTGGGGTGGTAGACTTAGCTTCACTTTACTATCATGTACTTTAATTTTTATTCATCGAATAAGTTATATGCTTAGAGTTTGGTCCAATTGAGAGAAAATTTGAGCCATTTTTAAAAATATTCATGGTTTTGATGTTATAATTAAATGTGAATTCACGGTATTCTTTGGTTAATCATTAGTCATTAGTTGAATGCATGCGAGTCAAACCTTTATCTTGTTGTGGAAATTGAATTTTTATGCACGAAATAGCTTTTCTTTCATGAATTGTGGTTGGTTAGTGAATGCTTATAGATGCCATAGACATTAATCTGTTACCTAGAACTTATACCATTAACTTCGAGGTGAAATAGAAAGGTCAATCTGGTAGATTAAGGGATGACGGTCCTGGCATTTCTTTGACCCGACCAGAGCCAAATAGCCAACCATGTACATAATTTCCACAGAAGCCCCTCTAAGCCTTTGTAGGGTGGTTAGATCCCCACCCGAAACTTAGCCATTCGTTGATTAGCCTATAATTACCGACACTGATCCTTTATTTGTGGTCTATATTTCTTTGGCACCCTACGAGTGAGTTTTAATCTTATGTTGGACACACTTGCTGCTAGCACAAGTGTGAGGTATGAGATGTGTATTCATGGATGGTGTTGGTGTATCTTTTGCATTACGAATGAGAAGGGGTAGCAAAAAGTGTTGGTGTTGGTTTATAAAAAAAAGGAAAAAAAAAAGAAAAAGAAAAAAGCAAAAAAAAAAGAAGAAATAAATGAATAAAGTGTTGAATAAAGTTGAGTCAAAGTTTGCTGAAAAAAAGGGCTATGTATTAATTCTTCCAAAGTGGCGTTGGTGGACAAGTTTTCATTGAATTATGTTTGGATTTGAGGGTAAATAAGGAGAAAGCATGCTCGAATCAATCTAAGAAGGTGAGCTATGAGGTAAATTCAGGATGTTTTGATTAGACTCACTCGTTTTTCTCTTTTGATACTCCTTTTATCCTTTCGTTTAGCCTCGTCCCTGGCGTAACGATATAAGTGCAAGTCCAGCCTGACCTTAGTTAGCCTTGATTTGACCTCAATTAGTGGAGATGATTATGAAGTATAAGCTTATGGTGTAACGCCATTAGTCATGCGTCTATAATCTGAGCCGGTTGACCATAATGAATGATTGAGAAGCTATACACTCACATGTCACACATTCCATTTCCATGATAAGATACATTTTGGCTCGTGTTTATTCTCTTATTGATTAGTTTTTACTCATTGAATATATTGGTTTCCCATATGATCGCAACGTTGAACTCATGATTTATTTTTGAATCTTTGATTTGCTTGAGGGCGAGCCAACGCTAAGTGGGGGGGATAGTTGATGAGAGTCAACTTTTCTATAATTTCGTGTGCATTATACCTCCTATTTGTAGCCTATTCGATGTACTTTTGGGGTAGTTAAGTGTTTTATAGGCACCTTTCACCACAGGTTGAATCACGAGACGATAAGACGTTTACGTAGAAAATCTCGATATTTTTGGGTGATTTATGTGTGTTTTATTGGTGTTTGTCACGCTTGGGTATGTGGTTTATTTTTATTATAAGTATGACATGATAGAGGGCATGACGAGGATCACAACGATACGAAAATCGTCCAAAACAGAGATCGTATGAGGAAATGATGCGAAATTCAAGTTAGGCGATCGAGAAAAAAAAAAGAAAAAAATAAATAAATTAGTAGTGTAGTATTTTTGTGGAATCCCAAAATTATTGACTGAGATAAGAAGTCCCGGTACCAATTCCCGTTGGAAGCCTTTTTCTTTTTATCAAAAGGAAATAAAAAATAAAAAAGAAAAGGAAAAGGCTCATAATTGAATGTGGACGGAAGGACAGTACAGGGGATACATTTTTATGCTTATTATAGGCGTGAATTTCCGGAAGATTATTGGGGACACTACAAGAAAAAGGATTATCAAATTTGAGATGTTGTTATGATGGTACTAGATGTAGGGTGAAAGAAGGGATCCAAGATGTGAAAAGAAAACTCTATTTGAAGTATACTGTAAAATATACTGATTGGCACGCGGCCATTGTTCCGGTGGAGATCTATATTTTGGATGTCACTGACAGATGGACAAGATCTGATGATACTACAGGGCTCAAATCTAAACACACTTGTCTGGTAAGGTTACAGTTTTTTCTAAAATTTTGTTTGATTCATGCACAGTTACAGTTTATAATTGTATCAGAATCATCAAAGAGGAAAAGTCTGACATAGCTGCCTGATAATCTCAATATTAAGGCCTGATTATTGCTGCCTGCATGGCCTGAAGGATGGAAAAAGTGCTACATAGATATGTACTGATAATGCCTTTTCCTGAAGGGTGGAAAAAGCTTTAAAAAGTCAGACTTGATCAGTTTTGCTTGTGGTTTGAAGTATGACAGAGGGTCTAGTTCACCTTGTGATATTTAAGCGTGTTGTAATTTCCTATTACAGATTGAATACCAAGTCGAATCGTGCTCTGGTGTGGTTTCAAACGATGGTTGCACCTATACTAAATCTGTACGCCTTGTGTTTCCGGATGGTGGTTATGTGATTTACGGGGTTGCACACTAGCATATTGGAGGCATTTTAATTATAAATGATCCAATTAGATCAAATTTTAACACAATAAAATTATTTTTTCTTTCAGCGGCTACTTTTTCTTTTCCCAGCAGATTGAATAGCTTATTTGTGCTTTGCCTTTCTTCTCTGCAAAAATCCTGAGAAAAATTACGTACACTTTACTTATTCTATTTTGTAATTGGAAAACAACGAAGTGACGATTCGAGTGGTAGATTGCTACAGTTTTTTTTAGTAAATTTTATTCAATCTTTTTATCATGTTTATTATTAATTTCTTCATTATTTTCTGCAATTTTATTTTTATTATGCATAGCTAAATTTTCTGATAGCTAGATTATGTGATGGAATAACGAAATTGATGCCTAAAAGATAATCTAGGGATGAGTAGGTCTTAAAAGTTAAATCTTTTGAATTGTTGTGTCCTAAAATTTGAACATAATGCTATTAATAGAGTCGCGAACCATTAATTGATTTTACACATAACCTTTATAAATGTATTTTGCGAGGAAGTGTGCGAACTAGAATATTAGGATTGCCAAGCACAAACTAGTCGAGTTTTTCGCAGCATGTTCCTTGGTAAGGTTATTCTAGCTAAGCCGTGAACTCGGTGGATGCAGAGCGTCTCATAGTTTTAATCGTATTAGGTCAATTAAATCCCATAGAGGGGACTATTGAACCGAATATAGAGTAACTAGGTTGTGGTATTAGCGCCTAGGGACCAATTTAGGGGATTGCACCCACAGCACATTCATTAGAAGCGATTGGTTGGTTGGTAGGTTAAGACGCATCCTTAGTGATTCGATAAAGGTGTTAAGAATAGTGTTCCTGGTCATAGTTTAGCTATTCTGTTTATCATATATTTTACAGTTACAATTTTTATTTCGTTTTGAACCTGAACTAAATACGAAATTGATTGTGATACTTGATTGATTTCTCGTGGGATACGACATTGCTCGTCAATATAGTGCTTCCGACCCGGTATTCTGCCGGTTAAAGTTGGACGTCATTGTTTTGGCCATCAGGAACCTACCATGTGACTGCCGACGTTGAGCCAAGGGCTAAGATTAATAGTATAAATTGTCATCTTGTTATTTAATTAGATTATATAATTATGGATTTACTACGAGAAAAACATTTTAAACCAGTCTAAGTCCTATACGAACACAACACATATAAAAGCGTCCACTATAATATCCAACATCGATGACCCAGATAAGACGGTTACACTTCTTGTTATTCGACACTAAAGATGAATTAATTGTAACATCTCAAATTTGGGTTAATTTCATCATTGACATTCAGAATTAAAAAAAAAATTTAATATTTTTTTTGAACAACAAGGAATATATTAATAAAGTCTAGCAAGGTGCTAGAAAAAGGTTACAATAATACAAACCAACTTCAAGCACATGATAACACCAGACCAAAAATAGCTCGAGAGATTAAGGAGAACAAATAGATAAGGGATTACACCGTCAAACATCCCAATCTACACTAACTTTATCAATTTTACCATTTATCCAAGCATAACTACGAATTCTAATTTCCTCAAAAGTTTGGTCAATTGTAGCATCTTTCGAGTTGAAGACAATGTTATTTCTTAAAGTCCAAGTACACCACATCACCACCTTCTTGATGGCGTCCCAAACTCGAAGACCATCGGCTTGACGCACAATCCAAGGAGAGAACGTGCAAAACTCGCTCCAAACCCTCGGGATAGCAACTGAAAATGAACACCAATCGAAAATCTTGCGCCAGATAGACAAAGAAAATGAACAACAAAGAAAGATGTGAGAGGTTTCTTCATTACTCAAATTGCAAAGCGGACAAAGCACACGAGGAAGTGACACTCCACGCTTAACCACATTTACTCTTGTCGGCAGCCGGTCGAGGTAAGCTTTCCAAAAGAAGACATGTACTTTTGATGGCACCAAAGCATTCCAACGCCAAGCAGGGATCGCAATAGAAGAAGAGTTACCACCATTGGATGCTTTTAGAATCAAATCTTTGAGAGCAGCTACGGAGAAAACACCTTTTGGATTCAAGTTCCAAAAAGGAGAGTCCTTTTTATCTGCAACAACATGAGTAGATGATAACAACGAGGTAACAATGAGTAGATGATAAACTCAAAATTCTTGTACATAACTATTATATATATATATATATGTATGTATATATATATATATATATATATATATATATATATATATATATATATATATATGTATGTATATATATATATATATATATATATATGTATATATATATATATATATATATATATATATATATATATATATATATATATATATATATATATATATATATATATATATATATATATATATATATATATATATATATATACGGATTACTGTAGTTACATTGTGAGCCTTTTATTAACTCATATAATTTAATTTTAAAATCACCCTTTGAAAATCAATGTTGAAGCCTTCAATTATAAAATACATATAAAAAAAAACATTGATATATTCTGTGTTGGATTGCCATAAAAATCGTACTTATTTATGGAGTGCCATAGAAATTTTAATTAATTGAAATTGAACTTGAGAGACCTAGCTAGCTAAATTAAGCCAATTGATGTATGAGTAAATTGTGGATGTATTTATAGTTCATTGTCACACAAACTAATATTATCAGGTTCATACATTAACCCTGCAACTCATAAATTGTCATCTTGTTATTTGATTAGATTTTGGTAACTTAATATATTTGATTAGTCCCATTTTTAAGTGTTAGATTTTGGTAACTTAATATATTTGATTAGTCACATTTTTAACTTAATATATTTGATTAGTCCCATTTTTCCAATTATTACTATTATTCACTTCCCCAGAGATTTCAGGTGTTTAAAAGACGTTAAGCTATCGTGTTTTGTTAATTAAAAAAATTAAAACAAGTGATTTTCAACATACATTCCAAAGTTATGACAGTTCGAGGGTCAATATATTAAAGTGCATATGATTTTAAAATCTCCCTTTTAAAATCAACATTTTTCATTGTTATCTTTTCGAAAGTTACAGATTAGACGAGTTTAATTGAAAAAAAAATTGACATTTTCCATGTTGGAGTGTCTTAAAAAATTCAATTATTTTTTGTAAGTAAGAGGTTGCAGAGGTTTTAATTGAAATTGCACATGAGAGACCAACTGCTAAGCAAGAAATTAAACTACTTGTAAAATACACAACTTATTAATGGCTAATTTTTCTCAAAAGATGATGCTGCAGGCAACCCCGGTGACCGTCTTCTTCTTCTTCTTCGTCGTGTTAGGGGCATTAATGTTTGGCGGCCTATGTTTCAAGGCGCAGTATGATGGAGAATGCAATGATGCGACTTACGAATCGGGCAGTCCCTTTAGCAACAACCTTCAAAAAATACTTGCTGATTTTTTAACAGATACATGTACAGCGTATAAAGGAGCAGGTTGTGATAGCGTGGTAAAAATCAAATGATACATTGTTTTTATCTCATTTACTAAATATAATTATTATTATGTAGCCCCAGCCATAGTTGACACCGCTTTACCGTACCGCACATTGAGTTGAGACAGCTAGCCAATTAACCCCGATGTTGAGCTTTCCTTCCCTTCCCACTTTTGGATTTCCACTCTAAAGGTCGAGTAAGGGACATAAATACAATACAAATTAAAAAACAAAGCCTGTTTTCCTGTCAGTTCAATACCGGGAAAGCTGTTTCTTCAAGTATTTTCACTCATTTGAAAACATCCTCATGTGGGATTCCTTATCTGGTCTCCTTTTCGTTTGATCTAGAGCATTTGTCGGCCGGCAAATTCATTTAACCGTTTTTTTAACACATTGTGAGATTAGGATTAATTTGTTCTCCTTGGTGTAGAGGGGACATTTACCTAATCTCTTACATCATACTTTGGCTTATTTTATGTATTTTCAAACACAACGCTTTTTTTTATTTTTTTTTTTTTTACAAATCATCTGTTTATTTAACTCTGATTTTATACATTTGATGGACTGATTCTGTGAAAAGATAACAAAAATTGACACAATCTCCCCCAAAAAAGCTTAGACAGTTCAACAAAAATGAATTGATGCCGCTAATAAAACACGGAATAATGTTATATTCACACAATAAAAACATACAAAATAATTTTACATGATTAATCATTGTGTGAGACTTCTTAATTAATTGTTGAGACTTCTTAATTAATTAATTGTTGAGACTTCTCAATTGTGACCCTATTATCCAAATTGTATGTTTTTATTGTGTGTATTTTGTGTGGATATAACATTACTCGATCCGTGAATAAAAACGCGATAAATATGTTTTAAAAAAAACAACTTCAACTAAAATACTCAATTCGGGGACTTGGTCTTAATCCCAAAATACGACATGGCCGGCCCTGAAAACAAGTGATTTTCAACGTATATGCTTTCCAAAGTTATGACAGTTCGAGGGTCAATTAAAGTGCATATGTTTTTAAAATCTCCTTTTTAAATAAACGGTACATTTTCATTGTAATCTTTTCGAAAGTTACAAATTAAACGAGTTTGACTGAAATTAAAAAAGACATTTTCAAACTTGAGAGACCTAGCTAGCTAAATTAAGATTACTGATGTATGATGTATATATAGCCGCATGATAATGGAGAAGAAACATAACAACATACCAACTGCTAAGCAAGAAACTAGTTGTAAAATATACAGCTTATTAATGGCTAATTTTTCTCAAAAGATGGTGCTGCAGGCAACCCCGGTGACCGTCTTCTTCTTCTTCTTCTTCGGATTAGGGGCATTAATGTTTGGCGGCCTATGTTGCCAGGCATCGGATGATTATAGCGGAGAATGGAACGATGCGACTTACGGACAGGGAAGTGGCTTTCAGGAGAACCTTGAATTAATATATGCTAAAGGAGTGGAGCAAATGGATTCTGATAATCAAGATTTAAGATTAGATACATGTACAGCAAATATAGGAACAGGTTGTGACAGCGACGTTGTTTACCTCCACATTCAATGTTATGAGATTCCTGAATTTATGGTCTATTGTGGTGAGTGCTTTCAAGGGATAAGAGACTACATTGATGCTAACTGTCCTTTAACCTATGGAGCGAACATTAGGCATCGTAGATGCGGCTTGAGGTACGAGAACTATATCTTCACTGACTAGCTAGGAGGGACTCGATCATTGATGTGGTCTTAATAAAAGGCAACAACAACAACAACGACAACGGATGATTACAATTTCTGTTTTCCTTATTTTCAATTTCCAATTTACTACATGTTTGGGGGTTGTTTTTCACCCTCTCAAAGAATAATTTGTAGGACTTTTCCGAAGGTTGAAAAGTTTAGAGTAATGATTTCTGTGTGTTTTTTCTTTTTTGTTTTTCTATGGGAAAAATGAGGTTTGTTGTCTTGCTTTACCACCATGTTTTTTTTTTCTCTCTTTTGCTATAAAACTGATGAAGATAACTTCAGATGCAAGAAACAGAAACAGAAGCAATCAAACATAAACAATCAAAGGAGATAACAGAAACAAGAAGAACACAGATTTAACGTGGAAAACCCCACAGTGGGAGAGGTAAAAAACCACGGGCAGAAAAGAGATATTTTATTATGCACTGAATTTACGGATTTCAACACACTCGGACAATGAGACAACAACTGTATATATAGGCACAAATCCCAAACCCTAGCGCAAGGAATCTTTGTCTCGATGCACCATAAATACCCCTACACGTGTCCTCCTTTTAATGACCTTTGTATAGTCGTTACATAACGTAATTATCGGATGTGGGACCTCTTTGTATTCCAAGATTTCTCATGCAGACTATCACCTGGCGATAGTTACCCTGCCGATGTAAGCTCGAGACTCCACCCTACTGACGCACAGAATTGAATACCCTTCTCAGCTGTCCATCACACGGTGAGTCTTGATTGGTTCCACCGGATGTAGAGTTTAAGTCACTTTCTTGACAAATCTCCACCTTGACTTCAACTCTCACTAGAGTCAAACAGATTGCATAACCGGATGTACTTGTACGGATGCATTCGTCAATGCCGGATGTACTTGTACCGGACTATCTCCACAAAGATCCACTCCACCTGATCGCGCCTCGGTAGAGTTTCGAAACAGATTATAAGTTTTGAATATTCAAGAAGTCCAGGCAAAGTCGAAACTCACTCATTGAATCTGGTTTAGTGAACATGTCACAGGATTATCCTTGGTGCCGATCTTCTTCACTACAACCCTCTTCTCATTCCTCAAGAAATGATACGACATCAATATGCTTGGTTCTCTCATGATGAACGATCTTTGGCTAAACATATTGCACTAAATTTGTCACAATATATATCACTGATCCTCGATGCAACCCCAAATCACCGACTAGCCCCTTCAACCAGATACCCTCCTTAGTTTGCTTCAAGAAGAGCCATGTATTCTCGCCTTGATGAGTTGATAAGGCCATCTGAGACTAAAGAGTAGCTTTCGGTGACCTTTGCATTTCCAAATGTAAACACATAACTTGAGTCATTGATCTTCTACTGTCAACATCATCACTGCATAATCAAGATCACAAGAGCACTCGTGACCGGACTAGTATCACCTCCATAAATGAGACCAACATCGCCTATACCTCTCGTGTACTGAATATCCTTTTAATGACTTTCGGTGTTCCTTTCCAGGTTGAGCCATAAAACCTCGCCGACAACACCTGATCGCTGAGCGGATCGAGGCCTAGTGCAAACCATGGTATACATCAGATCGCTAATTGCACTAGCATAGGAACTTTTGACATATACTCCTTCTCTTGGTGACTATGAAGCATAAAAGCAGACAAATGAACATTTGATGCCATAGAGTATCTATTGGTTTTGGCGCAGACATCCCAAACTTGGCCAATATCTTACGCACATAACCTCTTTGAGACAAGAATAATTTCTTCCGACTTCTATCTCCAGATCTCCATCCCCAATATTTTCTTGGTCGCACCTAAATCCTTCATTTCAAATTCAAGACTCGATAAGGTTCTTTGATTTTGAATATCGACTTCCTTGCAAAGATCAATCAACATGTCATCCACATACAAAACAAGATAGATATGTGATCCATCTTTTTGCCAGATCGTGGTATACACAATGATCATAAGGACTTCTGTTGTAACCTCTTTGAAGCATAAAAGCATCAAACCTTTTATACCATTGCCTTGGAGCTTGCTTCAAACCATACAATGATTTCTTGACTTGCAAACATAATTTTCTTTGCCAGGAACTTGAAAACCCTCGATCGAGTCATGTATATCTCCTTATCCACCTCACCATGTAGAAAGCGGTTTTCACATCTAATTGCTCAAGTTCCAAATCTCTTTGTGCCACCATTGCTAGTAACACCACGATTGAAGTGTGTCGACCACTTTGGTGAAAATATTTCATCAAAGTCAACCCCTTCCTTTTGATGAATCCTCTTGCAACCAAGCGTGCCTATATACGACCCTTACGCCTTAGTTATTCCTTCCTTTTCTTGAAAATCCATTTACAAGTCACAACTCCCTTGTCGGTGAGGGTGTTTGACTAATTCTAAGTCGATTCTTCAAGAATGACTCCATTTCATCTCCCATGGCAAGATGCCACCGAGATGCTTACGTACATGTCATTTGCTTCCCCGAAAGTAGTAGGTTCAAGAACCTCTACTTCTTTACGCAACTTGGAGTGCATATCCAGCCAAATCATCATATCCATATCTCCTTGGAGGTATCCCAACATATTAGATCTTCTAGGCCTGTTGGCAGCTAGACTCTGCTGATCAATGTTTGTATGACACCCTGCTGAGGTCTCAGTAGGCTGGCTTGGATCAGATTCTGGTTCATTATGCAGATCAGTATAGTGTTGATTTTGATCCACCGATTGTTGCATATCGAGTGAGACTCCACCTGAAGCTCCACCTGTTTCTCAACACTATCGATTCAACCTTTGGTTTGCACTCATGAGACCTCCCCACCGATGAGTTTAACATAGAATTTTCATCAAACACAACGTCCTGTTGAGGATTACTCTGGACTCTGGCTTGATGACCAAATCCTATATCCTTTCACTCCATCACCATACCCCACAAACACTCCCTTCTTGGCTCTTGGCTCCAACTTCCCTTCACTAACATGATAGTATTTGAACTTCCAAAACCCTTAGAATCGAGTAGTCGGCGAGGCTTGCTCGACCACATCTCAAATGGTGTCTTGAGATTGATTCTGTGTGAGGGCTCTGTTGATTAAGTAGCAAGTTTGTCTTAATGACCTCGCCCAAAATCTCCTTGATAAACCAACTTGAGAAAGCATACATCTTGCCCTCTCCGGTAGAGTTTGATTCATCCTTTTCGGCTACACCACCATTCTGGCCGAGGTGTATTCCTTCTGATTATGATGTCCGGCAATACCCTCATTTGCACAAAATGAATCAAAATCCTGGCCCCGTCCAGTAATTCCAAACCATTATCTCAGACGAAGCTTCTTGATTTTCTTGCCTAATTGATTCTCCACTAGGGCCTTCCAACGCTTGAAGTTATTGAATGCATCACTTTTGTTCTTCATCATCACCACCCAAGTCATCCTTGAATAGTCATCTATAAATGACATAAAATATCCGTGACCACCCAATGACTCAACTTTTGATGGACCCCTGATCTGAATGGATATAATCAAGTGATGCCTTTGTGTTTGTGCAACCTTCTTTGAGAACTTATACATGCAACTTCCCAAACACACAATGTTCACAAAAGTCCAGATTCTTAACCTTATATCCCCAAGAAAACCTCTTGAAGAAAGAACTCTGCATGCCCCTTTCACCCGTGTGACCAAGTCTCACGTGTGCCACAAATGTGAGTCTCGCTGAGATCGGTGAATCAGCCGAGGATGCAACAAAGAAGAGTGCAGATCTGATGAGATCCTTGTAATATATACAAGGTTCCCCTCTTGATGCCTTTGAGGACTACAACTGAATCTTTGAAGACATTCAGCTGTCCACCTTCACCCTTGAAATTGAACCCTTTGCTGTCCAGTAGACTGAGAGATACCAAATTCTTGGTCATCTCAGAGAACATGTCTTACATCCTTCAAAGTGTCTGAATTTACCATCCTCTGTCCTTAACTTTACTGAGCCAATTCCCACAACTTTTCAGACCTTGCTGTTGGCCATATAGATTTGACCACCATCCATCTGATCATAAGTAGAAAACCACTCCCTGTTTGGACAAATATGATAAGATGCTCCAGAATCAAGTATCCACACATCATTATGGTGTGTAGAGTCCCCTGCAACTAGAACCAGATCCTCATCAGATTGCTCAGTGGCCAAGGCTCGTGCGTAAGTGCCTTCCTACTGTTTCTTCTTCCTTGGACAATTGGACTTACAATGTCCCTGCTCCTTACAGTAATTACAGACATCAGTAGACTTAGGACCTTTAGACCTGGACTTTTTTTTTCTTCTTCTGTCCATATCATTTTCCACTATTGTCGCTAGCCACTAGCCCAAAGACTGAATGTCTGTCCCGCTGACCTTGTGTCTAAGCTCCCTGGCATGTAAGGCGGACCTCACATCCCTCTAAAGCTCTTTGTATCCTTCCCAACTATGAAAGAGCGCACAAAGTTTTCATATGATGCCGGTAATGACACCAACAGGATTAGGGCTGCATCTTCATCTTCAATTTTAACATCAATATTCCTTAAATCAAGTAATATTGTGTTCAGCTGGTCAAGATGTTCCCTCAGTGGACTCCCTTCATGCATCTTCAAACTGAACAACCTCTGTTTCAACAACAACTTGTTGGTCAGTGACTTGGTCATATACAAGCTTTCAAGCTTTTTCCACAACTTGGCTGCGGTGTCTTCCTCAGCAACCTCAGTGATAACATCATCAGATAAGCACAACATGATGGTTGAATGTGCTTTCTCTTCCAGACTGGCATAATCTGTTGCACCTGTATTTGGTTTGTCAGATAAAGGATTCCACAAACCCTGTTGTTTCAACAGTGCACACATCTTGATTTGCCACAGACCAAAACTGTTCCTTCCTGTAAATTTATCGATTTTCACATTTACTGCTGACATATTTTCTTGCTAAAGATCACAACTTTATCACAGATCCTAGCACCTTGCTGAAGGTCTTGGTGAAGATGAAGTTGATCATACAGATTGTTTTCTCCAGAACCTTTCTCTGATACCACTTGTTATAAAACTCATGGGGATAACTTCAGATGCAAGAAATAGAAACAGAAGCAATCAAACATAAACAATCAAAGGAGATAACAGAAACAATAAGAACACAGATTTAACGTGGAAAACCCCTCAGTGGGAGAGGTAAAAAACCACGGGCAGAAAAGAGATATTTTATTATGCACTGAATTTACGGATTTCAACACACTCGGACAATGAGACAACAACTATATTTATAGGCACAAATCCCTAAACCCTAGCCGCAAGGAATCTTTGTCTGATGCACCATAAATACCCCTACACGTGTCCTCCTTTTAATGACAATGTATAGCTGTCACATAACAGAATTATCAGATGTAGGACCTGCTTTGTATTCAAGTACTCGTGAGACTATCATCACCTGCCGATAGTTACCTCGCCGATGTGAAGCTCGATGAGACTCCACCCCACTGACGCACAGAATTGAATACCCTTCTCAGATGTCCATCACACAACCGAGTCTTCAGATTGGTTCCACTAGATGTAGAGTTTAAGTCACTTTACTGACAAAATATTTGAGTTTTTAATACTAAATTAGGTACAAGTTATACCAAATTTTGTGGAATTGGTATCTATGTAGTCACTCTTCACTTTTCTATTGTGTGTGTTCCCTTCTTACCAAATGCTCTACAATCACAACGTATGACATCGTCTGCAACAACACCACCACTGGATCAACATGGATTATAAGGTCAGGGTCAGGAATCTAAAACAAAACCTCATTTGTTTTTCTATTAGTTTTAGATACTGTGAGTAGAGAATTGAAATGACATTCTTTTTAATTCATTCAGGACACTGTTTTGACAGTAGATCATGAATGAATGCATTTTTTAAATGTAGCAAATGGCTTTTGGTAGGACAATTTTCATGATAAATGCATATTTTAAATTCAGCAAATGGTTTTTGGTAGGACTATTTGGTCATTTTTACTTTATATTGATCAGGGATTAGTACACCATGCTAATTACAAGTTTCTTGAATGACTCCTTATATTTTTGCTAAATGAATGACTCTGCTCTAGAAAGTGCAGGAAGTACTATGCTGAATTCATATAAAGATGCTTGTTTTGTTTAGATTTCCAATCCATGGTTGGATAAAAGACATGTCTTTCATATGTTTTCACGTTGTTGTTCATCATTGCACTACATCCTTCTGCTATAAATTCTCTATTATGCCACATTTACTCCTCTCTATCGAATGTTGTCACTGACATGCTTATCAGCTAGTCTCGGCTTTTTTTGTCATTTCTATTTTATCTTTTGGAGTGATAGTGGATGTATCTAGTCTAGTGTATGTATAGTTTTGGGAAAGTTGTCTAGAAATTGCATGCTCTAATATCCCTTCTTATTCTTTAATGTATGGTTTTTCTCTAATCCAGTTTTGTACCTTTTGAAGGTTATGAATTGTAATTGTTTGGCTTCTCTTGATCCACATTGATTTTATGAAACAACATGGCTATCCATCCTGGCCAGGGGGTTATTTGACAATAGCTTTTAATTCGGTGAGTTCTTTGTGGCCTTCTTCCATTTCTTTGCACAACTAGTTTGAATTCTGTTTTTTTTTTTCTTTTTCAAATCAACTCTGTTACAGGCGGAGAAGAAAATGATGTTTATACATATTTCACTACTAGGATTACTCTTAATTGTTAATGTGTTCAGTACTTGCATAACTTCATCAAATATGTATGCATTTGAGCAACTATGCTATTTACGTATGTATTTTTGTGTAATGTTAGTATGGAATATAAATTTGTTTAGAAATGATGGATTTTGAACTTGTTGTGCAGGACTTGTTATTTACCTTCAAGAGTATATCAAAATGATCATAACGAGGGGGTATAACACATGTAGCTAGATGAAGCTCAGGTGAAATGAGTCTTTAGTAACTACACGAGATTTAAAGATGGGTTTTTCACCCATTTATTCATGATGTTGTGTGCTGGTATATGAAACTTAAGAAGACAAGGGTTGAACAATCAGGTTTCAGTTTTCGTTTTTTTCTAGGATAAACATGTACATTTTGGAAATTTGTTCCTTTTTAGATTTCAATTCAGCAATGTCATCTCTTTGATGTGTGATTAATCGTCCTCTCATTTGTTATTCCAGGAACCGGTCAATTGAATTGTGAAGGATGATGGCTTAACAGTTCCAGTGAAAGCTTCAAATACGACGGCTTTACCTTAAGAATCTGTAAGTACTACATGGCTGGTTGCCCTTGTGCATAATGGTGGTTCTATGTGCTATAAATGACGAACAAACAGAAGGTCAAAGGCTTGGATAGGAAATGTACTATGGATAGGACCTTGGTTTGTTGTATATTTTTAGCATTAAAAGTTTTACCGTCTCTGAGCTAATTGAAACAGTGGAGGTATATTCATCTTTTATTGTATTTCCATAGTTCCTTATTCAATGTGTTGGATTTTGTAGGAACCTGATATGCGGAGGCAAAATTTTGTTTAATGTATTGTCTTAGTTCATCCTATGTGTTGGATTTTGCATTTCTATGTTGTTGAATTACTTGACATGGTATTAAGTTTTGCATTATTGAAAATATTTTGTGTATTGGTTTCTGTATTATGCAAATTCTTTTGGTTTTAAGCATGTGAGCATTGGTTCATGTATTTGGGTGAATATTATTTTTTTATAAAATAAAAATATATCCGCGGTGTGCCTACACACGTCACTATTAAAACATCTATCAATTTGGCGGCGTGCACAAGCTTGCTGCTTTTAATATATTCATCGTTTTTGCAGCAAGCATCATATGCTGCAAATTATAGCATCAGCGGCGTTTCAGTGTATTTTGGCGGCGTGCGCAAGCCCATCGCTTTTACTATATTTATTGTTTTGGCAGCATGCATTGTAAGCTGCGAATAAAAATATCAGCAGCTTGCAATTGTATGTCGCGGATGACCTTATACTTTTAGCGGCCTTGAACTTTGCAGCATGCAATGTGTGCCGCCAATAGCTAATTTACACGCCGCGAAAAGTCTTTTCTGTTGAACAAGGGTCAGCAGATTCTCAAACAGCTGATGTTGGTCAGCAGAGCTAGAAGGACCAATATGAGACACCTAAGAAGATATGGGTTTGAGGAGGATATGGTAGGATATCCACTTCTTCAGCTACCTGTAGTGCATATCCAACCATATCCTCCTCAAACCCATATCTTCTTAGGGGTCTCATATTGGTCCTTTTAGCTCTGCTGACCAACATCAGCTGTTTGAGAATCTGCTGACCCTTGTTCAATAGACTGGTTTGGATCCAACTCTAGATCTGCTGAGTGCTGACTATCCCTTGCTGAGTCTTTCAATTCAGCAGACTCTACTTGAAGCTCCACCTGTTTGTCAACCTACTTAGTTTCAGATCCAATTTCAAATTCATATGTGGCACTCACAAATGAGTTAAGCATAGAATTTTCATCAAAGACTACACTCCTGCTGAGTATAACCATATTTTTAGCTGATGACCAGATTCAATACCCTTTTACTCCATCTCTATATCCAACAAATACTCTTTTCTTGGCTCTGGGTTCCAGATTACCTTCACACACATGATAGTAGACCGTGGTTCAAAACCCTTAGACCAGAGTAGTCTGCTGATTTTCCTGACCAAACCTCAAGTGGTGTTTTAAGCTTGATCCCTGAGTGAGGCCCCCTATTGATTAAGTAGCATGTTGTGTTCATATCCTCTACCCAAAATATTCTTGTTAGACAAGAATTAGAGAGCATTCACCTTGCCCTCTCCAGAAGAGTTTTATTCATTCTCTCTGCAACACCATTTTGCTCTAGAGTGTTTCTAACAGTATGATGCCTAGAAATGCCTTCATTCTTGCTAAATTCATCAAACTCAAACCAATAGAATTCCTGTCCATTATCAGTTATAAGTCTCTTGATCTTCTTCCCTGTCTGATTCTCAACCAAAGCCTTACATTTCTTGAATGCCTCACTCTTGTGCTTCATCATAATTACCCAAACCATCATTGAGTAATCATCTATAAAAGACACAAAATAACTGTGACCACCCAGTGACTCCACCCTTGAAGGACCCCAACAATCAGAATGGACATAATCAAGTGTCCCTTTTGTGATATGAATTACTTTTGGGAACTTGCTCTATGTAGCTTCCCAAACACACAAGTGTTTACAAAAATCCAGCTCCTTGACCTTATGTCCCCAAGTAGATCAGGACTTAGACATAATTTGCATCCTCTTTCACCCATATAACCCAATCTCATATGCCACGACTGGTCACTATGGTGGTGAACCTCGATGATGCTACTGAGTAGAAGAACTCGATCTGAGAGACCCTTGTAAGATGTACAATGTCCCGTGTGTGATACCCTTTAAAATCACCGCTGAACCCTTGTAGACATTCACCACTCCACCTTCACCCCTGAACTTGAACCCTTTGCTGTCTAGTAGACTAAGTGATATCAAATTCTTGGTCATTTGTGGAACATGCCTAACCTCATTCAGTGTATAGAATTTACCATCATGTGTCCTTAACTGAAAAGATCCAATTCCAACTATTTTGCAGACCTTGTTGTTAGCCACAACAATATGGCCTCCATCCACCTGCTGATAAGTTGAAAACCACTCCCTATTCGGACACACATGATAAGATGCCCTAGTGTCTAGAATCCACACATCTCTGTGCCCTGCTGACTGAAACTGCTAGGGCCAGATCTTCTTCAGTGTTGGTTTCTTGTTCTGCCAAAGCAACAGTACCCTGCTGAGTACACCGCTACTTCTTTCTCTTTGGACATTCATTTTTCCAATGTACCTTACAGATATCCTTAGCTTTAGGACCATTGGAACTCTTCTTGGATTTCTTCTTTCTAGAATTTCCTGATCCTCTCTTGACTCTCACGGCCACCAATCCAACATCTTGAATGTCTCGTCCCTAGAACCAAATGTCTTATGGCATAGCTTTCCAAGCATGGAGTGATGATCTCACATCCTCCTATGACACTGAGTCCTTTCCAACAATAAAGGACTGTACAAAGTTCTTATATGATGCAGGCAATGACACAAGTAGGATCAATGCTGCATCTTCATCCTCAATCTTCACATCAATATTCCTTAGGTCAAGCAATATTGTGTTCAGGTGATCTAGACGATCCCTCAGATGAGTGCCCTCATGCATCCTTAAACTGAATATACGTTGTTTCAATAACAACTTGTTGGTTAGAGATTTTGTCATGTACAGACTCTCAAGCTTAGACCACAGCTTCTCTGTTGTGTCCTCTTCAGCAACATCTGCGATAATATCATCTAACCAGCACTACATAATTGTTGAATGTGCTTTCTCCTCTAGACCGGATCTATCAGCAACACTTCCTTCTGTTGATTTAGACAAGAGACCCATAATTCTTGTTGTTTCAACAAAGCACACATCTTGATCTTTCACAGACTAAAACTGTTTCTTCCTATAAACTTGTCAATCTTGACGTTTAAAGTAGACATCTTTCTCACCAGAAAAGCTTGTGTAGATCCCAAATCCTAGCGTCAACTATGACCTTGGTGCCAATCTACCTTGCTTCAAACAAATAAACAGATTTGTTGATGAACCTGGACTCTCTGATACTAGTTTGTTATGACATATCAATCAAGAATCGATGTTGATTGTGAGTAAAGATAAACAATTAACAAGTAAACAAACATGGAAACAACAAGAACGCAGATTTAACACAGTTTCCGGCAATGTGCCGACTACTCCATGGACAAATGAGAATATTTTATTATCACGAGAAAGATACAATTTACAATAGATACCTATGGTATTTATAGCCTTGGGAATCAAACCCTAACCGACTAAACAGCCAAACCAGATAATGACTGGAATACCCCATAAGTAACCTTATCCAAACCGGAAAACCATGAAGACGTGTTCCCTAAGTATCACTGAGAAACAATTTTGCAGGCTTCAGCAGATAATCAATCTGCTGACCTCCTTCAGGTGAACACCAGACTCAGCAGACACCTTCATGCCCTGCTGATCACCATTGTTTCCACACAGACACATTAGAGTATCATCCTCTGCTGACCAACCTTAGCAGCATAGTTTAAGTCACCATTACAATATTCATATAATATCAACAAATATATTTGGTTTTAGGTCACTACGCTAGATGAATGCACTATGAACGCATCAAATAGGCAACCTAGGGTTAGTCCGTCCCGTAATTTATCTATCATAATGGGGGTTGCTCTGATAGAAAACAATAGATCCAGAATACCCGAATAAGCAAGAGCAAAAGAGATCATCATGATCGTTTCCCTACATCCATTGTTACTCGACTCTATCTCTGTTTTGCATTACGATTCAAGCCCTGGAATAGAGAAGAACTTCATATACACAGTGACGGTATATGGTGTTATTAGGTCTTCTGGTCTATGCCTATGTTTCTGAATGATCACCCATGGATGGTAAACAAACAGCCTTTATATAGGCTAGACGAGGGACCTAGTTCACTATTAGATAATGATATAAAAGAGTCCAAGCCATCATTGGACTCTAATAATTCTATTTAATAAACCAGATAAATACAAAATAACTGTAACGTGATAACTATAAGGGTCACATAATATTATCTATATTTATTAGATAAATAAGAGATAATTCCAACATTCTCCCACTTGGACCGATAGTTAGGTTAACACAACTTTAATTAGTAACTTCAATATACTGCATGCACATAATGTTACTCATTGGTCTATTAACACAACTCCAACTAGCAAACATTAGCACAAGAACAATGGTTGTCAGGCTCTGTTAAGTCGAACAATTCCTTCCATCATTACGTGTACAACACAAACTAGCCAAGTTACTTTATGAAGAAACTAATCAAAATGTCATATAGGTCCTCCATTCCCATCTTTGTTGTGATTCAGCTCATATGTGAAAGAACCAACATTTTCATCAAACTTCCGTGGTCTTTTCCGGCGACAATTGCATCATGTGAAAGAACCACTTACAGGACTAAAATTGAACCACTTTCAGCTCATATGTGAAAGAACCACTTACAGGACTAAAATTGGTCTTTTCCGGCGACAATTGCATCATGTATCATAAGCCATAGAGATGAACAACTTGGTCACGTTTGAAAAGAGAAGAAGAAAGAAAAATCCATCAAAAGAATAGTGTAATGCCTACATGATGAACATCATCATATGAATGCTAAACAAAAGATTCAAACTGACATTTACGATCACCATTCAAAGCAACAGAAAACCTCAGCCAACCAACAATGGATGACCCAAAAAAAACTCGAACTTTGCATTGATTATTGGAACATGGTCTTTGTATTGTGTAGCAAGAGGATAAATGTTTAGTCTTTATTAAAAGATTCAAATCTCAATTAAACTCATCTATAAGCATTCCTAGGAACAACTCCGGAAAATTCTAGGTGATCATGTGAAACAAAACACGACAATCAGAGAAATCATTAGGTGACATTGAAGCTTTCATCAAAATCTGTTAATGAACTTCCATATACGTTAACAAAATCTTAGTATCGATTGTCCGCTCAAAATTCTTTGAAATACTTATCCAACGAAGACAATACAACCACATAGGCAACCTTAAACCCACCAACAAATAGAAGGCTTGCCACAACAAAATGAAAGCAAAATGAAAGTCAATAAGTTGCATAAATCATAGTTCCAATCCATATGTGGAAGGTTTTTTTATTTTTTATTTTATATTTTAACACATGACATGAAATGCATTTCTCGGGGTGCTAAATTTTTTGTTGTCTGTCTCAAAATGATGTTTTCTTTGTCTCAAATTTTTTTGTCTCTTATTTTGTTATGTATTCCAATCCATTTAGAGGTTCTATCCTTTTTTCTGTACAATCCTTTTGGTACAACTACAATTAAAAGTCAGGCTCTGCATATAATTTTTTTTTTTTACTACAAATGAACACATTAGGCAAAGCAAAACACAAAAAGACTTACCAAAAACAGATGAGGTGCAAGTATTCATCGTCATGTTCAGAAAAAAACAGATGCAACATGAGTAAATCAGAACCCACAATCGATATGCCGACTAATCGTCTTTTGATTGCTGAATTCACCATTTCATTATCTAAAAAATAGATGCAACATAAGTAAATCAAAACCCACGATCGATAAAAAAACACAAACACCTGGAAAAACCTAATTCTCGTAAAAAAGACATTGTGTGGAAGAATTTATTTAATAATGGATGGATGATATGAAATTAGGAATGGTTACCGTCCATGGAATCGGCATCCTATGCTGAAACATTTCAACCTGTAACTTCTCCATCTCGGAATTCATTCTCCGCCCGTGATACGAAATTGGATGAGAATGAGGGATTTTAGAAGAGAACTGGAGTTAATGAGGTCGAGGGATTTCACTTAGCAAACCGATAGTCATTAGTGGGAGAAGAGGTCGTGGAATGACAGTTTGAAATTGAAGGCGATCAAGGGAAGACGTTGCAGAAAATGGGAAGGTGGACAATGTGGGGCGAGAGTGGATGAGATGGATGAGGAGAGTGTCCTACCGTATGCGTATTTGTTTTTTTATTTTACTTTCTTTTTAGAACCCTAAATCGGGTCACGGAGCGGGTCAATTGGCCAAATGCAGGTCAATTGATGGTTATTTGCTCTTAAATATTAATATAGATCTTGGGAGATAGTCAACTGATTAAAGATGTGTTTTTAAAGTTAAATCTCGATTTTCAAATGGATGTTTCTGATATTTGATTTTTTTTAAAGTCACAAAGACGACTATAACTGCTCGGACATTAATTTATTGTGGTCCAGGATCCATCACAAAACATGACCACAATGTCAGTATTTTAATCCAATAGGAAATTTTAGAGGGTTAGTTTTTTTAATAAATTCCATATTTATCTTTTATTCTATTGGCCAGGGATCACCAAATCAGATTTGGTTCTGGACCAAGATAAAATTTATGCTGTTTAGAAATTGAAGGGAAGTTGCCAGAATGAAGTAAGGCAACTTTCTAAGTTTCAAAACAGGCACCTACCATGTGACTGCCGACGCTAAGCGAAGGGCTAAGATTAATAGTATAAATTGTCATCTTGTTATTTAATTAGATTATATAATTACGGATTTACTACTAGATAATCATTTTAAACCAGTCTAAGTCCTATACAAACACAACACATATAAAAGCGTCCACTATAATGTCCAACATCGATGACCCAGATAAGACGGTTACACTCATTGTTATTCGACACTAAAGATGAATTAATTGTAACAACTCAAATTTGGGTTATTTTCATCATTGACATTCAGAATTATTAATTACCATATACTCAAAATTCTTGTACATAACTATTATATATATATATATATATATATATATATATATATATATATATATATATATATATATATATACACACACACATGTACGGATTACTGTAGTTACATTGTGAGCCTTTTACTAACTCATATAATTTAATTTTAAAATCACCCTTTGAAAATCAATGTTGAAGCCTTCAATTAAAAAATACAATAAAAAAAACATTGATATATTCTGTGTTGGATTGCCATAAAAATGGTACTTATTTATGGTAAGTAAGAGCCTGAGGGAAGTAGTAGCTAGACCCTAATTTTTTATTCAAATATTTTGAAGTTGGGAGACCTAGCAAAGCAAAGTATATGTATGAGTAAATTAAGGAATATTACATCCTAAATATAATTGAAGTTGTCATCTTGTTATTTAATTAGACTATATAATTACGGATTTACTACTAGATAATCATTTTAAACCAGTCTAAGTCCTATACGAACACAACACATATAAAAGCGTCCACTATATTGTCCAACATCGATGACCCAGATAAGACGGTTACATTCCTTGTTATTCGATACTAAAGATGAATTAATTGTAACATCTCAAATTTGGGTTAATTTCATCATTGACATTCAGAATTATTAATCACCATAAACTCAAAATTCTTGTACATAACTATTATATATATATATATATATATATATATATATATATATATATATATATATATATATATATATATATATATATATATATATATATATATATATATACTGATTACTGTAGTTACATTGTGAGCCTTTTATTAACTCATATAATTTAATTTTAAAATCACCCTTTGAAAATCAATGTTGAAGCCTTCAATTAAAAAATACAATAAAAAAAACATTGATATATTCTGTGTTGGATTGCCATAAAAATGGTACTTATTTATGGTAAGTAAGAGCCTGAGGGAAGTAGTAGCTAGACCCTAATTTTTAATTCAAATATTTTGAAGTTGGGAGACCTAGCAAAGCAAAGTATATTTATGTATGAGTAAATTAAGGAATATTACATCCTAAATATAATTGACTCTATAATTTAAAGGGTGATTTTGAAGTTGGGAGACCTAGCAAAGCAAAGTATACGTACTCGTTCTTGGAGTGCCATAGAAATTTTAATTAATTGAAATTGAACTTGAGAGACCTAGCTAGCTAAATTAAGCCAGTTGATGTATGAGTAAATTGTGGATGTATTTATAGTTCATTGTCATCAGTAGGAGACAACATAAACAAGTTCTCTGGTTACTCCATTTGCAGCGTTGGCACACGTGGATGATTCTGGATCATAAAATTTGAATTTGAGTTGAAACTGTATGGTTCAGATTCATCCACATGTTTTACTCCTCAAATGGACTCACCATAAAAGAACTTTCCCATAAATAAATTAAGTAAACACGAATCATGGATCATAGTAGTATGTATGGTGATAAATTGAATAGAGAATGATTATTGAGAAAAAGTGCCGTATCAATACCGATAGAAAAAGTGCCGTATCAATTAAACAGTTCTTGCATGACCTCAAATAAGAAAACATAATCACATGAAAGTGGTTTCACAAAACTATAATAAACTACACAAATGATTAAATGAAAGTAAATAGACACGCTTAATCAAAACGATATATTATGTATAGTTAGGCAACCGGTTTGGGTTGGTCTGAATAAAAAAACCAGAATCATTCCCTTGTAATTTGGTTTTGTACCCAATTTGTTCGGTTTTAGATTGGTTTGGGTAATTTAGCCGGGTTGCTTTATGGCTTGGGTGGGTTTATTGGTTTTCTTTACTCATCCCTATCCCTACCCCTACCTCTACACCGGGAGATTCTTACCTGTAAAATTTTCGTATTTATCGATCCGTTGAATTTATGATATATGTATAAAAAGATAAAACAACATTCATCTTTTCGGACACATATAATGTATGTATCCGTTTAGCACATAGTAAAGGATGTGAGAAGAATTTCAGGTTCATACATTAACCCCGCGACTCATAAATTGTGGATGTATGAGTAAACTAATATTATCAGGTTCATACATTAACCCCGCAACTCATAAATTGTCATCTTGTTATTTGATTAGATTTTGTTAACTTAATATATTTGATTAGTCCCTTTTTTAAGTGTTAATATATTTTGAGTTTTCCAGTTATTACTATTATTCACTTCCCCAGAGATTTTAGGTGTCTAAAAGACGTTAAGCTATCGTGTTTTGTTAATTAAAAAAAATAAAACAAGTGATTTTCAACATACATTCCAAAGTTATGACAGTTGGAGGGTCAAAATATTAAAGTGCATATGATTTTAAAATCTCCCTTTTAAAATCAACATTCGAAAGTTACAAATTAGACGAGTTTGATTGAAATAAAAAAAATGACATTTTCCATGTTGGAGTGCCTTAAAAAATTCAATTATTTTTTGTAAGTAAGAGGTTGCAGAGGTTTTAATTGAAATTGAACATGAGAGACCTAGGTAGCTAAATTAAGATTATTGATGTATGAGTAAACTGTGGATGTATTTATAGCCGCATGATGAAGAAACATATAACATACCAACTGCTAAGCAAGAAATTAAACAACTTGTAAAATACACAGCTTATTAATGGCTAATTTTTCTCAAAAGATGATGCTGCAGGCAACCTCGGGGCCGTCTTCTTCTTCTTCGTCGTGTTAGGGGCATTAATGTTTGGCGGCCTATGTTTCAAGGCGCACTATGATGGAGAATGCAATGATGCGACTTACGAATGGGGCGGTCCCTTTAGCAACAACCTTAAAAAAATACTTGCTGATGGAAAGGTGGAAATGTTTTCAAGTTTTAATACAGATTTTCGAACAGATACATGTACAGCGTATAAAGGAACAAGTTGTGATAGCGTGGTAAAAATCAAATGATACATTGTTTTTATCTCCTTTACTAATATAATTATTATTATGTAGCCCCAGCCATAGTTGACACAACTTTACTTTACCGCACATTGAGTTAAGACAGCTAGCCAATTAACCCCAATGTTGAGCTTTCCTTCCCTTCCCACTTTTGGCTTTCCACTTTAAAGGTCGAGTAAGGGACATAAAACAATACAAATTAAAAAACAAAGTATGTTTTCCTGTCAGTTCAAGACCGGGAAAGCTGTTTCTTCATGTATTTTCAATCATTAGAAAACATCCTCATGTGGGATTCCTTATCTGGTCTCATTTTCGTTTGATCTAGAGCATTTGTCGGCCGGCAAATTCATTTAACCGTATTTTTAACACATTGTGAGATTAGGATTAATTTGTTTCTCCTTGGTGTAGAGGGGACATTTAACAACAGTATTTGGAAATTATATTTTCTGATTGTATTAACAATTGTCAAGGTTACACATATATATAGTCACTCTAGTCTAAGGGTATAAATGTAACTAGAATATAATGAATAAATCTAATCTACTAATATATACGTGTTACTAATATATACGTGTTACATCTGATACCACCCCTCAAGTTGGACGAGGAGGAGACCCAACTTATGACGCCGATGAAGAAAGGTCGGGCGAGAAGCGACTTGGTGAGACAGTCAGCAAGTTGGTCTGAAGCACCGACATGGGCAACCCTCAATGAACCCCGTTGCATATGATCCCGGATGAAATAGTAGTCAATGGCAACGTGTTTCATACGTGAATGAAAAACAGGGTTGTGACAAAACTGCGTGGTGCCTAGATTATCACAATAAATGACAGGAGCCTGAGCAACCGAAGAACGGAGATCACGTAGGAGAAAAGTAAGCCAAAGGAGCTCCGCGGCAGTCGAGGCAACAGACCTGTATTCAGCCTCAGTAGATGAGCGAGCTATAGTGGGCTGTTTCTTGGAACTCCAAGATATGGCATTTCTGCCCAGATAGACAACATAAGCACCAGTGGAGGCATAATCATCCTTACATCCCCCCAATCGCATCGAAAAGGCATGAAGAACCAAGCGGGAGTCGCGATAAATCTGAAGACTGAGATCCACTGTGCCAGCCAAGTAATGAAGCATACGTTTAGCATAACTCCAATGAACATCGGTGGGAGCATGCATAAACTGAGAGAGCTTGTTAACCGCAAAGGCAAGGTCAGCCGAGTGAAGAGAAAAATCGAAAGCGCCAATGACCATGCGATACTCAGAAGCATCATCAAGAGGAGAACCCGTAGTAGCAGTGAGACTGGAGAGATCAACAGGTAGAGGGGTGCTAACAGAGTTAGCCTGATCCATATGAATACGGGCAAGGAGTTCCGTGGCATAGCGCTTCTGTGATAACAAACAACCATCAGAGTTCGGGATGATCTCGATATCCAAGAAATAAGAGAGGGAGCCAAGATCCTTTAATGCAAACCGACGCCCGGTAAGAGAAATGAACGCCTCAAGAGCACGAGTATCATTACAGTAATAATAATGTCATCGACATACACCAGCAAATAAATCATGACAGTTCCAGTGTGGTAGATAAACAGAGAGGAGTCAGCATCAGAGTTGCGAAAATTACTGCGAAGAAGAAAACCCCGAAGTTCCTCATACCAGGCCCGGGGTGCCTGCTTTAAACCATAGATTGCCTTGTGTAACTTGCAGACATGGGTGGGACAATCAGAACTGACAAATCCATTGGGTTGTGCCAAAAACACATCCTCCGAAAGATGACCTTGTAGAAATGCGTTGTTGATATCTAACTGACGTAAAGACCACCCCTGCGAAAGAGCCAGACTAAGAACAACACGGACAGTAGTGTGTTTGACCACCGGGCTAAAGGTCTCATAATAATCAATACCCGGACGTTGAGTGAACCCTTTGGCCACAAGCCGGGCCTTGTGCCGATCAATGGACCCATCTGGGTGACGTTTGAGACGGAAGATCCATTTGGAACTGATGACATTCTGCGAAGGATGAGGAGGGACTAAGGACCATGTTTCGTTACGAATGAGAGCATCATATTCATCCTGCATAGCAGCCCTCCATTTGGGATGTTTAAGGGCTTGAGAGATGTTGGTGGGTTCAGACTCAGAAGGAGATGAGAGGTGAGTGAGAAGATTGAGTTTACGGATGGGTTTGTGGATATTATTTTGGGCTCGTGTGCGCATGGGGTGAGATGGGGGAGGTGGTGGTGGGGGTGGAGATGGGGGGGAGAGGGTGGCGGTGGAGATGGAGGGGGTGGGGGAGGAGGTGGTGGTGGTGGTGGGGATGATGGTGGAGATGGTGATGGAGGGGAGATGGTGAGGTAGGGGCATATGGGTGACCGGGAGTGGGAATCCAATGAGATAGGAGAGGGTGGAATCGATGTAGTGGAGGAGTTGGGAGATGCAAAAGGGAAGATAGACTCAACAAAGTTGACATGATGGGAAACATATAAGCAAGACTCCTTAAGATCATAACTTGATGTCGCGTGTTGGTTTAAGGCATAGCCGAGAAATACATGGGGTTTTGAGCGAGGCTCAAGTTTGTGATTAGTGTAGGGCGGAGCCACGGGTAGCAGAGGCATCCAAACACCCGAAGCTTGTGGTAATTTGGGGGTGTGTGGAATAAAGAGTCATGAGGTGTACGCATGTTGAGAGTGGGAGTGGGCATTCGATTTATGAGATACACAGCAGTGGAAAAGGCGAAGGGCCAGAATGATGTGGGAGCGGAAGCATGGGAGATTAAGGATAGGCCGGTTTCAACAATATGTAACATGCGTCGTTCAGAGATTCCATTGTGTTCAGGGGTATGTGGGGGAGTGGTAAAGAAGGAAATACCGTTAGTGGAAAAATAATCGCGAAGAGGGATAAATTCTCCACCATTATCCGAGTAAAGAGTTTTGATGGGACGTTCAAAGTATTTTTCAACTAGGGATCAAAGCGTAAAAGGTTGGATAAACGTCGGATTTACGTATTAACGGGTAGAACCATATATACCGGGTAAAATGATCAACAAAAATAACAAAGTATTTGAAACCATCAATTGATAGAACCGGTGACGTCCATACATCACTAAAAATAAATTCAAGGGGTTGGGAAGAACGTAAACTAGAAACGCCAAAAGAATGTTTATGGCTTTTATTTTCAAGACACGATACAATGCGTAAAAGGTAAACTGGAAGAATGTAAATTATTGGTCTTCAAAACTGAGGATAAAATAGGAAGAGCCGGATGACCCAACCGACGATGCCAGTCTTGAGATGACGCTTTATTGGATGCAAATGCAAGAATTGGGGAAGTCGGCCACTCGTGATGCACCATTTTAACCGGACCACGGAGTAGTGTTTGGTTCTTCTGAATGTCCTTCACAACAAATTCAGAGGGTAAGAATTCAATTGAAAGATTATGGGAATTGCACAGTTGAGAAATGGAAACTAAATTGCGAGACATGCTAGGGACACAGAGGACATTACTAAGCTCAAGGGAATGGGAAGGATTAAGGGGGAGGGAGGAGCTACCAGTGTGAGTGATAGAAAGTCCCTTACCATCACCAAGCAGAATGTCATCCGTGCCAGTATAGGGAGCATGAAGTGATAAGTTCTGAAGGTCCGTGGTCACATGATGATTTGCCCCACTGTCCATAAGCCATGTGGGTTGAGTGCGGTCAAACCGAGCCGAGTCGTAATTCGTTTCCACCAAATTGGCCTGCGGTCTGGGACCCCGCTGATTCATAGGACCAAATATTTGTTGCATCTGTACCTGAAATTGAGGACATTCCTTGGCCACATGGCCATGAACACCACACATTTGACAACGACCAAGAAAGGGTTTGCGTTGATTACCTGAGCTCGATGAACCACTGTTATTATATGATTGGGTGCCACCATTATTATATGAATTTCCACCATTATTGGATGGACCACCACTATTAAATGAATTGCCTTTTAAAGGCTGTTGAAAGTTGTACCTGGACTGTCCACCGGTCCAATTTGGTGAGAGACCATGTTGCTGCTGCTGTTGACCATAGGAGCGAGAGGAGCTGTTGCCCGATGAGCGCTGGTTCGGTGGACGGTACGCGGCATGGGCGGTGGCTGGTGTGAATTGCGTCGGTGATGGCAGGGCAGCAGTGGGCTTGAAATTGAGAAATTTTTCAAGCAATTCTTCAAACTCGATCGCCGTATCTCGAGTTTTGAGAGCGTTGGCCATGTCCCGATACTCCGGGCCAACGTTGGATGTGGCTATATCAAGGAATACTTCAGAGTCCATGGGGAAGCCGAGGAGAGCAAGTTCATCGGCGCGTGATTTCGAGCATACGGTAATCGAGGCAGTTGTGAGCCTCGATGAATTTCTTTCATATTATCCTTCAGGGGTTCGCACGCGGCGCTGCGTGGGGGTGGCGTGACGGGCGCCGGAGAGCCTTCCACGCCGCGGCGTTGTTTTTCCATAGAGAATAGGTGCTACCGAAGGAGAAAGCGAGCCGATGATCAAATTTTTGATCAAATTGTCTGTCGGTTCCAATGATGGTAGTCGGGGTTTTGCTTGGTGGTGTTGCCCTCGGTGATGGTTTTTGGCGGAGCTTCGGAGCCGTCGGCGTAGCCAATGATATCGTATCCGATTAGTAGCGATTCAATTTGCATATGCCATAGGTGGTAATTCGTGGCATCTAGTTTGATAGATGCTTGGGTAGCGGATTGAATGGCACCGGTGATTTTTCACCATTGAAATTGGAGAAAGAGGAGGAGATGGCCGGAGAAGAAGGGTCTTTGCTTTTCTTTGAATGGATGTGGCGCATTTGCCAAATTGATTTTGACGAGAAATTTTTTTTTAGGTTTGTTTTGATCATCAACTGATACGATACCATAACAACAAGATATTTGAAATTATATTTTCGATTGTATTAACAATTGTCAAGGTTACACATATATATAGTCACTCTAGTCTAAGGGTATAAATGTAACTAGAATATAATGAATAAATCTAATCTACTAATATATACGTGTTACTAATATATACGTGTTACATCGATAACATTTACGATCTCCTACATCATACTTTGGCTTATTATATGTATTTTCAAACACAACGCCTTTTTTAATATAATTTTTGCAAATCATCTGTTTTATTTAACTCTAATTTTATACATTTGATGGACTGATTCTGAGAAAAGATAACAACAATTGACCCAATCTCCGCCAAAAAAGCTTAGACAGTTCAACAAAAATGAATTGATGCCGCTAATAAAACACGAAATAATGTTATATCCACACAATAAAAACATACAAAATAATTTTACATGATTAATCATTGTGTGAGACTTCTTAATTAATTGTTGAGACTATTTTATTGTGTAATGAACGGTATAAAATGTGTTATGTATTATTGTTGAGACTATTTTATTGTGGATACTAGGTTTGAGCGGGTCGATTGCTTAAACGGGCTGATGCTTGAACCGGCCCGGTTCCTTGACCAGGTCACCGGGTCGAACGGTTGAACCACTGGGCCGGACCGGGTTTGATAACTATGATCTACACTGTAAGATGAATATATACATAAAAATCAAATGATACATTGTTTTTATCTCCTTTACTAAATATAATTATTATTATGTAAAAATGGTAAGCAAATTCATTTATCCGTTCTTTTAACACATTGTGAGATTATGATTAATTTGTTTCTCCTGGTGTGTAGGGACATTTACCTGGTCTCCTACATCATAATTTGGCGTATTATATGTATTTTCAAACACAACGCCTTATTTTTAATTTTTTTTGCAAATCATCTGTTTTATTTAATTTTAATTTTATACATTTGATGGACTGATTGTCTGATTCTGCCAAAAGATAACAAAAATTGACACAATCTCCGCCAAAAAAGCTTAGATTATGGACGGTTCACCAAAAATGAATTGATGCGGATAATAAAACACGGATCGAGTAATGTTATATCCACACAAAATACATACAATAAAAACATACAAAATAATTTGGATAATAGGGTCACAATTGAGAAGTCTCAACAATTAATTAAGAAGTCTCACACAATGATTAATCATGTAAAATTATTTTATTTGTTTTTATTGTGTGTATTTTGTGTGGATATAACATTACTCAATCCGTGATTAAAAACGCGATAAATATGTTTAAAAAAAAAACAACTTCAACTAAAAAAACTCAATTCGGGGACTTGGCCTTAAGCCTAAAATAAGCCATGGCCGGGCCTGAAAACAAGCGATTTTCAACGCATATGCTTTCCAAAGTTATGACAGTTCGAGGGTCAATTAAAGTGGATATGTTTTTAAAAATCTCCTTTTTAAAATAAACGGTACGTTTTCATTGTAATCTTTTCGAAAGTTACAAATTAAACGAGTTTGACTGAAATTAAAAAAGACATTTTCAAACTTGAGAGACCTAGCTAGCTAAATTAAGATTACTGATGTACGATGTATATGTAGCCGCATGATGATGGAGAAGAAACATAACAACATACCAACTGCTAAGCAAGAAACTAGTTGTAAAATACACAGCTAGCTAATTAATGACTTTTTCTCGAAAGATGCTTCTGCAGGCAACTCCGGTGACCATCTTCTTCTTCTTCTTCGTTTTAGGGGCATTAATGTTTGGCGGCCTATGTTGCAAGGCCCACCATGGTAGTGGGTTTTATCACGGTCCTTGCAATAATGCGAATTACGAAGAAGGCGGTTCCTTTGGCAACAACCTTCAATCATTACTTGCTTCTCCTTCTGGAGTGGATCAAATAAAGTCTTCTTTTGATCACGTGTTGTGATATACGAATAGATTCATGTACAGAGGGATTGGAAAATGGTTGTGATATAGACGCAGTTGTTTACCTCCACGGTATTTGTGAGAAAAGTTTGACGAGAGGTAATTGTCAATGTCATGCCTGCCTTCTAAACATAGAAGATTACATTAAAGATACATGTGCTTTAAGCTATGGAGCGGACATTAAGCATGATTTTTGCAGCTTGAGGTACGAGAACTATCCCATCGATGACTAGGATCGAGGGATCGAGTCATTGATGATCGAGCTTCATGTTTTGATCGACGTGCCGGGGTCTAGCTTTTTCGTTCAAGTACTACGCTACTTTCTTAATAAACGACCACAACAGATATCACAATGTAGATCATCAATGATGATTAGAAGTATGTTTGTAGTCATTTATATTATGATATTACAATTTCAAGCATTTCTATTTTCCTTATTTTCGATTACCTCTTTACTACATGTTTGGGGGTGTTTTTCACGCTCAAAGAAGTGGTTAATTTGTTGTCTTGCCACCATGTTTTTTCTCACTTTTGTAAGAGGTACCTGTTATAATATCGATCTTGGTAACTACTGATGACGTGGTCAATCAGGTTATAATATACTTGACCACCATAAACCAATACTAGCAAGAGGACTAGGCCCATCGTAGTATAGCTATAGTGAATCAAGGTCGATCCCACAGGGAACCAATTGTGGGTCATTTCATATATAAACAATTAATTAAACATGTCAAGGACATAGAGGCGGTCTACGACCAACATAAAACAAGAAAGGTAAAGACACGACACGACACAACGTAATTAACCTCCCCAATTATAGTCTTTATCGTTTGGACCTAGATAGTTTATAAAACTAACTAAACTCATTAACTGTTAACCCGTTTGTATCTTATTTTAGATTGGCTACGGGAGTCATCCTCTTCAACTTGACTTAGCACCGGTAGAGTCACTAGATCAACTGTGGTATTGTTACGTGACTTCGCCTTTTGGTGCCTCCATCTCATATAACTCACACGCTATTTAATTTCTAAGGATGCCGATATTAACCGTGCACACCTCGCCCAGGCAACATTCCTTTGGTTAGGCGTACTTCCTAAACGATCGCTCAAGCCCTCGTCCAACTAACAATTACCTTTTAGGTCTCATGCTAGTTTACGAACTACGTATAACTAGGTGACGTCAATTCCCTAATACAAAACCTACCTAGATCTCGCTGAAAGCCCCGGAAGATCATTCATGAGCCGACCTAGGAGCCCTATATTGGTATTTCCTAATTGTACGCTAATTAAAACTGACGAGCAACGTAGCCGTGGCCATACCTACTGAGATAATAAATTCTATTAAGTTAACCTAACCATAAAGACGTGGCTATTTAACGGATAAAACAGGGTTCGGTCGACCGAATAGGTGGGCTCGGTCGACCGAGTGAACTCATTCGGTCACCCGAATCAATTTCGTCCCCAGATTACATCCCGAACGATATCTCGGCGTTTCATCATACACAACGGATTAAACAAGAATTCGCACAGTATTCATATAAACTAACATAGATACGCATTAATTAAATCAAGTAGATTCATGAATAAATACTAAGTGTATGACGTAGGTTATGGGATCCCCATAGACAAGGCTTCGCCACATCCATAACGACATAACCTAGATCTACATCATCTAGCTATGAAATTAACTAACTCAAACAATAAAGCATAATTGGGAGGGATTAATTACTTAAAAGAAAGAAAGAAAGTAAAGGCTTACATATTGCAATTCTTAAATTCTTTGGAAACCCTCAAATTATTCTACATTGTATCAAAGAAAGAATGAAGGATGTGTTGGTGTCTAAGGTGTATATTACAATTCTCGTAGTTGCTTGCTTATATAGAGGTTTTTGCCGACTTAGGGTGGTTCTAGAAGATAAACACGAGTAAAGCCAAAACCGCGCTGTCGACACTCGGTCAACCGAGAGCCGACACTCGGTCGATCGAAGCACTAAGCGGCCGATCGACCGAACCTAACATTTGCACACACGTTAATCGTTTTTCTCGTCTATCTTGCTCCCCACTCCACGCTTGCGTGTTGATCCGATTCTCTAATTTATCTCTTGATTAATGCTCCGATTTTCTTCCTTCCTTATCTTGAGATAATTGATTGAATGACATTAATCCTCTCGATTTGTTGTGCTCTGCAAAATCAATAATTATCGCACAATAAATCGGCTTTAAATAATAAAAACAGCTAAATACCAAATATCATATTAATAATCACTTAACATTAAATAATAAATATAAACATGTGATTTAATATGAAATATATATTATTAATCTCGATTTAAGGTCAACGTTGATGACTTTTACGGGTATAATTTGACCGTCATCAACTACCCCCCACTTAGACTTTGATCGTCCCGAACAAAGCATCAATAAGTCATTCCCCAAGACAACATTTTCTATGGTCAAATCATACTTACACAAGAAACTCGAGTCAACTCATACTAGTCATGCTCATAAGATATCCATTATTCACTCTTGACTATGAATCAAGTGATGTGTGCATGTGCATTTAGTTTTATATATTCAGAGCAAGATTAGAGTTTATGCCAACTTCGTAATCTCAACCTACCAACCTCAAAGATTCATACTTCTCAAGCCTTTAAATTTTGAAGCACTAGAGCAATAAGCAAGAGCGTATCTATAGGGTTTTGGACTTGGAGACCGAGTACTACTCAAAGCCTCTTAAAGAGTTGAATATTTTTTTCATATCTTCATATTTTTCAAATACTATCAATCTCAAGGAAGAAAACTTTTAGAGTATCCCCTATCTTAGATCATGTATAGCATCGAATATTACCACAAGCGCGGGCTACTTTGGTAATGTTACTACAAGCCCAATGTCTAACATTTTGCTAAAACACAGTAGTCGCCTCAAGCTTATTACTCCGCTTTTGTTGGCAAGAAGATAAGAATACATCAGCCAATAAGTATCGTCACTAAGTCTACATAACCAATCATCTATGCAATGTACACATAATTTCTTCAGTTATTATGATTTTCGTGGTATACTCGATTCACAGGTTGAGTAATCGAATAATAAATAACTACTTGCAAAAACGGGCATGAATATCCTTAAATCTACTTAACATAAGTATAATATGATCACGTACTCATGAAACTTGGTTCCTTTCCTATCAATTCTTAGCTAGGAACTCACAATTCTAAGGGTACGAGATAATATGGTATTTATTCAAATTTTCAATTTTTCAATTTTTCTACCGTTTCATTCAAATTTTCAATCATAACATAACATGGCTAAGTCTCCTACCCCCCACTTAAACATGGCATTGTCCTCAATGACAAAAATAAATGAGAAGTTAAGAAAAAGACTTAGCTCTGGAAACGGCTCTCAAGTAAAGGAAAAAGATCGGAGTAAATTTCAGCACGTCGTGGAGAAGCAAGTGAAAACCTGTATAAGCAGACAGACTCCACGAAACCGTTAATAACACCATGTCTATGGAGGTTATAAAATAATGTGGCAGTAATGAGGTATAAATACCTAAAAACAGTTTAAGCCACTTTATTTTATACAACCAAAGACAAGAAAAATACTAAATAGAAAGAAAAATAAACAAGCAACTAAAGATGGTGGTCTTCATCTACAACCGCCACCGCCTAAATATTCTTAAAACCGGGTGGAGAAGACAAAGATCAAAAAGCATTACCCGACGCGGGAAAACACGAGGTTGACTCGATCAAAAAGGTATTCAATCCAGGAAAAGAGAAACTTGGTAAGGTATAACAGATGCAATGCGACCTATTGACTAAAGATAAAAGAAAAAACTTAACGCATAAACTTCTCGCTTGCATTGGATATCAACAACTTAGCGAGATGTAGCTACTCCTCGAAATTACTAATAACCCAATGTATCACGTAAAAGTCATAACCGTCATCAACAAGGTCGGATCGGTGTGATAGTTCAGAACAAAACTGATCATCTAGAAATGCCGGAATAGACGGAAAAAATGTGAAATTTAAAACTTCCGGTAGAAAGATAAGTTGTACTTTGAACGAACCAAAAACCTTTAAATTCTAGCTAGGGTCAGAGCTACACTTACCCCAACTAGTAGCATGAAAATCAAAATGATAAAAGATAATCATTAAAGCTTAGCAATATTTCAAATTCCGCAACACATAGGTATTGTGTAAACAAAATGGAGGTCGAGACTATGATGGGTTTAGAAAAAGATACACATAAGGATGGGAAGAAAAGATAAAGGGTGGGTAAGAAATTGTGTTTATGGGTGGGTATTGGTTAAGGGATTGGGTTTGGGTGGGAGAGTGAAATAGATGGAAAGAAAGAGAGGGGATGAAGGAATGGTTAGAAATGTGAACTGTGAGGCAGATTGGTGAGAGAATAGAAAGGTTGAAGGGTGAAAAGGTGTAAAGGGAAAGATAAGGATAGTTGCAGAATGAATTGCGCACCACTGTGAATTTTCACTTGGATCACCATTCTAAAAGATTTTGGAAGTTGACCAAAATTGTTCATGTTCACACCAATCATTCTCTGTTACATTTTCAGTAATTCTCAAGCTCTCTTAATGCTTCCATCTTAAGATTGATTGCTAAATTTCCTTTTCTTTAGCAATTTCTTGACTCTCCTATGGAACTCTATTTCACGTGGCCTATATTGAGTAAAAAATTTTTGCACATCCTTAGCCCAATGGCCATCGGAACACGGCAAAATAAAAAACCTCAACATATTTCACGTTACTCTTATTTAACTCAAGGAAAACAAAACCTAAAATCCTAAAAAGAAATCCTAAGGGTTTTAAAGAAGTAGTTCTGAGTTTTAAGTCCTCGGCTCGACGTTCCAAAAAAAATTATCCTTGTCAATTATCATTCTTGGATCGCCAGATTTTGACCCTCTGAGCACTATTAGAGGTGGCTTGTCGCTTTTGCAGATTAATACCCTTCCCTTGGTTGTGAGACCTAGGAAACGACATTTATCCATACCATTTATACAAAGCTCTTACCTCGGCTCTCGTTTTAGGAATTAGTGAATTTGGTTAGAATTACGGTTTTGGCCTTGACAATAAGAAACAATGAATCAAAGTACTCCGAATAAGGCCGGTTATGTAGGCTAGCCTACGCCGTCTTATTCGTTGGAACATATGTGACAGTTCAGGCCAATCCGTCAAGATAAGCCCCGTTTAGCCCGAAGGCTTATCGGCTATGCTAAGTCTTGTCGAATCGTAACGTACATCACACGTGGAGGAGTTGATTGAGCGAAGCTCGTTTGAACTCGCCCAGCCATGGTTAAACCATTTCCGAACCAATGTACTAAGAGTCTTCGATTTCTAAATTGTCACCCAAAGCGTAATCTCGTTTTTGTTTAAGGTGGGTTCACCGAGAAGCCATCACCATAAAACTCAACAAAGCGTAAGATGGTGTTCTCTCAAAACTCAACGTCTTCTTTAGATTGTGAATGCTTAAACTACACAATTTGTTGCTCCCTGGCCGTTAGGAAGCAATCTCATGCATAGGACAAAGAGATTTTAACAGAACTACGAGGAACTCTTTATTCACTGCTTCCTTTCAACGACTACATGTTTCCTTACACCCTCTAGATGAGACAGATATGGGGCAAAACCTTCGACACTAATAAAATTATTCTTACAAACCAACTCCGGGCTAAGATTCTTACTAAGATTCATGTATAGGCTAACTTATGCTCAAAAAACCAAAAGGTAGTAAAACATAAGAAAAAAAAAAAAAAGGTAGTACCTTGCCTTCGACATTGTACCACGAAGAATTTAAGCCTTTAAATTTTTTTTTTCGGAGCCATCTTTGTGCTTTAAAGGTATTGCTTCCATCGCTTTTCCATCGTAGACTTGTAGCTCCACATGTTTGCTGGGTTATTTTCTCGGCGCCGCATAAAAATTATTGACTTGGATTATTGCTTTCCTGGTTTCGCAAGCGTAAGAAAACAAAAACAAACAGACCGTAGATCGATTTTAACATGGTTTCCCATGTCGCTATCGACTCTACGGATTAAACATACTGAGGATAAACAGACACGCCGAAATTCCGGACTCGAAAAACACAAATCGTAAAACCGTAAACAGCGAGCGTGACAAAACAAAAATATTATAAGTGCTCGGTCGACCGAATGAGGTCTCTCGGTCGACCGAATAAATTTATTTTTTTTTATTATTTATTTTTTTAAAGTGGAATTTTCGAGATGAGCGGCATAAACTGAGAGGACTCAAAGATGTAAAAGCGACTTAAAAGCGTAAAACTTGACATGAATAAGAAAATTATTTATATATAAAATTGACCGTTGGTTCCCGGCAACGGCGCCAAAAACTTGATGACGTGGTCAATCAAAGTTATAATATACTTGACCACCATAAACCAATACTAGCAAGAGGACTAGGCCCATCGTAGTATAGCTATAGTGAATCAAGGTCGATCCCACAGGGAACCAATTGTGGGTCATTTCATATATAAACAATTAATTAAACATGTCAAGGACATAGAGGCGGTCTACGACCAACATAAAACAAGAAAGGTAAAGACACGACACGACACAACGTAATTAACCTCCCCAATTATAGTCTTTATCGTTTGGACCTAGATAGTTTATAAAACTAACTAAACTCATTAACTGTTAACCCGTTTGTATCTTATTTTAGATTGGCTACGGGAGTCATCCTCTTCAACTTGACTTAGCACCGGTAGGTCACTAGATCACTGTGGTATTGTTACGTGACTTCGCCTTTTGGTGCCTCCATCTCATATAACTCACACGCTACGACTTCTAAGGATGCCGATATTAACCGTACACCTCGCCCAGGCAACATTCCTTTGGTTAGGCGATTTCCTAAACGATCGCTCAAGCCTCGCCCAACTAACAATTACCTTTTAGGTCTCATGCTAGTTTACTTAACCACGATAACTAGGTGACGTCAATTCCCTAATACAAAACCTACCTAGATCTCATTGAAAGCCCGGAAGATCATTCATGAGCCGACTCAGAGCCCTATATTGGTATTTCCTAATTGTACGCTAATTAAAATCGACGAGCAACGAGCCGTGGCCATACCTATCGAGATAATAAATTCTATTAAGTTAACCTAACCATAAAGACGCGTGGCTATTTAACGGATAAAACAGGGTTCGGTCGACCGAATAGGTGGGCTCGGTCGACCGAGTGAACTCATTCGGTCACCCGAATCAATTTCGCCCCCGTGATTACATCCCCGAACGTATCTCTCGCTTCATCATACACAACGGATTAAACAGTAATTCGCACAGTATTCATATAAACTAACATAGATACGCATTAATTAAATCAAGTAGATTCATGAATAAATACTAAGTGTATGACGTAGGTTATGGGATCCCCATAGACAAGGCTTCGCCACATCCATAACGACATAACCTAGATCTACATCATCTAGCTATGAAATTAACTAACTCAAACAATAAAGCATAATTGGGAGGGATTAATTACTTAAAAGAAAGAAACAGAAAGTAAAGGCTTACATATTGCAGCCCTTAAATTGCTGGAAACCCTCAAATTATTCTACATTGTATCAAAGAAAGAATGAAGGGATGTGTTGGTGTCTAAGGTGTATATTACAATTCTCGTAGCTGCTTGCTTATATAGAGGTTTTTGCCGACTTAGGGTGGTTCTAGAAGATAAACACGAGTAAAGCCAAAAACCGCCCCGAAGCTGACACTCGGTCAACCGAGAGCTGACACTCGGTCGACCGAAGCACTAGGCTCGGTCGACCGAACCTAACATTTGCACACGTTAATCGTTTTTCTCGTCTATCTTGCTCCCCACTCCACGCTTGCGTGTTGATCTGATTTCTCTAATTTATCTCTTGATTAATGCTCCGATTTTCTTCCTTCCTTATCTTGAGATAATTGATTGAATGACATTAATCCTCTCGATTTGTTGTGCTCTGCAAAATCAATAATTATCGCACAATAAATCGGCTTTAAATAATAAAAACAGCTAAATACCAAATATCATATTAATAATCACTTAACATTAAATAATAAATATAAACATGTGATTTAATATGAAATATATATTATTAATCTCGATTTAAGGTCAACGTTGATGACTTTTACGGGTATAATTTGACCGTCATCAACTACGCCGGTTACGGTTTCCACAATTCAAGCTTCAACCAAAAACAGTTCAGCCTTTTGATCGGCATTCTTAGCCATGCAGACACTGTTGAATTTCTTAGAAACTGGAATTACACAACCATAATCATGAAAATTCGTATGATGATCATCAAGAAATGAGCAAACAGTTTGAAAATTAAAAAGGCGGGAAAATGAAGAACACTCGAATTATAAAACTGTTTTTACATAATGATCATTGATCAAGCTAATTGAAGTTCTCAGCTCATAGTTCTTGTATATATAGACTAGAAAGCTGATGAGTAATTTGTTAACTAACTCTAACTAACTATAACTAACTCTAACCAAC